>BLSH010461352.1:15972-33401 GCA_018402905.1 Glandirana rugosa
CATTCCACTAGACGCCCTCGAAAGAGGATCTTACTCCCTCTTTATGTTATTACAGGACGTTTGGACCCTAATACCGACAGTGTAGTAATGATGGTACCTTGGTAGTCCCTTCAGGTAAGTTGACGGTTTGGGTTCCATAATAACCACTACATTTTACATAACAAACTAGACTTTCAAAGAAAACGACGGTCACCTTTTAGCGACCTGGACAAACCTATTTCATTGGCGACTTCTTTTCGTATGTACATGACATGAACAACCCTTAAGACAACAAACGGTGTCGGGACAAAAGACAATTTCGACACTACATATTTCTTGACCTAAATGAGATTCGACTTCGAGACGATGATCACAACTCGCTTGGGCCTGACATTGCAAGCCCAGGCATGGCTTGAAAGCCCACAGGCACCGTGCCTGGGCCTGGGCCTGTAAACGAACCCGAACGATTTTTGAAATGTCCGGGTCCGGGTCCGTGCCACGGACACCCGAAAGTTCGGTACGGACCCGAACGTTACAGTCCGGGTTCGCTCAACACTAGTAGCAGAGCTTCAGCTTAGAGTAAATCCAGTTCTTTATACATCACAGCTTTAACAGAAAACAGGGCTGTGGCAAACAACAGAATTCCCAACAAGTACAGTACATGTATGCTTTTCTTCAGCGGTTACTTTATCCAAACAGGTCCAGCGATTTTCCACTGGCAGCAAAAGAAACTTTCAGATCAAACAATACATTTTACATCACCAATAATACCTTGGGTTTGGCAGTTGAATGGACTTCCCTGATGGTTCCATGGTAGTAATGATGTGACAGCCATAATCCCAGGTTTGCAGGACATTATTGTATTTCTCCCTCATTCTAGGAGAAAGCTCCCGCAGATCACCTTACGTAGGGATATTCAAAAACTCTCTTATTGCGGTATCAATCCACTGAGGCCTTTTCACTTGTATTTCCTCCTCGATATCCTCAGGCACATACGGATACAAATAGCCATATTCCCCCGCTATACGCGTCATCACAATCCTTTGCAGCTTCGACAACTTTGACAGCACCCTAGGGTCCCCACAACCAGGCAGCACAGGCATATTGGAAGTACAGGTTACTGGAATGCCTGCAATAGTGGAGGGTCTTGGGGCCCTATCTGACATGGCATATATAGCATTCCTGACAGTCTTTACATAATAGGCCAACCGCTCTTCCTCACTTGAAACTAGAGGGCCGGGTTCAGGTGAGGCATGAGGCTCAAGGGTATCACAGTCCACTAATAGCATGGGGACTTCCTCATCCACAGGATCAAACAAACATTCCAAATCACTATCCGCTAGCTTGCCCCATGACATGGTATCAGAGAACAGTTCAGAAATCCTATCTCTCAATATATCAGAGTCCATTTCAGTGGAGAACTCTTCAGCAGGGAGCAGATTAGGCCTAGGCTTTACATCAGTGATTTCTACAAGCTCAGCCCCCTCGGTAGCAGCATGTTTTACAGTCCCCACAGGAATATCAGAATCAGGCTTACTGGACTCAGATGACTTTCCAGGAGCTTCCATGAATAGGCATAGCAGGCGCCGCAACCGGGAGAAGGCATGGAGACTGGCACTGTAGTGAGCGATGCAGCAGAGGTAGTAGTAGCGGGGATCGGTAGTGAATTCACGGGAAGCGGTGGTAGCGACTTGGAGCTTTCGTTGGTGGCAGGAACTAGCACTTCTGCCACATGTAGCGACTTAAGACTTTCGGTGGTGGCAGGAACTGACACTTCTGTCACATGAATAGTTGAAGCGGTGATGCGGTCAGAAGCATCTGACTCAACACATGTAGATAAAGCAGCTGAAGCGGTAGTGGAAACAACAGTGGAAGCAATAGTGGTGCTGCCATCCAGTTCTGGAACAGCAATACATTTGGCCCAATCAACTTTGAGCTCCCGCGGCGGCATAGTTGGTGAGGCGACTTCTAGCAGGGTCTCACCACAGTTTGCACAGGCCATCCATGGCCGGATACTGGTCACAAGTCCGGCACAGTTGGGGCACAGTAGCCTAATGGACTCATAGCCACTTGTGGAATAAAGCGCCAGACTACCACGTGTAGTGAAGCGCACGCAAGTGTCAATAACCGCATCCCTGAACCTGATCGGTCCAGATCCGACACCTGGCACAAGAATTTTCCATCCAACACTTGCAAAAATCAGGGTTTGCCATCTTTGCTTGCTCTGACTCTCAGCACGTGTATCCAAAAATGGCGACACGCTCTTCCGCGCGTCCTCCTTTGCAGAGCGGTGACTCCTCCCCCTGCCACAGGATTGGTCCGGTTGCTCAAAAAGAACTTCAGCGCCGCCCTTCTTCATGAAGTAGCGCGCCAAAAGAAAATGGAGTCTGCCTTAACCCCTTCAGCCCTGGCGAAAAGTGACAAAAAGGCCAGGCTGTCTCTCCCATGCAAAAAGACACAAAAATAGTACCGTTGACTCCAGAGTAGAGGGAATATAAATCCCAGACGAGCCCCCACATGTATCGTTTACCCCCGTAGGAGCAGCTGAATTTGATGATATAATTTACTACTCTGCCAGTACAACCCTTGCATGCTCGTATCTTCAGTTGTCTAGGGGTATATTGAAAGAAGTTGAACACCAATCACTTTTCTGATACTTAAACAGGATAACGTTTATTCTTCACACAAGAACAAGGAGAGAGGGGTAGGGAGCTCAGGACACCCTTTCAGCGACAGTCAAAAAATATGAATAGGCAGGCAGACTCTCAGGCAAAAATACAGTGAGACAGCATAACAGCCTGCAGCCTCTTCTGAACACTCTGACATGTGGCCGTCTCACTTAGCAACCCCAAAAACTAACGTTACACTTGCGGATCTGTAGAACTCCCTCTTAGTTCTCTAAGCTTCAGTGGATCCCAATTTAGCAACAACGGAATGTACTCACAAACATGTAGAACTCTCTAACAGTTCTTTGGGCTTGGGTGGAACCTGACTTAGTAATGAACAGAGTACACTCACGGGTCCATGGATCTCTTTCACAGTCCCCTTACTGAAGCAGATCCTGGGTAGGCACACCACAACACTTTACATCTTCCGGACAGGCATGGGTCTCCTGGCAGCCGGGACCCCTGAATAGGCCTGAGGACTCAGGCCTAGCAGCCATGAGGTTTCTGTAACGCAGGCCCCTCCCAGTGAACTGGGAGAGCGACTGGGGCCTATCCCACCGGAACTGGGCTGGACTCTGACCTCTCCCCAGAGGAGCTGGGCTGGATTCTCCCCGATCACATGACTTCCTCCCCATATATGGTCTCCTCCCACCTACCCACAATGCACTGGCACCAAGTGGATTGGCTGGGAAAAGAATGAGATCACTCCAGAATGTTCTGGAATATTATGACTTATCACACCCATATCTTAGGCAGCAGTGCCATCTACTGACATGGTGGAGAAGTACATTGGAGAAAGTTTAGTGGTCAGGAATACAGATCCCAGCAAGACCAGCAGTGTCTTGCAAATATATTTTGCCTGACAGCCTAACAAATTTAGCACCCCGCTACACTCACCTCCCTCCAAAATAGACTCCATCCCCGGAGTCTGCGGTGGAAAAAGAAAAATGTCTGCAGGGTGTCCTGGCTAAATTTGAATAGGAATGGGAACAGGGAAGGATAACTTTTGGTGCAAATACAGGTGGCATTTCCACCGAAATAGAAAAATACAAACTAATTTAGAACCCTTCACCTGGGGGATGACAAGGGGTAACGATAACCTCCATCAATCCAGGCGCTCGAACACCCAACAATAACCTAGAGGGGACCGAGGACATCCTGCTCCACTCCACACCGCACAACGCCACCTAGTGGAAACAATGCGAAAAGGCAGTTAAACATATTGGTACAAACCAGCATGTTTTTCAAACTAAAAAATGTACTAAGGCAGGCACCACAAAGCTAGTTACAACTTATAGTGGCCAACAGGATACATTTAGGGATCTGCTGATAAAAATTGGCACTTTTTGGCCAATGATGTGGTGGTCTCAAAATATATTAGGGATCGACCTGAAATAGTATATAGAAGGTCACCCTCTATCCGGGACAAGTTGGTGCACAGCCACTACACACCCCCGGCCCCCCTGGTGGGGGCTGCCTGGGGAGCTGGAACTTTCAGGTGTGGTGGCTGTGCACAATGTCCTTGGATAAGGGAAGGGAACACTTTCCCACTACCCTGGGGAGGGTACCTGAAATCCAGGACCTATGTAGACTGCCAGAGTAAATTCGGTGCATTCTATATAGGGAAAACAAAGAGAACCCTAGGTAGAAGGATACAGGACCATCTTTATTACTTAGACGCTGGCTTGATAAATACCCTGATTTGTAAGTACATAGGGCTCAATCATAGCTTTGACCCCTCCTTTGTGTCATTTTTCACCTTGGAGGGTGTTCCCCCCAACCCTCGGGGGGCAACTTTGATGCGGCGATTCTGAGGAGGGAGTCAAGGTGGATTTATAATCAAAGGTCCACTGAACCTCCAGGATTGAATACATCTCTTACTTTCAATGCTTTCCTATAACCTTCTGGGCATTTTTGCCCATCTGTTTTGAATGGGGGAAAAGCTGGGACCCATATGGGGATACCAAATAATTTGAGACTTATTCCCAATTGACAGTACATACTACTGTATGTTAGACAATGATGTTATAGATCTTTATTTTGTATATTTGGATACAATTTTGACAACAATTATAAACATGCTGGTTTGAACCAATAAATATGTTTAACTGTCTTTTCGCATTTTTTGCACTAGGTGGCGCTGTGCAGTGTGGGTTGGAGGGGGACGTCCTCAGTCCCCCCTAGGTTATTGGTGGGTGTTCGAACACCTGGATTGACGGAGGATATAGTTACCTCTTGTCATCCCCCAGGTGAAGGCTCATCTGGGATTGGACGGCGGGGCGCGGTCTCTCAGAAGCGGTAGATGTTATCCTGGCCGTGTTGGGGTTGCCGCGCATGTGCCACCCTCCAGACGCTCGGGCGGAAGTGACACCGGAGGGCTTTGCAGCTCCGTCACTTCCGCCCAGACTACTCTTTAGTTGGACCGGAGACACGGCGCAGTACGCAGGCTTGGGCGCTCCACTGCCTCGATTCTCCAGTCCATGTGTATATCTGGTAAGTGGCTAACTGAGGAATATTGAGAAGACAGGCGCAAAGGGGGTATTAGTTAAGAGGGAAAAAGAGAAGAGTTATGCATGTGCAGCCATTGGTCTGGGACCCATTAGGGGCTGAGGTTAGGCAGGTGCTACATGCAATATTGGTGCAGCTGCTTGTGGATGGGAGAGGACCTTGTCCTTCTGTGCATCTGTGAAGCTGGAGTAATGTATGCACCACTAATAGCTCTAGTGAATACGTGATCTAGGAACTATATTGAATACAACCTATGAGTTTTTGGTATAACCATGTCTATTGCCCCGTTAGTATGTTCGCTATCTGTTTTAATATTGCAGATTCAAGTTGGAAAATGGACCTTACTACTAAGGGGTTAGTCCAACACTCCCCAGTGGGTGGATCTGGCACCACCTGCCTTAAGGTGACGGACGGGGGCTGCCTCCCTGACCTAGCTGCACGACACCATGCTTCTAGTGAAACGGTGAAAAGGGGTGAGCACAATGTAATCGATGATAATGAATTGAGATGTTCTTTATGACAAAAAAAAAATTGTTTGACATATTATATTTGACCAGTAGATAATTACAAAGAAGTGGAATGATCCTGAAGAAGCAATATCATTGCGAAACGTCAATCACTTTTTCCACGCTCTCAATTCGTCAATACACCGTATTGTATGTGTATGTTGTGTATGATACATTTTTCTCTATACAATTTTATAAAAACACTTTTAGCTAATGGATTATCAATAAAAACCAACCTAGTTGGTATTTTCTCAATGGGACCTGGTCCTCGTCTTGAATCTCCCTTTTCCTCCTTTTTGTTTACACTGTCTGGATGTGGATTGGATTGCCGTCTCCTACAATGACCACCTTACTTCTATTTAATCTACTAGAAAGTAAATCGTCATCCAGGCTCTTACTAAACACTTCAGTTTAAATAACTGAGCAGTGAAGGGCTTCTCCCAGTCACCCACAAAACAAACACAGTGCAAACCTATTAGTCTCAGTCATAAAGCAGACTTCAGTACAGCAGCTCTCTCAGGCTTGATGGCTCCTGAGTCTCAGGCCAGAGCAACACTTTGCTCTCCTCCTGATTATTTATACCACCTGTTAGTGGACTCCAGTGGACCACAATATTTGGTCCAGAACCAACCCTGCCAAGGTGGCTGGTAAAACCCAGACTGGATTCCACCTTAGTTCACTGCAAATGAACGCATGCGAGGGGACACATATCGTCCATCGATCTCCTCGTCTCTCATAACGTCACATATCCCCTCCCCCCTCTGTTCAAGCTCCTGCAGCTGAGCAACTGTTGAATGCTTGCAGAGCAAGGAACCACCTTGTCATCCGACTTTTTTTCTCCTTGTTATCATACATCCATTTAAGAGCGGTATTATCAGTGACTAATTGGAATGGTCTCCCCAATAGGTAATATTTCAGGGCATATAAGGCCCATTTGATAGCTAAACATTCCTTCTAAACAATGGCATAGCTTTTCTCATGTCTGTTGAGCTTTCTGCTAAGGTAGACCACTGGGTGCTCCTCCCCATCTCTGACCTGGGAAAGTACAGCACCCAGTCCCACATCAGAGGCGTCCATCAGTCCCACAAACTCTTTTGTGAAATCTGGGGTCACAAGCACAATTTATGTACAAAGGGCTTGCTTCAACATTTGAAATGCCTTCTCTGCCTCTGTATTCCACTTGATCATGACCCTCTACCCTTTGTCAGATCTGTCAGTGGGGCTGCAATGGTGGCAAAATTGGTCAAAAAACGCCTGTAGTATCCTGTGATCCCAAGAAATGCACGAACTTGCTTTTTATTTCTAGGTTGGGGCCACTTTTGAACTGCCTCAATTTTATTGATCTGAGGTTTGATCAGCCCCGACGAATAATGTAGCCTCCTCCAAGCCTATGGCACACTTTCTGGGGTTGGCGGTGAGTCCTGCTTTCCTAAGAGAATATACTACTACTTGCACCCGGGGCAAATGGGATTACCAATCTGGGCTGTGGATGACTACATCATCCAAATAGGCGGCTGCATATTGGCGATGTGGTCTTAAGGTCTTACTCATCATTCTCTGTAACGAGGCAGGAGCTCCATGCAAGCCAAAAGGCATCCGCTTGTACTGGAAGGACCCCTCGGGGGTATAAAATGCAGTTTTCTTTTTTTGTAGATTACGTTAGGGGTATCTGCCAATAACTTTTAGTCAGATCTAAAATAGTTATGTACTGTGCACCTCCCAATCTGTCAACAAGCTCATCGACCCGAGGCATTGGGTACGCATCAAATTTGGACATGCTGTTCAACTTCCTGAAAGCATTACAAAACCTTATCGTATTGAGACCAATACTATTGGACTGGACCAGTCACTGTGGGACTCCTCTATCACGTCCAGCTCTAACATGTTCTTTATTTCATTTACAACTGCTTCATGTCTGGCCTCGGGTATTCTATAGGGCTTTACATTTACACGGACACTTGGTTCCGTAATTATGTCGTGCTGTATAACTGGGGTCAGTCCGGGCAGGAGAGTGAAAAAGTCTCTATTCTTACTCACAAGTTCTTTAATGTCCTTCTGTTGGGCCACTGACAAGGTTTCAGTTATGGGCACTTCCGGAGTCACAGGGGATATGCCCTTTTGTGGGGTTGGCATTGCCAGTAAAGTCTCTCTTTCCTTCCAAGGTTTCAAGAGATTAGCATGATACATTTGCTCTGGTTTCCTTTTCACTGGCTGGTAAACTTTGTAGTTTACTTCCCTTACTCTTTCCATAATTTCAAAGGGCAAGGTCCACTTTGCTAGGAATTTACTCTCAACTGTGGGGACTAGTATCAGCACTCTATCACCAGGGCTGAAGACCCGGGTCTTGGCACCCCGATTATAAACCCATCTCTGGGCCTCCTGGGCTTGCTCCATATGTTTGTGGATTATATACCACGCTAAAAAAAATTTTGGAACTTATTAATGATAATGGACTGCAGCAACTTAATAGGATACCACCCACACATAAAATCTAGCGTGCGCAAGTTGCGCAATTCCAACATAGAATTATAAAGATACTAATATGTGCAAATCAGTGCAATTATGTGCAAATTAATACAAAAATATTGAGTTCAAATAAATGGATAAAAAATGTGAAAAATACACATCAATGGCACGTATCAATGACACGCATCAAACAAACAAAATAGAAAATAAATCCTTGCCATCCAGGCTCTTACTAAACATTTCAGTTTACCTAATTGAACAATGAAGGGCTTCTCCCAGTCACCCACAAAACAAAGACAGTGCAAACCTTTTTGTTTCAGTCATAAAGCAGACTTCAGTACAGCAGCTCTCTCAGGCTTGATGGCTAGAGTCCCAGGCCAGAGCAACACCTTACTCTCCTCCTGATTATTTATACCACCTGTTAGTGGACTCCAGTGGACCACAAAATCTGGTCCAGAAGCAACCCTGCCAAGGTGGCTGGTAAAACCCGGACTGGATTCCACCTTAGTTCACTGCAAATGAGCGCATGCGAGGTGACACATATCATCCATCGATCACCTCGCCTCCCATAACATCTTAAAAACCTTCATCCCAGAGAGGCCCAGGTGTATATATAAAAGAACCCCCAATTTAAGGGATCAGCTAGTTAAAAACATAGTGGAGCCCCCTGAATCTAATGAAGTAACCATCTTTGATCTTAAAGAGGTGATAAAGAGGAGCGCGATAAATTTACCAATGGAAATAATGGTAGGTAATACACAATCAGGGATTTCATATAATGCAACACTTGGTTGTGTACGCCCCGGAATGCCCTTGTGGTAAAATTTATGTAGGAAGAACTAAGAGAGTCATGCATGCTAGAATTATGAAACACATATATCAAATAACTAAAGGTAAAAAGGAGCATTATTTATATCAGAGTTTTACATGACAACATAAAAAGACAGGTGGTAGGGTTAAAATTCAGGGGACTGGAAAAATACAAGAAGCACTGGAGGGGTAGTAACAAAATCTGAACGTTAAGCCAGAGGGAATCTTGGTGGGTGTGTGAGTTGGGAACTTTGGCACTCAGGGGTTTGAACAAAGAATTTGATTTAAAATGCTTCCTGGCCAATGTCTAACAGTAATATGCATAGTAGCCCATTATGCTTCTAGTTTACAGGGGAATATAGAGGAAGTAAACCCAATCTGGGTTTACTTCCTCTTTAAAAGCACATACGAGTAGAACACAGGATGCATAGCTCCATAATGGTCTATGAGAAAATGGCTGCCGCTTGTTCTAATGTGAACTACAAGAAAATGGCGACGGCTATTACTATATAAACACTAGAACATTCGTCAGCCAATCATATATCCCAGAGGAAGTCATAAGGAGTGACGAAACTAGTAGAAGGGACTTGAGAGGCTGACGAACATGGAACCAGAAAGGAACGATTGGCGTGTAACAGAGGCCAGGGCCGCAGAGTCGGTTAACAGGTGACAATTCGTCCTAGCACAGATGGCCCATGGATTTTATACAGGCGTGAATATGTTTTTTAAAATGTGAGTGCATATTAGCTGTAAGTTTGTTTGAATACAATTTTAAAAACAATAAAGCACTATTGCAAGATCTGATTGCTTTGCATGTGGTCGATGGGATTGGAGTACAACATTTGAAGGAGATCGATGTGAGAGGAGCATACAGCAGTTTATAAGAAGGAGGAGTACCAGGAGGAATGATCCAGAGGATTTATTATGTGGAAAGGTGCAATTAATATGCCTATAAGGTGAGGGAAAAACTGGTGGAGGGAGCACAAGGATTGTGGGAACAGACACAGAGGTGGAAGATTGTGGAAAAACTGTTTTCATTTAATATAGTCTGGATAATCCACAGTATGGATTAATATGTGTGTTTTTGGCACTGGCTGAATTTAAAGAAGGATTTTTGCATAGAGCACTTTATTTTATATTCATGTTTGATCTTCATGAGCACTTTTGGTGGAGAATTTGCACATATGCACTTTAGTATATCACTGTTATAGAATTGCACTCGTATATATCATTGCTTATAGGAGTGCACTTTAGATACCTATGGGACATGATTATGTTTAGTTATAGTGCCGCACTATTTTGATATAATTTTGCTTGTTTACATACCTGGGAAGTGTGGGCAGTGCAGGCAGCTCCTTTTTAGCATAGTAGCTCAGTAGGTTTTAATAATTCATTCTGTAGGAATGTTTGACTATTCTTCCAGAAGCGCATTTGTGAGGTCAGGCACTGATGTTGGATGAGCAGGCTTGGCTTGCAGTTTTCACTCTAATTCATCCCAAAGGTGTTCTATCAAGTTGAGATCAGGACTCTGTGCAGGCCAGTCAAGTTCCTCCACCCCAAACTCGCTCATCCATGTCTTTATGGACCTTGCTTTGTGCACTGGTGCGCAGTCATGTTGGAACAGGAACGGGCCATCCCCAAACTGTTCCCACAAAGTTGGGAGCATGAAATTGTCCAAAATGTCTTGGTATGCTGACTCCATAAGAGTTCTCTTCACT
This sequence comes from Glandirana rugosa, assembly GCA_018402905.1. Lineage (NCBI taxonomy): Eukaryota > Metazoa > Chordata > Amphibia > Anura > Ranidae > Glandirana > Glandirana rugosa. The sequence continues at coordinate 26,626 of BLSH010461352.1, forward strand.
GGAACTAAGGGACCAAGCCTAATCCCTTCTTTTGGTTTTCAATAAAGTAAGTTTGTACTTCACCACCTTCTGTTTGATCAGTTACAAACATTCCCATAGACACACTTTTAAAACTTGTGGACAGCCTTCTCAGAAGAGTTAAAGCTGTAATAGCTGCAAATGGTGGGACAACTCAATATTGAACCCTACGGACTAAGACTGGGATGTCATTAAAGTTCATGTAAAGGCAGGTGTCTCAATACTTTTGGTAATATAGTGTATATTGCAATGGCCAGAAGTGGTTGAAGTCTGATAGTGCTGTCATTCAAAATAAAAGCCCCTAGCGTTGGAGCTTATGGGCAGAAGGTCCACATTGCTAGGGACCATTTTTAAGATGTCCTGGCAACCTTTTAACTGAAATATTAATCCCAGATGTACACAACCATAGTGCAGTTACTTTTTGAGCATTGCATTTTTGTTTTCTGTTTTTTTTTTTGTTTTTTTTTTAAGTAGAGCTAAGCTTTAATGTAATTTCAAGGTAAAAACCACTCTAAGTCACTTCACGATTGCAAAATTAACCAGCATTCTCCACATTTTACAGCTATATAGTAAACTGAAGTTCCCTACAGGTTCATTGCTACAATTTCACATTTAAACCCGCAACCCAACATGAGCCCTTTATTGTGCTTTCAAGCTATCCACACCCCATCATAGTTGAACATTGTGTGGTGTGTAACTTGAGTAATTGATAAACAGCAAGTGACACTTTTGTAGTACACAGTTTGCTGTAAGCCATGCCAAAGAAAATCCTATTTAAGAGCAAAAGAGTTAAATATGGGTTGAAATAAATGTTTGAGAAGAAACTGCTTGAAAAACAGATAAATGAGGCCGATTATTATGTGAAATAAAAACATATTTAATATAATGTGTCTTGATTACTGTGGGAATTATGTAATGAATGCCGAGGATAATTTCATGATTGCAGTAAAATAATTTGTGTAGGCTGAATTTGACTGCTCAATAATTCAAAACATTTCCCTACTGCAAGGAGACATAAAGCCAATCTGCATTTCACCTTGTCTCTCGGTGCCAATTTACACCCACTATTTGCAGAGGCATATTATACCATTCTTGCATTTTACACACAAATATGAAAAAGCCTCAAATAAACATCAACAGTGTGAATAGGGGCAGTCAGAAGGTTAATTTAATTGTGCGGTACATGTACATCATTACTGAATGTATAATGACTTTTCCAGTAGTCATTCCAATAGCTTCTGGACAGTGCTTTAGCATAAAATGTATTTAGGGTATACTTTTTTAATGATCATATGGTTTGTGATGGTTCCAAGTACTACCATATGCAATGCTCAGAAAAAGTGCCTGTCTAGCATAGAATCACGGGACACCAGGCTGCAGTCTGACCCAGATGTATTGTGAATAGCTTTCTCAATCAGGCTGATTAATGTGCACCCAGCATTAGATATTTTCTCATAATATGTCTATGCAGGGCTTTTTTTCTCAGAGAAAAAGTGCAAGAACTCATAGTTAGTCAGGATGAAAAAAGACACAAGTCTATCTAGTTCAACCAATAAAATCATACAATCCCATATACAGAATCCTATACCCACCGTTGGTACAGAGGAAGGTGAAAAACCCCAGCAAAACATGATCCAATTTGCTCCAGCAGTAAAAATAAATCCTTCCTGATCCCCCAAGAGGCAATCAGATATTTCCTGGATCAACTTTACCTATTAATGTTAGTACTCACCCCCCTCTCCAAGATAATGCTTGTCTCTGCTCCTATTCACCCCTAGGACCATCCCTAGAATCTCCCCCTTAAAATATTCAACAAAGAGACATCCCCAAAAATTCAGCAAAGAGACAGCCCAGTCCAGAAAAAAAAGACAGCCCAATACTGCAAAGAGACAACCCCATCTATTCAACAGACAGTCCAATTCGGCAAAGAGACATCCCCAAATATTTAGCAAAAAGACAGCCCAGTCCAGCAAAGAGACAGCCAAAAATATTCAGCAAAAAGACAGCCCAATCCAGCAAAGAGACATCCCCAAATATCGAGCAAAGATACAGCCCCATATATTCAGCAAAGAGACAGCCCAATCCAGCAAAGAGTCATCCCCAAATATTCAGCAAAGAGACAACCCAATCTAACAAAGAGACAGCCCAATTTAGCAAAGAGACAACCCTGAAAATTCAGCAAAAATACAGTCTAATCCAGCAAAGAGAGAGCCAAATACAGCAAAGAGACATCCCTAAATATTTAGCAAAAAGACTGCCCAATCCAGAAAAGACACAGCTTCATATATTCAGCAAAGAGACAGCCCAATCCAGCAGAGATATATCACAATACAGCACAGAAACAGCTCCATAAATTCAGCAAAGAGACAGCCCCAAATATTCAGCAAAAAGACAGCCCAATCCAGTAAAGTGACAGCCTAATATATCTAGGAAGCAGACAGCCCAAACAGCAAAGAGACACCCCCAAATATCTAGCAAAATAACAGCTTAATTTAGCAAAGAGACATCCCCAGATATCCAGCAAAGAGACAGCCGCATATATTTAGCAAAGTGAGCCCAATCCAGGAAAGACACAGCCCCATATATTCAGCAAAGAGACAGCCCAATTTAGCAAAGAGACAGCCTCAAATATTCAGTAAAAAGACAGCCCAATTCAGTAAAGAGACAGCCCCATATATTCAGCAAAGAGATGGCCCAATCCAGCAAAGAGACAGCCACAGCACAGGTCCACATCCAAGCAACATTACCAGACAGTGCACATACAGCCCCATTCAGCAGAATTGTCAATTTAATTTATCAGAAAGTGTCTAAAAAATAGTTTCCAGGCAGTTTCCACAGTGGACACTGAACGCAGTCACCAGTCAGTCAGGAGGACAGGCTACCCACAGGATCAAACTGCAGCTCTACCACACAGCTGAGCAGACTGGCGTCAAAATGAGTATCTGGAGGGGTGTGTCCAGCTGGCAGAAAAGATGGCCACATAATGGAGTGCTCCTGCTACCTCACACTCTCAGTAATGTCAGGAAACAACAAGGAGAGGTTGTTTCAACCTCAAACCGGACCGATTATCTAATCAGCCATCTGTGCTCAAGATGAGCTAATGGAGGAAGGCAAATAAGCAGCCACAGCGCCTCATGGACTTCTATCCAGCAGCGCCACAGAGGTAGGCAAAATGGTGCTGGACCCAGCTCCATAGGAGTGGCCAGCCTGCAGCATAGCCAGCACTTCACAGGGAATCACCCCTCTAGCCAAGCAGGGGAGCTGGGTGATGTCTCTCCCCCCTCCACCTCCACTGCATGCAGCCCTGCTAAAACAAAGCAGTGAAGGGAGGGAGAGGAGCTTTCCCTGGGGCTACAGAATGTTCCACCTCAAACATATCTGCAGCCTAAGCAACAGGAGCCCTCAATTGACATGTTCCTGGCTTCAGAGCAAGCTATATTTGAAAATATTATGAAAAACATGCTCTTCTTACTTAGAAGCACTCTGCTCAATGATTTCTCAGATATGCTGGCACCCTTGCAGGAAACTGTGCAGACGCATGCTGACAGAATACTTCACCTAGAATCTAAACTGGCGGATCTATATTCAGCCCATAACTATTTGGTGGATCCTTATGTGGACCAGGAATCTGAAATACAACATCTCCAAAACAAAATAGCAGATCTCGAGGACCGCTTGAGACAAAATAATATAAAATTCCGAGGCATCCCAGAAACCATCTCGCCAAATGAACTGACTAATTTTATGCAACGCCTTATGAAGTCTCTCATAGCAGCCCTAAGTAACATTGAGCTATGCATGGACAGGGCCCATTGCATACCCAAGCCCAAATTCCTTCCTGATACTGTGCCCAGGGACACCCTGGCGCGCATACACTACTACTATTTTAAGGAGCATGTCATGGCGGTGGCCAAGCAGAACCTGGTGGTACCAGATGAATTTCAAAACATCTCACTGTTCACTGATATTTCACAACAAACAGCGATGAACAGGAAGAAGCTACAATCGCTTACAAAAGTCCTTCACAATAATAGTATCATTTATCGCTGGGGCTTTCCTACTAAATTGCTGGTAATGTGGAATGGCAAAACCTACCATATATACAGCGTGGAAAAGGGTATACACTAATTCAAAGAGTGGCAGCTAATCCCAACAGACATGCAACCTCAAACAACATCATTTCCGGAGCGTCTACAAACAGAATGGACCTAATCTGGGTACCTTGTCATTAACTGGACCTCTCCTACCACAAATTCTCTATGGTGTGTGAGGAAGGGAGCTCCAAGAATAAATCTCAGTTTTTCTTTTCGGCCAGCGAATTTCACTGGCAAGTTCATTCACCCCCCACGATCTCACAGCAGCTTCGGGTGCCCATTGGGCCTGAGTTTTGACAGGCAATTACTAGTCATGTTGTTTCAGTTTCTTCTTTGTTTGATCCCCTTCTTCTTTCCTACTTCTCGCCCAGACATTTTCTACACAGAGTCCACTAGTCAACCAAAGGATATATAGTATATGCTCTCACAACAGATCATCAATCCCAATGCCTCTTCAATCAAGCCAGCAATGGAGCTCAGTCGATTCGCCGACCACCACAAACCAACCTCTCTGCACACCATGTACTACCATTCTCACAAACTTTACTATACCTCGAGTATCCACTACAAAATCTCAGCTAGCACCCATCCTTTAACGTGCCTCTGAAAATCATGTCCATAAACTCCAAAGGCCTCAATAGCCCCTTTAAAAGGTCTGCTTTTATGAAAGATGTAAGGTCCCTTAAGGCCGATATAATTTTTACCCAATAATCTCATTTTGCTATCGACAAATGTCCTCAAATTCATTTCCCACACTACCCCCACGTATATATGGCTAACGGCCCTAAAAAGACATGCAGAGTGTTTATAGCGATCAGTGACTCGGTGGTATTTCACCATATACAATCCATTCAAGACCCCCATTATTGTTATCTGTGAACTAAATCAATCAATCTATACATTGGTCAATATATATGCCCCAAATGTCAAACTGAGGAAGTTCCTAAACCCGTTATTCACCAAAGTCATGGAAATAATGCAAGGAATACTTCTAATCAGGGGAGAGTTTAATACAACCGTACCTCGGACATGGACTCCACTACTCCTACCAGACGAACAGACTACTCCATTGTGTCTCTGCTGCATAAGTATGATCTATTTGGTACATGGTGCTGTTTCCACGGATCAGAGAAGGATTTTACTTATTTATCAGCAGCACATGCATCATACTCTCGTATTGATTACTTTTTTACATTGAAGGGGCCTTTACAAAATGCCTTATGAGTGGATATTGTTACAATTTCTTGGTCGGACGATGCCCCCATAACAAATATGATGACAAACTTCACAAGTGCTCCCCTCCGAGGTTGAGGCCAAACGCCTCACTCTTTGAGGACAAGAATCTGTACCCAACGATCCTACAAGAACGCCATCATTTTTTTGAGTATAATGATACGCAAGATATTAATAGGTTTACCCTATGGAATACTTATAAAGTCTGCATAAGGGGTATACTAATCAAACTGGCTTCCTCTGTTAAGAAACAGAGGATGAGGCACATCGAAGATGTCTTGCAAAACAAAGACAATCCGAATCCCAACCTAACACAAGCCATTCTGCAGGATAGGCAAAAAAGAAAAGAGCTTTGTTCCTCTACAAACATGAAAACAACCTAAAGTATCTCAAAGCCAACTACTATGGCCTTCACAACAAAGCTGGAGCTTGGCTAGCCAAAAGTGTTAAAGCAAAGCAAATTCCACAAAGAATAAAATATCTTACCCAACCCCGATCAAAAATCCCTTTATACAACCCAAAAGATATTGCCAATACCTTTGCAGACTATTAACAGACCCTATATAACCTGTGTAGTGATACTTCAACTCCACAACCCTCCCCAGTGTTTATTAATGCATTTCTGAGCAAAGTTAAGCTCCCTAAACTCAGCATTGACCAACTTCACTCTATCTCCCTACTGTTCACAACCCAAGAAATAAGAGGAGTAATTTCTAAATTGCCAAACCATAAATCCCCTGGGGATGATGGCTTCTCGAACAAATATTACAAGTATCTCTCTGCTGAAATTGCCCCGCACTTATGCTCAGTCTTCGATCTTGCCTCCCCCTCTGGATCATTACCACCTGAAATGTTAAATGCGGTTATTGTGACACTGCCAAAACCTAACAAAGACCCCACATGTCCATCAAATTATAGGCCCATATCTCTTTTAAACACTGATGTGAAAATATTCGCCAAACTCCTAGCAATTAGAGTACAAAAGATTTTGCCGACCCTCATACACCCCGACCAAGTGGTATTTGTGCCAGGAAGACAAGCCCCTGATGCTACTAGACATCTTATCAACCTGATATGCCAGGCTGGACTAACTCGGATGCCTTCTCTGATCCAATCTTTGGATGCGGAGAAGGCGTTTGATAGAGTCCACTGGAGATACCTAAAGAGAGTGCTCTGCACATTTGGTATCATGGGATGGATTCAATCTGCCATTTTATCTCTATATTCAACCCTCCAAACCTATATATATAATTTTGTAAATATTTTATTATATCTTTTCATGTAACAACACTAAAGAAATTACACTTTGCTACAATGTAAAGTAGTGAGTGCACAGATTCTATAACCGTGTAAATTTGCTGTCCCCTCAAAAAAATTCAACACACAGCCATTAATTAGTGTTGAGCGAACCCGGACTGTAACGTTCGGGTC
>BLSH010461352.1:84094-105534 GCA_018402905.1 Glandirana rugosa
GCGCGCGGACACGCGCGGGCGCACACGCGCGCGTGCACGGCCTTTGCCGCGGTTTGCCCGGATAAATTTGGACCTCTGGGACCTCTGTTCACGACGAGCAAGATGTCGCAAGGGCTGGACACTCGGGGTCGGAGACTATGGACAAGGACACAACAAGACGGAGGACAAACTGGGCCGAACAGGGCTGGACAACAGACGATGGACGAGGCTGGGGCCGATGGGTGCTGGTAGGCTAACGGACGAGGACACATGGAAACGACGGGCGGGCACATTGCTTGGAACGAACCTGAGACTGATGAGAAAACGGACTAGGAAACATGGAAGAACGGACGGGCAACGGCTGGGTCGGACTTGCTGGTAGGAAGATGAGGCTGGGGCTCACAGGTCGGGAACGCTGTAGAACGAGCAGCACTTGTCTCCAGGGTCTCCAGGTTTAAATAGGCCCGTTTGGCGCCGTTTCCGGCACGTGCGCGCGCACACGCGGGCGCGCACAGGCGCGCGTTAACGCGCACGGGAGCTCGCGCCACCGCGGAAACGTCAAAAAACAGCAAAACTTGTTCTTTTTCCTAACATTAGTGTTCTAAAATCATCTCATACTGCTATAGGGAGAGGTTCCTGGTGCTGGTGTGAGGGACATATTAGTGTTCTAAAATCATCTCATACTGCTATAGGGAGAGGTTCCTAGTGCTGCTGTGAGGGATAGATTAGTGTTCTACAATCATCTCATACTGCTATAGGGAGAGGTTCCTGGGGCTGGTGTGAGGGACAGATTAGTGTTCTAAAATCATGTCATACTGCTATAGGGAGAGGTTCCTGCTGCTGGTGTGAGGGACAGATTAGTGTTCTAAAATCATCTCATACTGCTATAGTGAGAGGTTCCTGCTGCTGGTGTGAGAGACAGATTAGCCTTCTAAAATCATATCATACTGGCATAGGGAGAGGTTCCTGCTGCTGGTGTGACAGACAGATTAGTGTTCTAAAGAGGTTCCTGCTACTGCTGTGAGGGATAGATTAGCGTTCTAAAATCATCTCATACTGCTATAGGGAGAGGTTCCTGGTGCTGGTGTGAGGGACAGATTATTGTTCTAAAATCATCTCATACTGCTATAGGGAGATGTTCCTGGTGCTGCTGTGAGGGATAGATTAGAGTTTTAAAATCATCTCATACTGCTATAGGGAGAGGTTCCTGGTGATGGCGTGAGGGACAGATTAGTGTTCTAAAATCATCTCATACTGCTATAGGGAGAATTTCATGGTACTGGTGTGAAGGATAGATTAGCGTTCTAAAATCATCTCACACTGCTAAAGGAAGAGGTTCCTGCTGCTGCTGTGAGGGATAGATTAGTGTTCTAAAATCATCTCATACTGCTATAGGGAGAGGTTCCTGCTGCTGCTGTGAGGGGTAGATTAGTGTTCTAAAATCATCTCATACTGCTATAGGGAGAGGTTCCTGCTGCTGGTGTGTGGGACAGATTGGTGTTCTAAAATCATATCATACTGGTATAGGGAGAGGTTCCTGGTGCTGCTGTGAGGGATAGGTTTGTGTTCTAAAATCATCTCATACTGCTATAGGGAGAGGTTCCTGGTGCTGGTGTGAGGGACAGATTAGTGTTCTATAATCATCTCATACTGCTATAGGGAGAGGTTCCTGGTGCTGGTGTGAAGGACAGATTAGCGTTCTAAAATCATATCATACTGGTATAGGGAGAGGTTCCTGCTGCTGCTGTGAGGGATAGATTAATGTTCTAAAATAATCTCATACTGCTATAGGGATAGGTTCCTGCTGCTGGTGTGAGGGACAGATTAGTGTTCTAAAATCATCTCACACTGCTAAAGGGAGAGGTTCCTGGTGCTGGTGAGAGGGATAGATTAGTGTTCTAAAATCATATCATACTGCTATAGGGAGAGGTTCCTGCTGCTGTTGGGAGGGATAGATTAGTGTTCTAAAATCATCTCATACTGCTATAGGGAGAGCTTCCTGGGGATGGTGTGAAGTATAGATTAGTGTTCTAAAATAATCTTATACTGCTATAGGGAGAATTTCCTGGTGCTGGTGTGAAGGATAGATTAGCGTTCTAAAATCATCTCATACTGCTATAGGGAGAGGTTCCTGCTGCTGTGAGGGATAGATTAGTGTTCCAAAATCATCTCATACTGCTATAGGGAGAGGTTCCTGCTGCTGCTGTGAGGGGTAGATTAGTGTTCTAAAATCATCACATACTGCTATAGGGAGCGGTTCCTGCTGCTGCTGTGAGGGATAGATTAGCGTTCTAAAATCATCTCATACTGCTATAGGGAGAGGTTCCTGCTGCTGGTGTGAGGGACAGATTAGAGTTTTAAAATCATATCATACTGGTATAGGGAGAGGTTCCTGGTGCTGGTGTGAAGGATAGATTAGCGTTCTAAAATCATCTCATACTGCTATAGGGAGAGGTTCCTGCTGCTGTGAGGGATAGATTAGTGTTCCAAAATCATCTCATACTGCTATAGGGAGAGGTTCCTGCTGCTGCTGTGAGGGGTAGATTAGTGTTCTAAAATCATCACATACTGCTATAGGGAGCGGTTCCTGCTGCTGCTGTGAGGGATAGATTAGTGTTCTAAAATCATCTCATACTGCTATAGGGAGTTTCCTGGTGCTGGTGTGAGGGACAGATTAGTGTTCTAAAATCATCTCATACTGCTATAGGGAGAGGTTCCTGCTGCTGGTGTGAGGGACAGATTAGAGTTTTAAAATCTTATCATACTGGTATAGGGAGAGGTTCCTGCTGCTGCTGTGAGGGATAGATTAGTGTTCTAAAATAATCTCATACTGCTATAGGGAGAGGTTCCTGCTGCTGGTGTGAGAGACAGATTAGTGTTCTAAAATAATATCATAATGGTATAGGGAGAGGTTCCTGCTGCTGCTGTGAGGGATAGATTTGTGTTCTAAAATCATCTCATACTGCTATAGGGAGAGGTTCCTGGTGATGGTGTGAGGGACAGATTAGTGTTCTAAAATCATCTCATACTGCTATAGGGAGAGGATCCTGGTGCTGGTGTGAATGATAGATTAGCGTTCTAAAATCATCTCATACTGCTATAGAGAGAGTTTCCTGCTGCTGCTGTGAGGGATAGATTAGTGTTCTAAAATCATCTAATACTTCTATAGGGAGAAGTTCCTGCTACTGCTGTGAGGGATAGATTAGTGTTCTAAAATCATCTCATATTGCTATAAGGAGAGGTTCCTGCTGCAAGTGTGAATGATAGATTAGCGTTCTAAAATCATCTCATACTGCTATAGGGAGAGGTTCCTGCTGCTGCTGTGAGGGATAGATTAGTGTTCTAAAATTATCTCATACTGCTATAGGGAGAGGTTCCTGGTGCTGGTGTGAGGGACATATTAGTGTTCTAAAATCATCTAATACTGCAATAGGGAGAGGTTCCTGGTGCTGGTGTGAGGGACAGATTAGTGTTCTAAAATTATATCATACTGGTATAGGGAGAGTTTCCTGCTGCGGCTGTGAGGGATAGATTAGTGTTCTAAAATTATCTCATACTGCTATAGGGAGAGGTTCCTGGTGCTGGTGTGAGGGACAGATTAGTGTTCTAAAATCATCTTATACAGCTATAGGGAGAGGTTCCTGCTGCTTATGCGAGAGACAGATTTGCGTTCTAAAATCATCTCATACTGGTATAGGGAGAGGTTCCTCCTGTGGTGTGAGGGACAGATTACTGTTCTAAAATCATATCATAAAGGTATAGGGAGAGGTTCCTGCTGCTGCTGTGAGGAATAGATTAGTGTTCTAAAATAATCTCATACTGCTATAGGGAGAGGTTCCTGCTGCTGCTGTGAGGGACAGATTAGTGTTCTAAAATCATATCATACTGGTATAGGGAGAGGTTCCTTCTGCTGCTGTGAGGGATAGATTAGCGTTCTAAAATCATCTCATACTGCTATAAGGAGAGGTTCCTCCTGCTGGTGTAAGGGACAGATTAGTGTTCTAAAATCATCATCTACTGCTATAGGGAGAGGTTCCTGCTGCTGGTGTGAGAGACCGATTAGCGTTCTATAATCATATCATACCGGCATAGGGAGAGGGTCCTGCTGCTGGTGTGAGGGACAGATTAGTGTTCTAAAATCATCTCATACTGCTATAGGGAGCAGTTCCTGCTGCTGCTCTGAGGGATAAATTAGTGTTCTAAAATCATCTCATACTGCTATATGGAGAGGTTCCTGGCGCTGGTGTGAGGGACAGGTTAGTGTTCTAAAATCATCTCATACTGCTATAGGGAGAGGTTCTTGCTGCTGGTGTGAGAGAAAGATTAGCATTCTAAAATCATCTCATACTGGTATAGGAAGAGATTCCTGCTGCTGGTGTGAGGGACAGATTAGTGTTTTAAAATCATCTCATGCTGCTAAAGGGAGAGATCACTGCTGCTGCTGTGAGGGACAGATTAGTGTTCTAAAATCATGTCATACTGCTATAGGGAGAGGTTCCTGCTGCTGCTGTGAGAGGTAGATTAGTGTTCTAAAATCATCTCATACTGCTATAGGGAGAGGTTACTCCTGCTGGTGTGAGGGACAGATTAGTGTTCTAAAATCATATCATACTGGTATAGGGAGAGGTTCCTGCTGCTGCTGTGAGGGATAGATTAGCGTTCTAAAATCATCTCATACTGCTATAGGGAGAGGTTCCTGGTGATGGTGTGAGGGACAGATTAGTGTTCTAAAATCATCTCATACTGCTATAGGGAGAATTTCCTGGTGCTGGTGTGAAGGATAGATTAGCGTTCTAAAATCATCTCATACTGCTAAAGGAAGAGGTTCCTGCTGCTGCTGTGAGGGGTAGATTAGTGTTCTAAAATCATCTCATACTGCTATTGGGAGAGGTTCCTGCTGCTGGTGTGTGGGACAGATTGGTGTTCTAAAATCATATCATACTGGTAGGGAGAGGTTCCTGCTGCTGCTGTGAGGGATAGGTTAGTGTTCTAAAATCATCTCATACTGCTATAGGGAGATGTTCCTGGTGCTTGTGTGAGGGACAGATTAGTGTTCTATAATCATCTCATACTGCTATAGGGAGAGGTTACTGGTGATGGTGTGAGGGACAGATTAGCGTTCTAAAATCATATCATACTGGTATAGGGAGAGGTTCCTGCTGCTGGTGTGAGGGACAGATTAGTGTTCTAAAATCATCTTAAACTGCTATAGGGAGCGGTTCCTGCTGCTGCAGTGAGGGATAGATTAGTGTTCTGAAATCATCTCATACTGCTATAGGGAGTTCCCTGGTGCTGGTGTGAGGGACAGATTAGTGTTCTAAAATTATCTCATACTGCTATAAGGAGAGGTTCCTGCTGCTGGTGTGAAAGACAGATTAGCATTCTAAAATCATCTCAAACTGGTATAGGGAGAGGTTCCTGCTGCTGGTGTGAGGGACAGATTAGAGTTCTAAAATCATATCATACTGGTATAGGGAGAGGTTCCTGCTGCTGCTGTGAGGGATAGATTAGTGTTCTAAAATAATCTCATACTGCTATAGGGATAGGTTCCTGCTGTTGGTGTGAGGGGCAGATTAGTGTTCTAAAATCATCTCATGCTGCTATAGGGAGAGGTTCCTGCTGCTGCTGTGAGGGATAGGTTAGTGTTCTAAAATCATCTCACACTGCTAAAGGGAGAGGTTCCTGGTGCTGGTGAGAGGGATAGATTAGTGTTCTAAAATCATCTCATACTGCTATAGGGAGAGGTTCCGGCTGCTGTTGGGAGGGATAGATTAGTGTTCTAAAATCATATCATACTGCTATAGGGAGAATTTCCTGGTGCTGGTGTGAAGGATAGATTAGCGTTCTAAAATCATCTCATACTGCTCTAGGGAGAGGTTCCTGCTGCTGCTGCTGTGAGGGATAGATTAGTGTTCTAAAATCATCTCATACTGCTATAGGGAGAGGTTCCTGCTGCTGCTGTGAGGGGTAGATTAGTGTTCTAAAATCATCACATACTGTTATAGGGAGCGGTTCCTGCTGCTGCTGTGAGGGATAGATTTGTGTTCTAAAATCATCTCATACTGCTAAAGGGAGTTTCCTGGTGCTGGTGTGAGGGACAGATTAGTGTTCTAAAATCATCTCATACTGCTATAGGGAGAGGTTCCTGCTGCTGGTGTGAAAGACAGATTAGCATTCTAAAATCATCTCAAACTGGTATAGGGAGAGGTTCCTGCTGCTGGTGTGAGGGACAGATTAGAGTTCTAAAATCATATCATACTGGTATAGGGAGAGGTTCCTGCTGCTGTGAGGGATAGATTAGTGTTCTAAAATAATCTCATACTGCTCTAGGGAGAGGTTCCCCCTGCTGCTGTGAGGGACATATTAGTGTTCTAAAATCATCTTATACTGCTAAAGGGAGAGGTTCCTGGTGCTGGTTAGAGGGACTGATTTGTGTTCTAAAATCATCTCATACTGCTATAAGGAGAGGTTCCTGCTGCTGCTGTGAGGGATAGATTAGTGTCCTTAAATCATCTCATACTGCTATAGGGAGAGGTTCCTGATGCTGGTGTGAGGGATAGATTAATGTTCTAAAATCATCTCATACTGCTATAGGGAGAGGTTCCTGCTGCTGCTCTGAGGGATAGATTAGTGTTCTAAAATTATCTCATACTGCTATAGAGAGAGGTTCCAGGTGCTGGTGTGAGGGACAGATTAGTGTTCTAAAATCATCTTATACTGCTATAGGGAGAGTTTCCTGCTGCTGGTGTGAGAGACAGATTAGCGTTCTAAAATCATCTCATACTGGTATAGGGAGAGGTTCCTGCTGCTGGTGTGAGGGACAGATTAGTGTTCTAAAATCATATCATAATGGTATAGGGAGCGGTTCCTGCTGCTGCTGTTAGTGATAGATTAGTGTTCTAAAATCATATCATACTGCTATAGGGAGAGGTTCTTGCTGCTGCTGTGAGGAACAGATTAGTGTTCTAAAATAATATCATACTGGTATAGGGAGAGGTTCCTGCTGCTGCTGTGAGGGATAGATTTGTGTTCTAAAATCATCTCATACTGCTAAAGGGAGGGGTTCCTGGTGATGGTGTGAGGGACAGATTAGTGTTCTAAAATCATCTCATACTGCTATAGGGAGAGGATCCTGGTGCTGGTGTGAATGATAGATTAGCGTTCTAAAATCATCTCATACTGCTATAGGGAGAGGTTCCTGCTGCTGCTGTGAGGGATAGATTAGTGTTCTAAAATCATCTCATACTGCTATAGGGAGAGGTTCCTGGTGCTGGTGTGAGGGACAGATTAGTGTTCTAAAGTCATCTAATACTGCTATAGGGAGAGGTTCCTGGTGGTGGTGTGAGGGACAGATTAGTGTTCTAAAATTATATCATACTGGTATAGGGAGAGGTTCCTGGTGCTGGTGTGAAGGACAGATTAGTGTTCTAAAATCATCTCATACTGCTATAGGGTGCGGTTCCTGCTGCTGCTGTGAGGGATAGATTAGTGTTCTAAAATCATCTCATACTGCTATAGGTAGAGGTTCCTGCTGCTGCTGTGAGGGACAGATTAGTGTTCTAAAATCATCTCATGCTGCTATAGGGAGAGGTTCCTGGTGCTGCTGTGAGGGATAGATTAGCTTTCTGTAATCATCTCATACTGCTATAGGGAGAGGTTCCTGCTGCTGCTGTGAGGGATAGATTAGTGTTCTAAAATCATCTCATACTGCTATAAGGGAGAGGTTCCCTCTGCTTCTGTGAGGGATAGATTCATGTTCTAAAATCATCTCATACTGCTATAGGGAGAGGTTCCTGCTGCTGGTGTGAGGGGCAGATTAGTGTTCTAAAATCATCTCATACTGCTATAGGGAGAGGTTCCTGGTGCTGGTGTGAGGGATAGATTAGTGTTCTAAAATCATCTCATACTGCTATAGGGAGAGGTTCCTGATGCTGTTGTGAGGGATAGATTAGTGTTCTAAACATCATCTCATACTGCTATAGGGAGAGGTTCCTGCCGCTGCTGTGAGGGATAGATTAGTGTTCTAAAATCATCTCATACTGCTATAGAGAGAGGTTCCTGCTGCTGGTGTGAGGGACAGATTAGTGTTCTAAAATCATCTCATACTGCTATAGGGAAAGGGTCCTGGTAGTGGTGTGAGGGACTGATTAGTGTTCTAAAATTAACTCATACTGCTCTAGGGAGAGGTTCCTGCTGCTGCTGTGAGGGATAGATTAGTGTTCTAACATCATCTCATACCACTATAAGGAGAGGTTCCTGCTGCTGCTGTGAGGGACAGATTAGTGTTCTAAAAACATCTCATACTGCTATAGGGGGAGGTTCCTTCCTGGTGCTGGTGTGAGGGATAGATTAGCGTTCTAAAATCATCTCATACTGCTATAGGGAGAGGTTCCTGCTGCTGCTGTGAGGGATAGATTAGTGTTCTAAAATCTAAAATGTTTAATTATATTAATAAATAATGCTACATAGTACATTTGCACCTTGCTGTGTATTTCTTGCACAAAAATAAAAAGTGCGTCTACATTGTTGTTTTAAAAAAAAGAAAGATTAATAATAGTACATTTGCACCTTGTTGTGCATTTCTTGCACAAAATTACATTTCTGGTTTAAAAAATATTCTAAATTTGTGTTAAATAGCACATTTGTGTCCAGAATGAGGAGAGCGTCAAATGAGGGATGTGGTCGTGGTGCTGCTGGTGCTGCTGGTGTTGGTGAAGCTCCTGTTGCAAGGAGAGGACGTGGTCGATCTGTGCCAGCTACACGCACAAGTGAAACACCTTCCTCAGGTGCGAGTAGCCGACAGAACCTTCAACATTATATGGTATGCCCGAATGCTGCTCAACGAATGGTGAGGCCAGAACAAGTACAGGCGATAGTAGATTGGGTGGCTGACAATGCCTCCAGTTCCTTCACATTGTCTCCCACCCAGTCCCTTGCCGAAAGCTCAGAGTTGGCACCTGAACCCCCTGGCCATCTGTCTTTCACCTCAGTCCCTTGTAAATCAGCCAAGCAGTCTGAGCCCCAAGTCATGCAGCAGTCTCTTATGCTTTTTGATGACTCTGCTGGTGTGCATTCCGTGGGCCATCCACATAGCCCTGCCGCAGAAGTGGAAGACATTGAGTGCACCGATGCACAACCACTTCTGTTGCAGGATGAGGACATGGAAACACCACCCCAGCACGTCTCTGATGATGATGATGAAACACAGGTGCCAACTGCTGTGGCTTTCTACATTCTGCAGACTGAAAGGGAGGGCAGTGGTGAAGAGTGGGTGGAAGATGATGTGGAGGATGATGAGGTCCTAGGCCCCACATGGAATGAAGGTCATGCGAGTGACGTGTGCAGTTTGGAGGAAGGGGTGGTGGTCGCACAGAGGCACCAGCACAACAAAAGAGGAAGCAGGTTGCAAAAGCGGAGCAACCGTCCCCTAGACAGTACGCCTGCTACTACCCACCGCACCCAGGGACCTAACACACCAAAGGCAGCTCAAAGGCGTTCCCCGGCATGGCAGTTCTTCAGACAATGTGCTGACGACAAGACACAAGCGTTTGCACGCTGTGCAATGAGAGCCTGAAGCGAGGCATAAATGTTCTAAACCTGGGCACAACCTGCATGCTGCAGTGCCTGCTCAACGACAGCTGAGTTGTAACTTGTGCTGATTACTGGGTGGCCACCCTGCTGGATCCCCATTACAAGGACAACGTGCCGCCCTTAATTCCCTCACTGGAGCGTGATCAGAAGATGCACGGCTACAAGCGCACGCTGGTAGATGCGCTGCTGAGGGCATTCACAAATGACACTGGGGGGCTCAGTGGAAGCACAAGGCAAATTTTATTTATAAATAAATAAAATAAAAAGGGGCAGACTCGATGGACTACTCAGTCTTTCTCTGCCGTCACTTTTCTATGTTTCTATGTTTCTACATGCAAAGCACAAGCTGCAGTGGAATAAGTACCTCAAAATCCAAGAAAAGTCTCTGGCTCCTCCTGCTTCCTCTTCTGCTGCTGCCTCAGCCTCTTTCTCCACCTCTACAGTGCCAGTGTCACCTGCCACCCAGCAAACAGATGATGTAACAGCAAAGCCACCATGTCTGCCACCGTCCCCAAGCATTTCCACCCCCCTACCCACCCACGATCCCTGGCCCTGAATGCCAGCATTTCAAAATTCCTGGCCTTTGAAATGCTGACATTTCGTCTGGTGGACACGGACAGTTTTAAAAACTTGATGGCGGTGGCTGTCCCATAGTACGTGGTTCCCAGCTGCCACTACTTTTCCAGGTGAGCCATCCCTTCCCTGCACAAACAAGTCGTGAACAAGATCAAGTGTGCACTGCGCAACGCCATCTGTGGCAAGGTCCACATAACCACTGCTACGTGGACCAGTAATCATGGGCAGGGACGCTATATTTCGCTAACTGCACACTGGGCAAATGTAATGGCGGGGTCTGAGGCGGATAGCAGTTTGCCGCATGTCCTTCCGCCACCCAGGATTGCAGGGCATTTCTCTTTGCCTCCTGTTGCCTCCTCCTCCTACTCCGCTTCCTCCTCTACCACCTCCTCATCTGGTCAGCGTAACACCTTCACCACCAACTTCAGCACATCCAGTGGGAAACGACAGCAGGCTGTTTTAAAACTGATATGTTTGGGGGATAAACCCCACGCAGCGCAGCAGCTGTGGACGGGCATTGAACAACAGACTGATGAGTGGTTGTTGCCACTGAGCCTCAAGCCCGGCCTGGTGGTGTGCGATAATGGGCGAAATCTCGCAGCAGCTCTGGGCCTAGCCGGTTTGATGCACATCCCTTGCCTGGCGCATGTGCTGAATTTGGTGGTGCAGAAATTTCTAAAAAAAACACCCGGATATGTCAGAGCTGCTGCAGAAAGTGCGGGCCGTCTGTGCGCGCTTTCGGCATTCTCACCCTGCTGCTGTTCACCTGTCTGCGATGCAGTGGAACTTCGGCCTTCCTGCTCACCGCCTCCTATGCAATGTGCCCACAAGGTGGAACTCCACCTTGCACATGTTGGAGAGACTGTGCGAGCAGCAGCAGGCAATAGTGGAGTTTCAGCTGCAGCATGCACGGGTCAGTCACTCTGCGGAACAGCACCACTTCACCACCAACGAGGGGGCCTCCATGTGAGACCTGTGTACCATATCGCAGTGTTTCGAGTACTCCACCAACATGGCCAGTGCCGATGATGCTGTTCTCAGCGTTATTATCCCACTTCTATGTCTACTTGAAAAAACACTTTGGGCGATGATGGAAGAGTATGTGGCACAGGAGGAGGAGGAAGAGGGTCATTTCCACGGTTATCAGGCCAGTCATTCACAAGTGGCTCAGAGGATGGGTTCCTGCACCAGCATAGACCAGGTAAAAAAAATTTCAAGCCAGGGCACATTTCTCAAGGATGAAGAGGACAAGGATGATGATGAGGAGGAGGAACTGTGTTCACAGCAAGGTGGCACCTAACGCAGCTCGTGGGCATCACTGGAGCGTGGCTGGGGGGATACCGAGGACACAGATGATACACCTCCCACAGAGGACAGCATGTCTTTGCCTCTGGGCAGCCTGGCACATATGAACGACTACATGCTGCAGTGCCTGCTCAATGACAGCTGAGTTGTAACTTGTGCTGATTACTGGGTGGCCACCCTGCTGGATCCCCATTACAAGGACAACGTGCCGCCCTTAATTCCCTCACTGGAGCGTGATCGGAAGATGCACGGCTACAAGCGCACGCTGGTAGATGCGCTGCTGAGGGCATTCACAAATGACACTGGGGGGCTCAGTGGAAGCACAAGGCGAAGGCAGAGGAGGAGGAAGAGGTCACCAACGCAGCTGTGGCACCGCCAGCACCTCAGAAGGCAGGGTTAGCATGGCCAAAATGTGGAAAAGCTTTGTCAGCAGCACGCCACAACAAACAGCACCACCAGCTGATAGGCAACGTCTTAGCAGGAGGTAGCATTTCAGCAAAATGGTGGAACAGTATGTGTGCACACGCCTACACGTACTGACTGATGTGTCTGCCCCATTCAACTTCTGGGTCTCCAAATTGGGCACATGGCCTGAACTTGCCCTTTATGCCTTGGAGGTGCTGGACTGCCCTGCAGCCAGTGTATTGTCTGAACGTGTGTTTAGCATGGCAGGGGGCGTTATCACAGACAAGCGCAGCTGCCTGTCCACAGCCAACGTGGACAAGCTAACATTTATTAAAATTAACCAGGCATAGATCCCACAAGACTTGTCTGTACTTTGTGCAGAATAGACATTTAGACCGGCCTAAAGAGAAACAAAGTGGTAAAAAAGCGCTGCCAACGTGCTGAGTTATGGGTGCAAGGTAAATGGAATAACGCACTGAGAATGCAAAATAAAAAGGTTGTATATAATGATAAGTGATGGACCTTATAGAAAATGATTGATAGTGGACCTTATAAACACGTGCAAAGTGGTGTAAAAGCACTGCCAAAAAACTAAGATGTCACAAAAAGTCAAGATGTCAAATAAAGTAAATAATAAGCGGGTGATGGACCTTATAAAAATCAATTGGTAAAGGACCTATTTATAAAAGCATATAAATATCATATGTATATAAACTGAACAACACTTGAGAGCGTGTGTGTTATCCTTTATGAACGCGGTATGTGAGAGTGTGGAGCCAGCTCCGTCCCTGCCTTCCGTGCTGGATCCCAGGTGCAGGGAGAGCTGGTAAGTGCCACACTAAATCCGTATTTCTCCCCGCTGTGTAAAAACCAATAACCAAAAACAGGAGAGGACAAAGTCATGCACTGCTTCTCCTAAATATCCGTGGGCATTATAATGCTCATACTACTTGCGGTTGTGTAGAGAAGTCAGACCGTAAGCTTCACTCCACTTCACTTTCTCGTATCAATGGTGGTGGGTGTGACGTCTCAGGCTCCGCCTTATGCGTTTTGTCATCTGACGTCTTCGGAGGCGCATCCGCAGACCCTCTGCTGTTAGGCGTGGTTTTTTTTTCACGCAGTGTCCGATGCATAACTCTTCGAATCCTTGGCGAATCAAACCCAAGCAGATTTGTCTACCAATAATAAGCAGCACTGAGATGCAAAGCAGAATGAAATGACAATACAGGAATTGATTTTAAAAATGGCAATTGTTCGGGGGCGGCCAGTCAATTGAGGGCGTAGGAGCGCCGTCTCCCCCTATCCATCGCCGCCTCCCCCTATCCATGCATCCGGCCCCTTTCAGGATGCCGGATCCATGGAAACCAATGCAGGCTGGGTGTTTTTTTAAGCACCTTATTAGAGCTAGGGGCTCTAATAGGCTTCAAAATAGGGTGAGCTTGGGGCGCAGAGAATGCGTTCGGAGCCCACCCAGATGTGTTACGACAGCGAATGAATATTCGCTATTGTAACACTGATCCTCCCCTTGGCCAATTAGGGGGTGGGGAGGAGTCACATGCTGGAAGCCACTGATGGAGGAGAGGACACAGAGCCGCTGCACGCTGTCTGCCACCCGCTACCCCCTTAGATGGGGTAAGTGCCGGACCAACTGGCAAGCAGCGGGGGGGAGGTGCTGCTGGCCGCTCAGGGGGGTGGTTGTTTGCCGCCCCCCCCAAAATAAAAAAACACCAGCCGCCACTGCAGTTGTTTATGATATTCAGTGTTTTAGCAACCTGAATGTAATGTATTCAGGGTTTGCAACTACTGTTGTACTTATCTGTAATTTTACAACATTCATAGTTATTTGTAAAATAAATATTTCTATAAAAAAATATAATACAAAAAATGAGTTGACTTTAAAAATCATACAAAATATAAGATATGTGTTTACTAACTGCCAATTTTAGAAAAATAAACCATAAATTCCCTATCAATCCCTTTCAGTTCTAGTACTGTAAATCTCAGATGAGAACTAATAGTAGAGCTTGTTTTATTAAATTATGATAAAATGTACTTATTACAGAAGCTATAACAAGAACATGTTGACTTTGTTTTGGCCGTATACAGTGTATATTCATAGAACCTATTAGGATTTCCTGTTAATGTTGGCTTGATTCAAAGTAAATGGCAGGGGCAGTGTGCAAATAGCATACCATGTTACAACTCCAGTGAATGGATTTGAAGGTAAATGTTACGCTATTGCTGGACGGTAAGGTGGGATTCTGGAAAACAAATAATTCATTCACCACTATGCGCTCGCCTTTCTCCACAGCCTAACTCTGCTTAATCTATCAATATATGCCACAGAACAAGATTTAAAAGAATATGTTGATTCCACTATATATTGTAAATGTTGTAAATATGCAATTTATTGAACCACATGAAATACTTGAATACAGAGTTGGTACCTACATACAGCTAGCCAAACACAGGTCAGATACTGGCATTCTTAGGCCATACATGTTTGGGCAGAGCCAAGTGACATCATTTCAGGTCCGGAGCTGAAAACTGGAGGTTTTTGTACTCTAATAGTGGTGACTCAGTAAATCATTGTGAATGCATGTTGTATTGTGGTTTCAGTTTTTTAATTGTATTAAATCCTAAACCTGAGTCAAATTTTATTATTTAAATGAGCCAAAATTTGACCGAATAAGATCAGAATAAGATCCACTTCTCTGATAATCTCTCCATTTATGAAGCAAAGACAACTCCTATTGAGATGTTGAACGTCTGGCAAAAAAAGGCTGCATGTGGAATTTATCTGCAAAGCAATTATGGCATCTTGTTTTGTAAACCTATAACACCCTACAGTACCTGCAGGTACCCCTCAAAGTCTTCTGGAGCACAAAGTAAGTGGTACAAATAAAAATAATATAGACCAAACATTCTTGACAAGGGTTCCAAGGTCCTTAACCAGAGCTAGTATGACACCAATGGTATTTTTAGTTGAATGGTGACATTCTAACCACTGACCACCAATGTAAGGGGCATTTTCCTAATGACTTTGGTGAGCTAATCTTAGCAAGAGTTTCCTGGAAATTATTTGAAGGGATCCTCCGGTGTAAAAAGGTTGAGAAAAGTTGGTATAGACTACAAAAATTGAACATGTTTTCTGTGACAAATACATGATAAAAGAACACAAAACAACACAAACGAATGTTCAGCCTGCATAGGCTTACAATATGAGGGGGTGCGACCTAGAGGTAAGAGAATGAGCTATTACAAAATACCATGTTGTATATGGCAGCTGCTTGGAAATGCCTCCAATCTTACTATTTTTTATTGTATATCATAGCTGTGTAGTGCAAGGAAAGAACAGAGTATTACTGTAAATTACAGTTCTAGGAGTCAACAAGATTTTGTAGGACCCACGTGCGTAAGTCTGTGTTTGTATATTCTTGTCTTTGTAACAGTGCACATATGTTTAGGTATAACAGTGAAGTGCAACTTGCAACCTAATGATTCATGCTCTGAATGGTCTAAGGTTATTGGTGGTGTATCCCAAGGTTCATTGTAGGGACTATTACTTTTTAATCTACTCATAAATGATATAGAGTTTGGAATTAAAAGCACCATTTCTGTGTTTGCAGATGTCACCAAGCTATGCAGTGGAATTACGTCGTTACAGGATGTCTCCAACATACAAGCTGACCTCATTGTATTATTTACATAGTTACATAGTTAGTGAGGTTGAAAAAAGACATCTAGCCCAACCATAAATATATATATTTATGAGTGCAACTGTGTGTGTGTGTATATATATATATATATATATATATATATATATATATATATATATATATATACAGTTGCACTCATAAGTTTACATACCCTGGCAGAATTCATAATTTCTTGGCCATTTTTCAAAGAATATGAATGATAACACAAAAACATTTTTTCACTCATGGTCAGTGTTTGGCTGAAGCCATTTATTATCAATCAACTGTGTCTACTCTTTTTAAATCATAACAGAAACTACCCAAATGACCTCGATCAAAAGTTTACATACCCCAGTTCTTAATACCGTGTATTACCCCCTTTAACATCAATGACAGTTTTTGCGGTATTTGTGGATGCGGCTCTTTATCTTCTCAGATGGTAAAGTTGCCCATTCCTCTTAGCAAAAGGCATCCAGTTCCTGGAAATTCTTGGGTTGTCTTGCGTGAACTGCATGTTTGAGATCTCCCCAGAGTGTCTCAATGATATTGAGGTCAGGAGACTGGAATGGCCTCTCCAGAACCTCCACTTTATTCTGCTGTAGCCAATGACAGGTTGACTTGGCCTTGTGTTTTGGATCATTGTCATGTTGGAATGTCATGTTGGAAGTACGCCCCATGTGCAGCTTCCTGGCTGATGAATGCAAATGTTCCTCCAGTATTTTTTGATAACATACTGTGTTCATCTTGCCATCAATTTTGACCACATTCCCTGTGCCTTTGTAGCTCACACATCCCCAAAACATTAGCCAACCCCCTCCGTGTTTCACAGGCTTTGTTGACTCCTCTTCAAATGTAACATTTATGGTTGTGGCCCAACAGGCTCAATTTTGGTCTCATCACTCCAAATGACTTTGTGCCAGAAGGATTGAGGCTTGCTCCTGTGCTGTTGGATGTATTGTAAGTGAGATACTTTGTGGCATTTGTGTAGTAATGGCTTTCTTCTGGCGGCTCAACCATGCAGCCCATCTTTCTTCAAGTGTCTCGTTATTGTGTATCTTGAATCAGCCACACCACATGTTTTCAGAGTCCTGTATTTCACCTGAAGTTATTTATTGTTTTTTTTTTTGCATTACAAAAAAAATTCTTGGCAGTTGTGGCTGAAATTTTCGTTGGTCTACCTGACCGTGGTTTGGTTTCAACAGAACCCCTCATTTTCCACTTCTTGATTAGAGTTCGAACACTGCTGATTGGCATTCTTAATTTCTTGGATATCTTTTTATATCCCTTCCCTCCTTTTATATAGTTCAACTACCTTTTCCCTCAGATCCTTTGACAATTCTTTTGCTTTCCCCATGACTCAGAATCCAGAAACGTCAGTGCAGCACTGGATGACAGATACAAGGGTCTGTCAGGAGAAACTCATTGACCTTTTATACACACACACAAATTACAAGCAAACAGATCAGAGGTAAGGATAGTTACCGTTAATAGCCATTCAAACCCCTTTGTGTCAACTTGTGTGCATGTTATCAGGCCAAAATCACCAGGGTATGAAAACTTTTGATCAGGGTCATTTGGGTAGTTTTTGTTGTCATTATGATTTAAAAAGAGCAAACACAGTTGAAGGCGAAAAACCCCAGCAAAGCATGATCCAATTTGCTACAGCAGGGGAAAAAATTCCTTCCTGATCCCCTGAGAGGTGATCGGATATTCCCTGGATCAACTTTACCTATAAATGTTAGTACCCAGTTATAGTATATGGATTTAGGAAAGAATCCAGGCCTTTATTAACCACTTGCCGACCTTATCGCGTGGATATACGGCGGCAAAGTGGCTCCACTGCACAGATCACCGCCTATAAACAACGATTTGTGCAGCAACAGTTGCAGACGCGTGCCGGCGCGCTCTCGTACCCGCCGCGTGCTCCGTGGGTGGGGCCGCGAGTCAGGCGGACTCGATGTCCGCTGGTGACCCGCGATCACCTACTACAGAGGAAGAACGTGGAACCGCCAATGTAAACACGGCGGTTCCCCATTCTGACATGCGACATGAGAGTGATCTACTGATCCCTGTAATCGGGATCAGTTAGATCTGTCATGCCCCTGCCAGCCCAGCCCCTGTACAGTTAGAACACACACAGGGAACACAGTTAACCCCTTGATCGCCCCCTACAGGTTAACCCCTTCCCTGCCAGTAACATTTATACAGTAATCAGTGGCTATTTTTAGCCCTGGTTGCTGTATAAATGCCAATGGTCCCAAAAAAGTGTCAAAAATGTCTGATCTGACCGCCACAATGTCGCAGTCCGGCTAAAAATCGCAAATCACTGCCATTACTAGTAAAAATAATAATAATAACGCCATAAATTAATTCTCTTTGTTTGAAAACACTATAACTTTTGCGCATGTAGTGATAGGTGCGTTTCATAGTGAATTTTTGAAGAGGCAAAATTTAGTCAGGCCTGACTGTAGGTGCAAGCCTGGGTGTTTTGATCTGGGCTAGGGGAATGGCTCAGGAGGGACTGGGGCAGTCCAACAAATGGTATCACTAAACCCTCCTACCTTCTTCTGGAAAGCACTGGAACTTTCCAGAGTGAGGGTGGGACAAGAGGTGCCATCATCTGGAGTGTCATGGGAAGCCCTGTCTGGATTGGCAGGGGGCAGGCCTTCTTATATACTCGGGGCTGGGTCAGTCTGGAAGGAGTTGTTGGAGGTGGAAGTCTGAAGATGTAGCAGAGGTGCTGTGGAGGCCTCTACTCAGGAGGAAGCTCCCAGTCTGGGGGGCAGACCTTGGGGCCTGGGGGTTCGGGTGCAGCTAGGAGTGGAGGTGATTCCTGGAGTCCCACAAGGGAACGGGAGACCATCAGAGGTGTTACTGAGAGACTTTAAAGTGTTCCACTGGGGTCAGTGAGTGACAGACCCTGGGATCTGGAAGAGAAGTGCTGGAGCAGGCTGGGAGAGGAATAGTGGACAGTCTGTGGAAGCCTTGGGAGCCAGTCAGGGGAAGGAGTGTCACTGTGAGCAAAAGCAGGTCAGTGGGACCTGGAAGAGGGATGGGCTGGGAGTTGTAGTCCATCAAAGGCCAGCTAGCACCAATGTACTAAGCTACATATTCAGGGGCCCGTGATCCCTGGCGTGTAATAGGTGGTCCTGAGGTCCTGCTGACATAGTGTAGGCCTCACTATGTGCTAGCCGTGGTGAAGAGAAAGGAGTAAAGAAGCTTGATAAATTTCCTTTTAAGCTGGAAACCAAGTGATGTGCTGGAGAGAAGTGAAGGAGTGATAGTCTGCAAGTACAGTGCTGAAGAACTGTAGGAAAAACTGTCAGCAAGCTAAGTGCTGGAGAGTTGTGAGGAGTAACAGTCTGCAGAAGGATAGTCTGCAGTGCAAGTGTGCATATACAGGACTGTATATGGAAGTTATATAAAATAATTTCTGGGGCATCCCACAGTCACCCCTTTTCCCCATCCAAGTCATTTCCCCTAAATAAAAGAACAATAACAAGAGTCGGCCAGGTCAGTGTCTATGGATGTGTGAGATATGGTGGGATTGAGGACAGCTATCAGGTGAACCCAAACTAATGTTACTCCCAAGGGAGCACATGGCTTCATTTTGGGGGCTCGGTCCGGGATGTACCTGCAAGGCTGCCAGTCGTCGTTCATAGCAACCACAAGAGAACTGAGCCAGGGGATTGTGATAACCTGTTTTATTGTCAATGCAGACTTAACGTGGGAAAGGACTTGTGTGCTCTGTCCTTGAACTGTGCTAAAATAAGTGTGCCTTTGCCCATAGAAACCAGAGGGAGCCGCCAAATAGTATTGCTGCCTGCCTACCCAGTCGCCCCAAAACAGCGCTGGGGACAGACACTTAAATACTAATCTTGCAATTCAGTGACTTTATTACCATGTGTCGTTACCTGTGGAAGCCACGCCGGGCGACCGCACCCATGGATTACAAATATGTCCTGCGCCATGCTAAGGCCAGACATTACTCACTGGATTACAAATATGCCCAGCGCTCTGCAAAAGCTGGGCATTCTGAACTTTTTGCTCCAACTCCTGAATACAGTAAAGTATGCCTGGGACTGTTCTTGTTGTTAGAGGGAGAGACTGTGTTGGAGGTGTGCTTTCCAGAAAAACAGTGGCTACTACAAATTACTGTTGCTAACGGCAACCACCAGCAAAGTCAACAAATCGGGACAAGTCCAGCCAGTGTCAGCGTTCCTGTAAAGTTTTATCCTTCACACAAGGGGTTACAGCTACGTGACATGCTTATCAAAATTTTTGGCGCCAGTTCATCTGGTAACGTGGAAGAGTTTCAGCGATTGCAGCCTGCAGCAGACACCACATGGGATATGAAGATGGCGGAAGGTGGTCGTCCCTTGCCAGCACTGCCCTGGTTGCCGGATAAGCCGGAGAGGACCCTGATTGACACAGGGGGGGGTCCAGTTGGAGCCAAGCGGGGGCCTCCCATTGGGGGTGATTGATGGGGAGGAGCGGCTGTGCGTGATTTGCCCGGACTGCCAGATTCCGACCATGGTCATCACTGCCTGGGCCCGGTGTGGCTATTGTGATGAGCCACTCACTTGGTTGGTGTCCGTGCAGCAGGGGCCACAGTACTACCAAGTGGACCTGCCATCAGGGAAATGTATTCCGCAGCCGCGGAGGCCTTGGAGGGCGGAGTCGGGCCTAATGCCACTACCCAAAGGCGGGCAGGAGTTACGGCCTAGCGACTCCCCCGCAAAATCAGAGGAGAAAGGAAGAGAGAAGGAGGTTGTCATGGCCCGAGGCCTGGCTGGGTACCTGGGTACCGTGAGTACTAATGTGTGAGAATCCGGGGTCCCTGAAATGCCAGCCATAACTTACCCCATGGCCATCCCAGTGGAGCTGGAGCAAGCGGACAAGGGAGGAGAGTCCCTGGAGGAGCTAGCTGGGGATGTTGGGGAAAGGGTCATAGACTGGAGGTCCCCCAGACTTGTCACAGAGTTCAGGTCTATGGGGCACTTAGCAGAGTGGTCATCTCCCAGTGAGGGGTCAGAAGAAAAGTGGGTGACAGGAGGTTCAAACCCTGGTGATGTCCTGTCGGAGGACGAGCCTGGACCCTAACTACATCCGAGCCCTGCACCAGGAATCCCTAGTATCAGCAGCCACCTTTTTTACAATAGGCCATCCACTACTCAGACCAGAGCAGCCACATACCGCCAGCATGTGGTCAAGTCATTGGACACTCTAAATCGGCCGGGGCGAGGGAAGGTGAAGAGTCTGCCTAGGCTCTCCCGGTATCAGTGAGAAGTCCAGCATAGGGTTTCCCTTATGTCACCCCAGGTCATGGACATTGTGGAGAACTCCCAGAAAGAGTGGGAGAATGACATGACTTGGGAATACCTCCATGTGCCTAAGCCCTTGCGAGGACCGGGGAGCAGCCAGTGGGAGATATTCCTGGAGTTGAAGCAGGAATGGAGTCTGAGCAGAGTTATCTGGAAGGACTGCATTGTGCTTGTCAAAGCAGAACAGCCCGCAAGGAGCTATTCTAATTCAATTCGGGGGGAGGGGGACCAGCGAGTGAGACTGCCTGATCCTCATTGCTATGTCTAGGATGGTGATGTAGTACAGACTAGGCAGCACGCCCTATAGACTGTCGGAGGAGTAGTCAAATGTGCACTTTCCCCTGAACTCCAGGACAAACTAGCCTGCCACCCTGTGCCCAATGGAAGAGACTGTTCACTGCAAGGACATTGGGGTGAAGTTTGCTCCCGTTTTCATGACTTTTGAGGACCTGTTGCTCGGGGAGGGGTCCCTCCCATCAGGAACTTTAAAGAGAGAAAGAAAAAACTGTGGACTTTCTTTGTTTCTGCTTCTGCAGTGGGATTGTAACCCCTCACTGTAGGG
>BLSH010461352.1:157474-168101 GCA_018402905.1 Glandirana rugosa
ATGTAGTCACAGGGGTCGCCTCAGGGAGGAATGTAATCACAGGGGTCGTCTCGGGGGGCATTGGGGACACCTGATGTAAGGGGGGCTCCGCTGGGGACACTGTTGTAAGGGGGGTGCTCCACTGGGGACACTGATGTAAGGGGGGCTCCGCTGGGGACACCTGATGTAAGGGGGGCTCTGCTGCAGACACTGATGTAAGGGGGCTCTGCTGGGGACACCTGATGTAAGGAGGGGCTACGCTGGGGATACCTGATGTAAGGGGGGGCTTTGCTGGGGACACTGATGTAAGGGGGGCTCCGCTGGGGACACCTGATGTAAAGGGGGGCTCTGCTGGGGACACTAATGTAAGGAGGGACTCCGCTGGGGACACTGATGTAAGGAGGGACTCTGCTGGGGACACTGAGGTAAGGGAGCACTCCACCAGCACCATGTCTGGCCCCGTCCCTGATACTGACACGCCCCTAGGCTGCTCTGTTACACTGTAGAGAAGGAAATAGGGAGATAGAGCGTTGCTGGCAGCAATGGGAGGGGCCTAGGTCCGTGCATGGAGAGGGGGGCATAGCACTGTATGTGTGTATGAAAGCGTCCCTGGATGGTGGGTACCGGGTCCCCCAAGGGCAGAGTGTATGTGTGGCCCACTTTGAGTTTGCGCTGTTCTTTCAGAAGAGTTTGAAGTTCTTCCTCCTTTTGCTTAATTATGATCTCGTGATTACGCTTGATTCATGCTGCTATTTGGAGAAGTTTACCCCTAAAAGCTAACCTTATGGGCTGACCAATTCATAGTCGGGGAGGTATCCGAGGGAACGTGGATAACTCTGACTCGATTTCCTTGAAAACTATCGGATCAGTAAGCATGGACTCATTGAGCCACCATGGAGAAGGCCGGGGCTTTGCCCAGAGGTCCAACAGGGACAAATGAACTGGAGAATGGTCTGAACAAGGAACCAATAGTATTTTAACTGAAGTCATATAAGACAGAAGTGATGTGAGGGGGAAAATGTGATCTATCCGCAAATATGTACCGTGAACATGTGAGAAATGGGCGTAGTCCCTAGTAGAGGGTTTGTCTTCCCGCCAAGCATCCACCAAACCATGGAGGTGTAGCAGACGTGCAATTTTGTAGCTCTGCTTGGGGTACCTTTTTGAAAATGGTCCTGTTAGGATCTCACTTATCCATTATCTGATTTTAGGGGTTATTACTATTGCCCCCCAGAATCATCTGCCCTTTTGCTTTGGGAAAAACCCAACTTGTCCTTTTCTCAGGACCAGAGGGCAGGTAGCACTGTGGGTATTTTGCACTGAGAAATATATGGGCCGAGGTCTTAGAGAAATGAGTTTCCTGCAATAATAATATATCAGCCCTCTGTTTGAAATAGAATTGGAATGTCTTGGTCCTTTTTATGGGGGAGCTAAAGCCTTACACATTATGGGTAATTATAGAATAGTTAATAGAGAATACCTTAGAAGTCATGGTCTGGCAGAACCCGCTCTGCTGAATGTAGTGTTGGTGGTCTCAGGAATCAATGGTATTGAGCCCAGGTCTATCCTTCTTCCCGGAGCGAAGTAGTGAGTCTGGAGCACGGAAGTCAAAGAAAAGTAGGGAGTGAAGAGAAGCAGATAGGTTAAGAAAAACAAAGACAAAATACGCAGTCAAAGGCCTCGTTCAGTAGGTGCATTACATTTAAGCTGCATTGGGCCGAAGCCCATCCCAGAATCTCAGCCTGGGGTAATAACTGTGATGTTGCCCCCATATTCCGATAGAGGCAAGCTCACAAGAGTGGCATGTGTGTCCACCCCGGCAAAAATCCTGTGATAGCTAATTTATCCAGAAGGTAAAGCAAACACCAAAACGCAAAAAGAACTATAGGCACATTGCTTGTGCTTTTCATCCAGATTACACACCCAGGAATTGTTCGGGCACAATCCAGCAGCTTGCAAAATAAGCAGCTCCTTATAATCTTAATAGGTCATGGAATATCTCAACTATCGTATGACTTAAGATTAAAGTCTACTGATATATTCCTGAGTTAAAACAGTAAGAATCTTGAAACTGCCTTATAACATTCTGTCAAGTAAACAAACAAACCCATGAGTGGTCGAAGCCACTCCCATCAGCGGTGTAAGTTAGTCCCAATTGGAGGGGGGTAAATCCATCATTCAGGTACCTTGTGATGTTCTCCTGGTGGATGAAGGCCATTGTTCAGTCCAGAGAGGTGACAAAGGACAGGTAACCTGCAGTGGTGGCGAAGCAGTCGATCCCTCCCTGGATAGGATGCCCAGTGTCAACAGAATATCTTCTCCCTCATGGAAGGTCGAGAATGAATAGGATTTACCCTTGCAAGTAAAGGAAAGCCTGAATGGAAAGGACCATCGATATTTGATCTGCCGATTCAATAAATGTTGTAACAGCGGCTTCAGGTTCCGACGTTTTTGCACTGTAGATTGTGCCTGGACTGCGAACAACTGGATTGGACCGCTATACAGAAATAACTCCTGTATCTTTCTGGCTGCCTGAATAATTTTTTCTTTGATCCTGTAGTAATGCGGTTTGGCTATGACGTCCTGGGGAAGGCCATCTGACCTCGGAACAGTCAGTGCACGATGGACTCTATCGATCTCCAATTGATGTGGCTAGATCCGGGATCAGGTCTTTCATTACAACTCAAACCGCCTCCTCTAGATCCATGTGGGTCTCTGGGAGGCCCCGAATGCGCACATTATAACGGCGGGATCTATGTTTCAAGTCCTCTATTTTGGCATAGGCCTCCTCCAGTCTATTCTGGAGCTCCGAGATCATAGTGGTATTCTGGTTCACTCTGGTAACCATGGCTTCCACTTTAGACTCTATTATGTCAAATCTTTCACCAATACTCTGAATGTCTTTTTTTAAGATCAGTTGAAATGGAACAGGCTTTTGATAGTTCTTGTTGCAACAGGGTTGAGAAGCGAGCCAGAAGGACAGCCTCTCCAGAATATGGGGCTGGTTGCTGTGCATGTGAGGCTGGATAAGGGCTGGGTTGGCTGAATGCTAGCTCTGCCAATTCTACCTTGTTTCTATCCAAGGTGGAGGCTGGGGAGCTGACAGGCTCAAACATAGCCAGGGGAAACCCGGGGGATGGAGGCAGGGATGAGGACTCATACTGAAGTTCTGCTTCCCCTGAGGATTGAGAGGAGAAGGGGTCTTGCTCCCCTGCCCTCGGTGAGGGCTCTGTAGCCTGGGGTGATCGAGGCTGGAATGGATCCAGTCCGCCTCGTGTTTCTCTCCTCCAAGGTGCCATCTTTGGTATGTGAGTCTGCCCCGAGCCGCCCACTGCTTGTTTCCCGGCTTGTCTCACTATTTGTACAGTCGCTTCTTGGGCTGTCCCAATGCCCGGTGCTGCATCTCACTGTTCCAAAGCTCCTCTGCCCAAGTGGGGAGTGCTGCCCAACCTCCTAAGGCTGTATATTGCTGCAGATTTGCAGAGGTGTGCAGAGCTTGGGCAGTTTGTGTCTGGCTCGAGTCTGCGTGCATGCACACTCAAAATGTCTGATTCATGGTTCCTGAAAAGCTGAATCTAGCATAATACAGCCTAGGACTGATAGACAATTCGCTAAGTTTGACCCAGAGACCAGTATCCTACACCCCAAAACCTGGATCGGAGGGGAGGCTTCCCCCTTGTAGGCGGTTTACAGCTGAACGGAGGGAGCTTTGTCACAGGAGAGGCTGAACGTGTGTGGCTAGGCCAGATGAATCCGGCAAGGGTAAAATAAAATTCTTTGCTTTAAGCGGTTATAACCAGCTGAGCATGGGGGCAAAAAAGATAACGCCGCCTTGAGGGAAAGGACTGTGATTGGGCAGGGGGTGGAGCCTACCCATTTATATATTCTCTCATGCTTGTGACAGGAAATCTTCATTGCAGGGATGCCCTGTGCTCTTCCTGCTACTGAACTTCCAGCACTGTGATGGTTAGTACAGATGAACTGATGGGGACACAACCCCTCCTTCCACCTTCATTGCAAATAAGTCTTTAATTAATTACACTAATACACACAAATACACTAATAACATGATCTGTGAGTGGAGGAGAGGATCCTATGACTGATTATAACCCCCCCCCCCCCACACACACACACACACACACACACACCTCGCCCTTCATAGATTGTTTTGGAAGCAGGATAATCAACGAAAGAACTTTTCTCAATGGATTAGGAGGGAGGAGGGGGGTGTCCCCATTGTAACATTTGCTTTATTGTTCTGCCTGAAGACCTGAGGCTGTTACCCATCACAACACCAGAAGTTCAGAGACAGGAAGAGGATGGGGCATCCCTGCAGTGAAGATTTCTCCAGGATCCAGCTGTCTGAACAACATGAGACATCTTTCATTACAGGTAAGTAATGTGACTAAAGCTGTAGGAATTTTAGCTAAACTTAATCTTTAACATGTACCTGTAATTTCAAAAGTCATTTTTCAATTTGCAGCTTTCATTAAAATAATACATGGTGATACTGCAATAAAGGTTCTGTTAAGGCACATCCAGTTATAGAATGACAATGCCCAGCCCAAATCTCCTAGTTGTTCTCTGGTATTGTCACCCTGCCACATGGGCTTGGCAAGGAGCCATTTCAACATGTTTTGCAGGCGTTATCCAATGTTGACACCATAAGAACATCACAAGAACACTCACCCTGAGAAATGTCATGCAGCCACTGCTGGAATGTATCTATGTAGACAGGAGGTGGCTGCAAAGACTCTGTGGGAGATCAGCAGCACTAAAGGTGGCTATACACTATACCAGGGATCTCCAAACTTTCTAAACAATGGGTCAGTTTACTGTGCTCCACACTTTAGGGGGGCCAGACTGTGGTCAGTGGGAGTAGAAAATGCCCTGGCATAAGTGGAAGCAAACAACACCCCATCATTGGTGTTGGCTGGAGGAATTGTGCCCCATCGTTGGTGTCTTTGTGAGGAATAGTGACCCATCTTTGGTGTCAGTGGGAGAAATTGTGTCCCATCATTGGTGTCAGTGAGAGAAATGGTGCCCCATAAATGGTTTCATTGGGAGGAATAGTGCCCCATCTTTGGTGTCATTGGGAGGAATAGTGCCCCATGGTTGGAATCAGTGGGAGGAATAGTGTCTCATCATTGGTGTCATTGGGGGGAATAGTGCCCCATCATTGGTATCAGTGGGAGGAATAGTGCCCATCATTGGTGTTGGTGGAAGGAATAGTGCCCCATCATTGGTGTTAGTGGAAGGAATTGTGCCCCATCATTGGTGTCAGTGGGAGGAATTGTGACCTATGAGTGGTGTAATTGGGAAAAATGTTGTCCCTTTGTGGGGTCAGTGGGAGAAATGATGCCACATCATGTCAGTGGATGGAATAGTGCCCAAAGGGCCAGATAAAAGAAAGCAAAGGGCTGCAGTTTGGAGACCACTGCACTATACAATATAATTATACAATCTCTGTACAATCTCCTTTAGATTTACCAAAACTACATAGTTTTAGCTTTAAAGGAGATTGTACAATCAGATCAGATAGTGTATGATAAGCTTTAGCTCAGGGGTCTCAAACTGGCAGCCCTCCAGCTGTTGCAAAACTACAAATCCCATCATGCCTCTGCCATGTTGTAACTGTCAGCCTTGCAATGCCTCATGGGACTTGTAGTTTCGCAACAGCTGGACCCAGTTTGAGACCCCTGCTTTAGATGTAACAAACAATGAAAACCTTTTTTTAAAAAAACATGACATTTGTTTATGATATGGTGCTTTTGATGTAATTGAGTTAGAGGCTGTATCTACTTTAAAGAGAGCACTAAGCCTCCATATGCTCATTTTGGACTTTATTCTCAGTCTGGTCTAAGATTCTCCCTGTTGCAGGTCGCATTAATCTGCTTAAATTGGTTTTCCCACTAAAGACCTTGTATACAACACTCCAATCTTCTGTTCATCTGTTGCTCTCAAGATAATAGGACTTCCACTCTATTATCTTGAGCTTTATTTGGTATCAATGGAAACCTCCATTAAATTATAAAATGTTGAT
Source organism: Glandirana rugosa (assembly GCA_018402905.1). NCBI lineage: Eukaryota > Metazoa > Chordata > Amphibia > Anura > Ranidae > Glandirana > Glandirana rugosa. The sequence continues at coordinate 163,497 of BLSH010461352.1, forward strand.
CCATAGTTGGCTCAAGTCTCCCACAGGATTCTTATACCGAAATTACTGGGATTTTCTTCTCTGAATACCTGCAAATTGCTATTATATGAGCTATGTAAATCTAAACTGTAGACATAACAAATATGTTTTAAATAAAAGAGGCTTGCGTATTTTTACTTGAATTGTGGTCTCCTTTATGTAGTTCTTCCAGATCTGTGCAATAATTCGCCATTACACAACTCCTGCACTAGCAGTAAAGACCAGTCACTGTTGCCCTCTCTTGTGCCCTCTCTTGTGCAGGGTGACTGATCTTATATCCAACCTTGTATTTTTCTAAAAGAAGCCTGTAGTGGGACGACCTGGAGAGCCCCTACCCCCAGCTCTGCTCTCTGCACAGGTTATGTATAGCCCAGTGATGATGTCACTGCTACTTTTACAAGCAATATCTGCGTCTGCAATAAGCGTTTGGAAAAAAACAAACAAAGTAGGTTTACACCATGTGTGGCCATGCATATGTAGCGCCCCCATAGTATAGGTGCTTTACTTTTGTAGATTTTTGGTAGGTGAGGAAAAATCTAGTCAGGCCTGGCTGTAAGTGCAGGCCTGAGTGTTTTGATCTGGGCTGGGAGTGGCTCAGGGGAGGGGCTGGAGATGGAGGGAAGGAACACTCCTTGGAGATTCCTCCCCTTGAGCTGGGAAAGCTCTAGAAGGGGGGTGGATGAGGAGGTGTCATTTCCTGATGTATGACAAGGAGCCCTGACCAATCCATAGGCTGGATTGGGCAGGGGGCAGGTCTCCTTAAATACAGCTATCGGCCAGCAGGTGTCAGGAGAGTTCGGGTAGAAGAGATGAGGATGTACCTGGAGCTGAGGATCAGGCCTCGCCCGGGACGGGAGCCCCCAGTCTGGGGGGGGGTGAACCTGAGGCCTGGGGCTTGGGTGCAGCCGGAAGCGGGAGTCGGCTCCTGGAGTGGCACAAGGAAGCAAGAGAGCAGCTGAGTTCTACACGGAAAGAGACTCTTTAAAGGATCCACCAAATAGTTGGTGAGTGGCGGCCCCTGGGAGTTGGATGAGAAGGCAGAGACAGTCTGGGAGGAGAGCAAGCAGTCTGTGGAGGCCGGGCGGAGCCAACCAAGGGGAAGGAAAGCCATTAGACTGCTGGACAGGCCGGATGGGTCTGGAAGATGGATGGGATGGGAGTTGTAGTTCATCCAAGGCCCAGCTAGCACCAACGTACTTAGCTACACAAGAGAGGGCCCATGGTTTCATGGATGGAAACCTGCGATCCTTACCCACAAAGGTTGGTCCTGAGGCCTCGTTAGTGGCTGCAGCAGGCCTCACCATGTGCTAGCTGTGGTGAAGAAGAAGTGTCATGGAGGTCTGATAAATTTCCTTTCGGACCAGGGAGAAAGTAAGGTCCCATGTTCAATTACTGAGCATCCCACAGTCATTCCCTAATCCCTACCCAAGTTCAACCCCTAAATAAATCAAAACAAAGTACCAGCCTGTTCAGTGACTCTGGGTGTGTGGAAATCGTGTGATTGATGGCAGTGGGCAGATGGACCACAACTATCAGCCACTCTTGAGGGAGCACATGGCTACACATATATACAGTATATTTATGAACGTTTTGAGCCTAGAGATCAGCTTTGAGGGAAAACCGACATAACAGAATCATTGAGACTGTCTTTACTGGCCTTTGCTAGTAAAAATGCTAGTTGCCTAGCTTGCTAACCCTTTCACTTTCCTGACTTTTCTTTCCTTTCTTTCCTTTCCCCATACTTGCTTTGACTGAAGCCAAAGCATCAGCAAGAAGGCCAGGCAACTGCCATTTTCAGAAGATGGTCTATAGTGGCAGGATAGGTTTATTTTAAAAGGTGTGCAGGAAAAACTTCTCATAATACCATTATTTTCATTCAGGACAGAAAAATTTGGGAATGGGCTAAAATGAGTTATTCCACTGAATGAGATTATTACACTTTCCTTATGAAGAATGCTAAACGTCAAAAAAATAACTCTCTGACATCCCAGTTTTGTAATAAATGGGGTTTTGGTTTGGGACCAGTTAAGTAAAAGAGGTATTTTAATATCATTTTTTTCAGTTGAAGGCCATTTTCCAAATGCCACAGAAATGTACATTTAGCTTAGGCATGCAGTGAATGCACAGACTCCACACTCTTCTGTATCATTCGCTGACTTTTGAGTGAAAGTGACCCTGGTAACTACGAGGTATTTCTCTCACTTTAGAGGGGTTTCCTCAAGCTTACTGTTGCATCTATGGAATAGGAGTCCAAATCCCAAATGGATACTGATGGCAAAAAAAGAACTTGATAGGGTTAAACTCTTGCTCGCTCTATCCAAATGTAACCAGAATCAATGTTACCAGAATTTGCAGGCTTTATAATGCATTATTATGGTGAATATGTACTGAATGCAGTTCCCTTTTCTTGCCACAAGATGCCACAATCTTCTTTGGACTAAGATCTTTTAATTCTTTTTAAAGCAGTTGTATTGTCCGCTTGCACATTTTTACCTACAGGTAAGCCTATAATAAGGCTTTCCTGAAGATAAAATTAATATCTCCTAAACCTGCACGGTTTATGAGACATTCACCTTGCATGCAGCCGCTGACATAAGCGGCGCATGCGCTGTGAAGGTCCAGCGGATGGTGCCGGATCCTGCTGGAATAAAGGACTTCCGCGTGCATGCGCAGGAGTGACTCCATCGGCTCCGGCCACTTACAGCCGCAGGCCCGGAATAAAAGCAGAGGGAACATGTCAGCTCCCTCCGCGGTGACCGTGCACACTGTGAGAGCTTCACTCTATGGTATTTCATAATGTGCTAGTATGCGGTGCATACTAGCACATTATGCTATTGTCTTGCAGGGGGGGTTTATTTTAGCAGTTTACTACCGCTTTAAGTCTGGAGCACTGAACGCTGGGAAATGTAGTTTGGATGAGAAGAGTTGCCTATGTTATTGCAAGCAAAATAAACTACAGGGCCCAGTGTGACTGGAGGCAGAAGGAGCCATATAAATTATAAAGCCCAGAAAGCTTGGGACAGTTGAGGGAGAGCCGCTGTGTAAATGGAAGTGAAGAGCCTATGTGTAGAGAGGAGAGACTGCTTAATGTTGCTGTGGTGGTGGGACCTGTCAGCCCCAGACTGCCAGAGGTTCACATGTCTGTCAATGGACTAAGTCACTGGCAAAGTGCTTCAGCTTACTGTGGATGTATTCCGAACCAAGGCCTATTGCTTGTGCCGCCAGTGGAATCGGGACACCACATCCTGATCAGGTGACTTCTACTGCCTCCACTCGATGACCAGCCAGGATTCACTGCTGTATCACAGAACCAGGCATGCCATCAGGAACCTGCATGGGAAACAACATTATCCTAAAGGGGGCACCCCAGTCAACGAAAGTAAGACTGCATTGCAGACACAGTGGAGCTGGTGAGTGGGTTGTTGACCACATTAGTGATCCCCTATCTTGACTTTATGCTTAATCATCTGGAGAACTTTAGTACCTCTTACTGTCACTGGCATCAGCCTCATCTGTTTGCTACCTAACTCTGTTAGCCATGTTGGTCAATATACTGTATATGTAGCCAGGTGCTGGCTAACTTGCTTGCAACATTGTGGGACATTCTGTAACAACGGCTGCAGTGAGCTTGTTTCCCCCTAGTGTTTATCATTTCCTGAATGCAGAGTGAGAGATACCACTACTGAAAGCAGGGGATCATGGGATATGTGGTCCAGAGAGCCAGGATTTACATTGGAGCAAGACTGCTGCAGACTACAAGTTCAATCCGGCTGGGAGAGAAAGGAATGCTGAGTGAAGACATAAATACCCTAGTCTGGGGAGCTCTTCCTTTTGGGATCACGGCCTTCAGCTGAGAGCAGCAGCCCCAGCCACTCTGAGGAATGAATGCGTGCAGGCGCTGCGGCCTAGGCGGTGTGGAGAGTCTCCAGCCTATGAGTGAGCAGATCCACCATTGTCAGCTCCCTGTCAGCCTAGTGACTGTCGGGGGTCACTATCTGTCAGGATGCAAGCATCTAGCAAGGGGAAGCAGATTAATTGGCTGCACCTAGAAGAATCAGGAATATATGAATAAGTGAAAAAATATGTTTTATTATGAAAATTACACACACTTGCAAAACCCCAAACATCAGTAACTAGTGTTGAGCGAACCCGGACTGTAACGTTCGGGTCCGTACCGAACTTTCGGGTGTCCGTGGCACGGACCCGGACCCGGACCCGGACATTTCAAAAATCGTTCGGGTTCGGTCCGGGGTTCTGCTATTTTACTCCACGTGTTGAGAAGCTGCAGGGCAGCCAATCAACAAGTGTTTCACTGGTTTGCCCTTAGAAGCCATCACAGCCATGCCTACTAATGGCATGGCTGTGATTGGCCAGTGCATCATGTGACCCAGCCTCTTTATAAGCTGGAGTCACAGTGCTGCAGTCACATGCTCCTTGGGTTAGTGTAGGGAAAGGTAGCTGACTGCGTGAGGGACAGATTTGAGACATTTTAAGACCTGATCCTGCACCCTGAGATAGATTACTTTACTACTGCTGTCTGTGCTGTTGCTCTGAGGACAGATAGCAGAAATTAGAGATTTCAAATAC
>BLSH010461370.1:12673-28945 GCA_018402905.1 Glandirana rugosa
CCCCTCTCGCGCTCTCTCTCTCTCCTTCTCTGTCTTCTACGTCTCTCTCTTTCTCCTCTTATTAAATGTTTTTTGTTTTTTTTTTAATTGTTTGTGTACATTGATAAGTGTATATTTAAAGGGTAAGGTCACCTTTTTAGGGTGAAATATGGAACATCTTCCGATTCCTGCAGCTCTCCCCCCAAATCTTTTTCCCACACCCACTGTCACAATTTGAAAAGAGTGCAGCTGTTCAGGGCTCCACCCACATGGCCACATCATTCATTCACAGAGTTCTGTGGATGAATAGACTACAAGTACCGACAGCCTTTGTGGTTGGTGGCTTGTAGTTTTCAATGAACTACCAGGGTGGTGGTGAGCGTTCTGGTAGTTCACTGATTCTTCCTGTTCCTGGTAACTCCATCCCATATGAAGTATGGGCAGACAGCTATGCTGAATGTCTGCAAGAGCCTGAGATTGCAACCACAATATTTATATATACAGTATCTCAAAAAAGTGAGTACACCCCTCACATTTTTATAAATATATTCTATCTTTTCATGTGACAACACTGAAGAAATGACACTTTGCTACAATGTACAGTAGTGAGTGTACAGCTTGTATAACACTTGTGATGTTATGCGAGGCACCACAATGGACGGGCGACACATGTTGCCTCGCATGTGATCATTTTGAGGCGACTAGCGATAGTCCAACCCGGGTTTTGCCAGCCACCAAGGCGCAGCTGGTTCCAGCCCGGACTTTCTGGTCCACTCAAACCCCTCTCCACCTGCATTTAATGACCAGGACAAGAACAGAGGAGAGCTCTATCCTGGATCTCAGAGGGAGAAAGCTAAGTGAGATCTGTATGATAATTTGGACTCAAAGAACAAGGTTTGCACTGTGCTGATGTTTTGTGGGTGTCGGGGACAGCTCCACACTGTACTGTTGTTTAGTTTAGCGCCGGACGGCGAGGTTTTGTTTTCTGCTCTTTTCTGTGTTTTGAGCTTGCAAACCTGTAATAATAAAACCTGGCAAGCCACCAGATTTTAAAGAAACTGAACTCCATGCTGAATCTTTTCTTCTGAAGAGTGATTCCCACAAGTTAATCTCCCACATGTGGTGGACTCAGCGGGTATCTTCCTGGAAGAAGGAGGATGTACTAAAAGCCCTGTTACAGGCCACTGTGGCCCAACAAGAGAGCAATCGCCAGCAGCGGGAAACCAATCACCAAGTCCCAGAGGCTGTCACAGCACAAGATGCGGCTCAAGAGGAGATGAACCCCTAGTATGCGGAGGCCCTGGCTGAATTAAAGAAGGGGTCCACAAGTCCTGTGCCAGTGGAACAAAAGATGGTATGTGCCAGCTACCACCTGCAAAAGATGACACCTGCAGATGACACCTGCAGATGACGTGGAGGCGTACCTCACAACCTCTAAAAGAGTCGGTGATCTCGAAGGATGGGCAAAAGAGCAGTGGACGGGGCTGTTAGCATCTTTCCTAACAGGTGAATCTCAAAAGGCCTAATTTGATATGGAACCAGATAAGGCCCAGGACTATGAGATTCTAAAGACGGAGATGCTCGCACGCCTGGGGGTCACCATGGCCGTCCGGGCTCAATGGGTGCATCAGTGGTCCTACTGCATGGACAAGCCACCCTGCTTGCAAATGTTCGACCTGATATATCTCACGAGGAAGTGGTTGCAACCTGAGACCTTGCCAGGCCCCCAGATTGTGGAGTGTGTGGTCATGGACCGGTTCCTGCGTGCGCTCCCTGCTGCTTTAAGGAAGTGGGTCAGTCATGAGGACCCCAAAACTGCCAACCAATTGGCGGACCTCGTGGAGAGATACACTGCTGCTGAGGACTTGTTGCACCCATCTGTGCCACACTCCACTGTATCTATGGATGAAAGATCGCCCGGCGAACCCGGTAAGACTGTTCCAGGGGTCAAGGGCATGGGGAAGTTTGATAAGACTGCTATGGCTAAAGAGACTATGGGCTCTAGACCTGGAGACTGGCCAAAGAGGCCAGGAAGGTCTTGGGGACCCTTGAGAGGACTGGGTATAGAACACATACAATGCTACCGATGCCATGCATTGGGCCATATTGATGCCAATTTCCCCCTGAATGATGAACCCATGCAATGCAATTATACTTATGTGAATAGACGTCTTTCTCTTTTTGCATAAGTCGCATATACAGCATTATGTTCAAGTCGCATGGAGAAGCAAATGTGTGTGATTTTTGTTGATGGAAACCCAGTCACTGCCCTGCTAGACTCTGGTAGTGTAGTGACGTTGGTAAAAAGCAATTGTGTAAACCCTGCAAGTTCACCTCCTAGCACTGTCAGAGTCATTTGTTTCCATAGGGACACTCGTGACTACCAGACGGCGGTAGTTGAGATTGACACCCCTTGCGGTAGTGTGACTCATTTATTGGGGGTGGTACCTTCACTACTTTATGACGCCCTAGTGGGCAGGGTTTTTTACCCATTTTTGGAGGTTATGGGAAGGCACAGGGAGTCTGGAGGATGGAGCTCCCCCTGCTGTGGAAGCACGGGACCTCTCGCCAGACCCGGTTTGCCAAATTGAAGGGGAGACTGGTGGCAGGACCGAGGAGGGAGGAGACCCCTTCCCTTTTCCTGTACTGGCTGGGGAGCCGGAGGAGCTGGAAGATAGCTCACAGTGGGGGGCTAATGACCCAGACCATGTCTCTGTTGGGGGGTGTATTTTCCCTACTTGGCTTTTAAAAATCATTTCTTGTATCAGGTGGTGAAACACGGGGAGGACGAAGTGGAACAGCTAGTGGTTCCCAAACCCTTCCGCAGGATGGTGCTAGATCTGGCCCATGGGCATGTAATAGGGGAACATCTAGGTATGGAGAAAACCAGGGAGAGAATAACCCAGAGATTATTCTGACCTGGGTTGTATGCAGACGTCAAAGAATACTGTGAATCATGCCCTAAGTGTCAAATGACGGCCCTGTCACCCCATTTTTCATAGCCCTCTTGTTACCCTTCCCATAATTGAAGTGCAATTTGAGCGAATTGGCATGGATCTCGTGAGACCAGTAGTAAAATCTCTCTGGGGACACCAGCACATCCTGGTGATCCTGGACTGTGCGCCCCGCTATCCTGAGGCCATACCCTTGTGGAAAACCTCCGCTAAGACTATCGCCAAGGAACTGGTCCTGGTGTTTAGTCGGGTGGGGATCCCTGAAGAGATCTTGACGGATCAGGGTACCCCATTCTTGTCCAGAGTGATCAGAGAATTGTGCAAGTTGTAAAAAATCTCCCATCTCCGTACCTCTGTTTAGCACCCCCAAACTGACGATCCAGTGGAAAGGTTTAGCAAGACCCTCAAGAGTATGCTAAAAAAGGTGGTGGATAAAGATGGGCGAAATTGGGATTCTTTTGCTACTGTACCTAACGTTTGCCATACGAGAGATTCCGCAGGCATCTACCGGGTATTCCCCCTTTGAACTCTTGTATGGTAGACATCCCAGGGGGCTGTTAGATGTTGCAAAAGAGACATGGGAAGGAGAGGCCACCCCACATAGAAGCGTCATAGAGCACGTCTCCTTGATGCAGTATCAAATTGCAGCTGTCCTGCCCCTTGTACAAGAGCATGGAGCAAGCCCAGGATATGGAGCAAGCCCAGGAAGCCCAGAGAAGGGTTTACAATCGGGGTGCCAAAACCTGAAATTTCAACCCCGGAGACAGAGTGCTGGTGCTAGTCCCCCACGGTTGAAGGTAAATTCCCAGCAAAGTGGCAGGGTCCCTTTGAGATTATGGAAAGAGTAGAGGAAGTAAACTACAAAGTTTACCAGCCTGGGAAAAGGAAACCGGAGCAGATTTACCATGTTAATCTCCTAAAACCGTGGAAGGACAGAGAGAGTTTATTGGCGGTGCCCACTTCCCAAAAGGACAGATTACCCCTGACCCCGTATGTCCACATAACTGAGTCCTTGTCACTGATGCAACAAAATGATGTTAAGGAATTTGCCAGTAAATATAGAGACTTTTTCTCTTCCCTACCCGGACTGACCACTGTGCTACAACATGACATAATCACTGGGGTCCGTGGAAATGTAAAACCCTACCGAATACCTAAGGCTAGACGAGAGGCGGTGGTGAGATAAATAAAATTATGAACTTGCGGATAGGTTGGGAGGTGCCCGGTACATAACAACCCTAGACCTAACTAAGGGATACTGGCAGATCCCCCTAGCAGAGTCAGCAAAGGAAAAAATGGTCTTCTCTACCCCCAAGGGGTCCCTCCAATACAAACAAATGCTGTTTGGTCTGCATGGGGCCCCTGCATCCTTTCAGAGGATAAAGGACAAAACTTTGAGGCCGCATCGGCCCTATGCAGCTGCCTGTCTGGATGATATGGTCATCCACAACCCAGATGGGGAATCATATCTGCCCCGGGTGCAGGCAGTGGTAGATTCGCTTAGGGTAGCAGGTTTAACAGCCAACCCTAAAAAGTGTGCCATAGGTCTAGAGGAGGCCAATTACCTTGGGTATGGTATTGGTCGGGTCTGATTAAGCTCCAGACCACTAAGATCGAAGCCATTCAAAAGTGACCCCAACTGGTGAACAAGAAACAGGTTTGTGTCTTCCTGGGGATTACCGGGTGTTACCGATGCTTCATTCCAAGGGTAAAGAGTCAGGAATGGTTAAGTGGAATCCCTAAGCCGAGAAGGCCTTCCAGAAGTTGAAGCAAGCCCTTTATGTACAGCTGGTGCTCGTGAACCCAGACTTCACAAAGGAGTTTGTTGTTCAAACCGACGCCTCGGAGGTGGGACTAGGTGCTGTTCTGTCGTCTATTTAAGCAGGAAGCATAACAGACATGAAAGGAATTATGCCATTGTGGAGAAGGAGTGACTGGCTATCAAGTGGGCCTTAGAGGCCCTAAAATACTACCTGCTGGGAAGGTCATTCAGGCTAGTCACCAACCATGCCCCCCTTAAGTGGTTGTGTAACAACCGGGAGAAAAATAGCCAGATGACTAGGTAGTTCCTGGCACTACAGCCGTTTAAATTCTCAGTAGAACACCAGGCCGTAAGGCTCCAGAATAATGTTGATGGTCTTTCCCGGGCCCACTGCATGGTCGGGACAGTTGTTCCACCCGAGGGGCTTGAGCAGAGGGGGGTGGAAATGTGACGTTATGCGAGGCGCCACAATGAACGGGCGATACTTGTCGCCTTCCATGCAATAGTTTTGAGGCGACTAGCGAGAGTCCGACTTTCTGGTCCACTCAAACCCCTCTTCACCTGCATTTAATGACCAGGAAGGGAGCAGAGGAGAGCTCTATCTTGGATCTCAGAGGGAGAAAGCTGAGTGAACTATGTGTGCTAATTTGGACTCAAAGAACAAGGTTTGCACTGTGTTGATGTTTTGTGGGAACCTGATTGTTTAGTTTAGTGCCGGACGGCTAGGTTTTGTTTTCTGTTCCTTTATGGGTTTTGAGCTTGCAAACCTGTAATAATAAAACCTGGCAAGCCCGCCAGATTTTAAAGAAACTGAACTCCATGCTGAATCTTTCCTTCTGAAGAGTGATCCCCACACGTTAATCTCCCACACAGTGTAAATTTGCTTCCCCCTCAAAATAACTCAATACACAGCCATTAATGTCAAAAACGCTGGCAACAAAAGTGAGTGCACCCCTAAGTGAAAATGTCCAAATTGGGCCCAAAGTGTCAATTTTGGCCACCATTATTTTCCAGTACTGCTTAACCACTTCAGCCCCGGAAGGATTTCCAGCTTTAGGACCGGAGCCCTTTTTGCGATTCGGCGCTGCGTCGCTTTAACTGACAATTGCGCGGTCGTGCGACTTTGTACCCAAACAAAATTTGCGTCCTTTTTTTCCCACAAACAGAGCTTTCTTTTGGTGGTATTTGATCACCTCTGCGTCATTTCTGATCGCCGCTATAAACAAAAGAAGAGCGACAATTTTGCAAAAAAATCCAAATTTCTTACTTTTTGCTAAAATACAAATCCAAAAAAAAATATAAAAAAACATTTTTTTTCACCGTTTTTGGCCGATTTATATTCTTCCTCATATTTGCGATAAAAAAAATTGCAATCTGCGTTTATTGATTGGTTTGCGCAAAAGTGGTCGCGTTTACGGATGATGAGAATTCATTTTTGGGGTTTTTATTTTTTTTTATTTTTTACTAGTAATGGCAGCGATCTGCGATTTTTAGCGGTACTGCGATATTTCAGCGGACATGTCGGACCATTTTGACACTTTTTTGGGACCATTGGCATTTATACAGCGATCAGTGCTATAAAAATGCACTGATTACTGTGTAAATGCCATTGGCAGTGAAGGGGTTAACCTGCAGGGGGCGCTCTAAGGGTTAACTGTGTTCCCTGGGCGTGTTCTAACTGTGGGGGGACTGCCCTAGCTGGGGAAATGAAGTGGTCACAGCCTCCGTATACAGGAAGGCTGTGATCACAGCCCTTTCCCCTTCACAGAACGGAGGTCCGTGTTTACATACACGGACCTCCGTTCCTTCACTCCGGGGGGGCCATCGCGGGTAGCCGGCGGCAATCGAAGCCGCCGCACCCGCTCCCTGGCCCTCCCCGAACACAGTGAGCGTTATCGCAGCCACCGTCGTATGACGGCGATTTGCGATAACGAACCACCTTGTCGCCGTCAACCTGCGGTTGGCGGTCGGCAAGTGGTTAAACCCTCTTGGGCATGGAGGTTACCAAAGCTTCACAGGTTGCCACTGGAGTCCTCTTCCACTCCTCCATGACAACATCATGGAGCTGGTGGATGTTAGAGACCTTGCGCTCCTCCACCTTCCATTTGAGGATGCCCCATCAATAGGGTTTAGGTCTGGAGACATGCTTGGCCAGTCCATCACCTTTACCCTCAGCTTCTTTAGCAAGGCAATGGTCATCTTGGAGGTGTGTTTGGGGTCCTTATCATGTTTGAATACTGCCCTGTGTCCCAGTCACCGAAGGGAGGGGAAGCTCTGCTTCAGTAGGTCACAGTACATGTTGGCATTCATGGTTCCCTCAATGAACTGTAACTCCCCAGTGCCGGCAGCACTCATGCAGCTCCAGACCATGACACTCCCACCACCATGCTTGACTGTAGGCAAGACACACTTGTATTTGTACTCCTCACCTGGTTGCCGCCACACATGCTTGACACCATCAGAACCAAATAAGTTTATCTTGGTCTCATCAGACCACAGGACATGGTTCCAGTAATCCATGTCCTTAGTTTGCTTGTCTTCAGCAAACTGTTTGTGGGCTTTCTTGTGCATCATCTTTAGAAGAGCCTTCCTTCTGGCATGGCAGCCATGCAGACCAATTTGATGCAGTGTGCGGTGTATGGTCTGAGCACTGACAGGCTGACCCCCCACCCCTTCAACCTCTGCAGCAATGCTGGCAGCACTCATACGTCTATTTCCCAAAGACAACCTCTGGATATGACGCTGAGCATGTGCACTCAACTTCTTTGGTCGACCATGGCGAGGCGCTGTTCTGAGTGGAACCTGTCCTGTTAAACCACTGCATGGTCTTGGCTGCAGCTCAGTTTCAGGGTCTTAGCAATCTTCTAATAGCCTAGGCCATCTTTATGTAGAGCAACAATTCTTTTTTTCAGATCCTCAGAGAGTTCTTTGTTGAACTTCCAGTGACCAGGATGAGTGAGTGAGAGGGATAACATCAAATTTAACGCACCTGCTCCACATTCACACCTGAGACCTTGTAAGGGGACAACAAATTTACACTGTTATACAAGCTGTACACTCACTACTTTACATTGTAGCAAACTGTAATTTCTTCAGTGTTATCACATGAAAAGATAGAATAAAATAGTTACACAAATGGGAGGGGTGTACTTACTTTTGTGAGATTATGTATATGTGTGTTTGAGGTTTAGGGCGCACACTCTAATGCAATAGGCTGCGCACATCTATAACAAAGTTCATGGTGAACATACAAATGATGGAGAAGCCCAGAGGGATCTGACTGAGCTTGATTTAAAGTTGAAGATAACGTTCTGAATTATTCTGACTGCTGGTGGGGATTATAAAGTGATATTAAAGCTTCAGCTTTAAAAAAAAAAAAAAAAAAATTATACTTACCTACCTATGTAATTAATCGTTTTGCACAGAGCAGCCCTGATCCTCTTCTTGTCGGGTCCCCTGCCGGTGCTCCTGGCTCCCCCCCCCCTTGACCAGTGCCCCCAATAAAAAGCCATTTACTATGGGGGCACTGGTGTGTGCTTGCTCCCGAGCCCCACTCTATGCACCCAAAAGACACATAGGGATTGATTTACTAAACCTAAAGAGTGCAGAATCTGGTGCAACTCTGCATAGAAACCAATCAGCTTTTAGATTATTTGGTCAAAGCTTAATTAAACCAGCTGAAGTTTGAAGCTGATTGGCTACCATGCACAACTGCACCAGATTTTGCACTCTTTTGTTTTAGTAAATCAACCCCATAGAGCCATGGCTTGGCCCTCCCCTCTGCTCACTCCTCATTGGCCGATGGCTCTCTCTGCTGTGTCAGCCAATAAGAAGACAGAGATCCAGCACAGCAGAAGCTCTCATGCACATCACTCGATCTAGAGGGGGCTCAGGTGCGTATTATGGGGGGGAGCAAAACAGAGACAGTTTTTAACTTCATGCATAGAAGGCATTAAAGTAAAAAAAAGAAAAAACCTTCAGCCTTTATAACCACTTTATTTGAGAGGAAGAATAGTGAATAGTTTCATCAAGGACTGTCGTAAATACATTTTAATAGACATAGGAATTTGGAAATAAATAAGTTTGTCTAGTTGTATAGTAAATATCAAATGCATGGTTAGTTGCATCAACATAAACCTTGGCAACCAATCACAATGTGGCTCAATTGGTTATACAATGGTCCTTCAAGCCTCTATTCTTAGAGCTTGCTTGTAGACATGTTCCCACCTACAGCGGTTGTCAATAGTCATATTTTGTTGGATATTCTGCTGGTCCAATCCTTTCTTCTATTCTACTTCAATATGTCAGTAATCTCCCTGTTATCCAACTCACATGTCACAGGTAGAGGAATCATTTGTTGGCTGTCATTTAGATGAAGCTCCGAATTGATGAGCTGGAAAGCTTTCATGGAAGCGTCTATTGACAATTCTGGGTTTTCTAGTTCATGGTTGTACAAGCGCTCAGGATTCTGAGACTAGATAGAGTTCATAATTATTAACCCAACCCAACGCAGCCAAACACGTCCAAGGTTTTTTCTAAAGCGATTTCCTATTACAGAATCCAAACCCGTACTGGATGCATTTTGATTGGCTGCTATGAGTCCTTCACTCTGCTTGTTGAGCCATTTGCAATAAATTATTTGGTATCACACTGGTGGAAATTAATAGAAAGTCACTCACCTCATTGCCCGCCATTGCAAATAAAGATAGTTTACCGCTTAAAAATCTGTAAATCTGCTAAAACAAAATGAAGCAGTAAGATTTCTGAACCCGTTTAGCTCAGATATATATACATTCTGGTTTTGGCTGAGTTGCACTCCCCCTATCTAACTGCCCATCTGCAAGGTAATTGCTAAACACAGCCGCTGGATGGTGTTTAAAGCCTATTTTTAAGCCAGCCAAGCTTTTAGTGTCATGCTTGCAATAGTGTTTGCATCATGTGCTCCATGTTTACCTGCCTTGTTCCTGTACCTTGGCTGTTACCTTCTCCCAATCCCCAACCTGTCAGCTAGTATGGATTTCCTTGTTATCAGCCTTATATTGCACTTTGGACTACTCTCTGAACTCAGCCTACCTTTTGGCCATGGGTTAGACCCTGACTACTCTCTGAACGTTGCCTGCATGGAACCCGGACTGCCATTGGACCACTATGCCTGTCTGCCAATTCATTGAAAATCTGGATTAGGTGGGCTGATTGTGTGACAGGCTTTTTGATCCATATGGGAAGTTAGTGCACTAAAAGAAGGCAATACGGGCAGTTTGCGCAATTGGATGGGACCATGCAGGCATTTAATGCACTTAGAGAAGGCCAGGCAAGCCTAGACCACATGAGCCCAAAAAAAAAAGAAAAACCTAATCAGGTAGGCTGACTGTGTGACAGCCTTTTTAAGCCATATGGGCAGTTAGTGCACTAAAAGAAGGCCATACGGGCAGTTAGTGCACTAAAAGAAGGACATACGGGCAGTTAGTGCACTAAAAGAAGGCCATACGGGCAGTTAGTGCACTAAAAGAAGGCTATTCGGGCAGTTAGTGCACTAAAAGAAGGCCATACGGGCAGTTAGTGCACTAAAAGAAGGCCATATGAGCAGTTAGTGCACTAAAAGAAGGCCATACGGGCAGTTAGTGCACTAAAAGAAGGCCATATGGGCAGTTAGTGCACTAAAAGAAGGCCACACAGGCAGTTAGGGAACTAAAAGAAGGACATACAGGCAGTTAGTGCACTAAAGGAAGGACATACGGGTAGTTAGTGCACTAAAAGAAGGACATATGAGCAGTTAGTGCACTAAAAGAAGGCCATATGAGCAGTTAGTGCACTAAAAGAAGGCCACACAGGCAGTCAGTGAACTAAAAGAAGGACATATGGGCAGTTAGTGCACTAAAAGAAGGCCATTCGGGCAATTAGTGCACTAAAAGAAGGACATATGAGCAGTTAGTGCACTAAAAGAAGGCCATTCGGGCAATTAGTGCACTAAAAGAAGGACATATGAGCAGTTAGTGCACTAAAAGAAGGCCATACGGGCAGTTAGTGCACTAAAAGAAGGCCATATGGGCAGTTAGTGCACTAAAAGAAGGCCATATGAGCAGTTAGTGCACTAAAAGAAGGCCATTCGGGCAATTAGTGCAATAAAAGAAGGCCACACGGGCAGTTAGTGCACTAAAAAAAGGCCATTCGGGCAGTTAGTGCACTAAAAGAAGGCCATATTATCAGTTAGTGCACTAAAAGAAGGCCATACAGGCAGTTAATCAACTAAAAGAAGGACATACGGGCAGTTAGTGCACTAAAAGAAGGCCATATGGGCAGTTAGTGTACTAAAAGAAGGCCATATGAGCAGTTAGTGCACTAAAAGAAGGCCATACGAGCAGTTAGTGCACTAAAAGAAGGCCATACGGGCAGTTAGTGCACTAAAAGAAGGCCATATGAGCAGTTAGTGCAATAAAAGAAGGCCATATGAGCAGTTAGTGCACTAAAAGAAGGCCATATGAGCAGTTAGTGCAATAAAAGAAGGCCATACGAGCAGTTAGTGCACTAAAAGAAGGCCATATGAGCAGTTAGTGCAATAAAAGAAGGCCATACGGGCAGTTAGTGCACTAAAAGAAGGACATACGAGCAGTTAGTGCACTAAAAGAAGGACATACAGGCAGTTAGTGCACTAAAAGAAGGCCATACAGGCAGTTAGTGCACTAAAAGAAGGCCATACAGGCAGTTAGTGCACTAAAAGAAGGACATACGGGCAGTTAGTGCACTAAAAGAAGGCCATATGGGCAGTTAGTGTACTAAAAGAAGGCCATATGAGCAGTTAGTGCACTAAAAGAAGGCCATACGGGCAGTTAGTGCAATAAAAGAAGGACATACGGGCAGTTAATCAACTAAAAGAAGGACATACGGGCAGTTAGTGCACTAAAAGAAGGACATACGGGCAGTTAGTGCACTAAAAGAAGGCCACACAGGCAATTAATCAACTAAAAGAAGGACATACGGGCAGATAGTGCACTAAAAGAAGGACATGCGAGCAGTTAGTGCACTAAAAGAAGGCCACACAGGCAGTTAGTGAACTAAAAGAAGGACATATGGGCAGTTAGTGCACTAAAAGAAGGCAATACAGGCAGTTAGTGCACTAAAAGAAGGCCATACGGCAGTTAGTGCACTAAAAGAAGGCCATACAGGCAGTTAGTGCACTAAAAGAAGGCCGTATTGGCAGTTAGTGCACTAAAAGAAGGCCTTACAGGCAGTTAATGCACTAAAAGAAGGCCATACAGGCAGTTAGTGCACTAAAAGAATGCCATATGGGCAGTTAGTGCACTAAAAGAAGGCCATATGGGCAGTTAATGCACTAAAAGAAGGCAATGTGGGCAGTTAGTGCACTAAAAGAAGGTCGTATGGGCAGTTAGTGCACTAAAAGAAGGCCATATGGGCAGTTAGTACACTAAAATAAGGCTACACAGGCAGTTAGTGAACTAAAAGAAGGCCATACAGGCAGTTAGTGAACTAAAAGAAGGCCACACAGGCAGTTAGTGAACTAAAAGAAGGACATACGGGCAGTTAGTGAACTAAAAGAAGGACATACGGGCAGTTAGTGCACTAAAAGAAGGCCATATGGGCAGTTAGTGCACTAAAAGAAGGCCATACGGGCAGTTAGTGAACTAAAAGAAGGCCATACGGGCAGTTAGTGCACTAAAAGAAGGCCATACAGGCAGTTAGTGCACTAAAAGAAGGCCACACAGGCAGTTAGTGAACTAAAAGAAGGACATACGGGCAGTTAGTGCACTAAAAGAAGGCCATACGGGCAGTTAGTGCACTAAAAGAAGGCCATACAGGCAGTTAGTGCACTAAAAGAAGGCCACACAGGCAGTTAGTGAACTAAAAGAAGGACATACGGGCAGTTAGTGCACTAAAAGAAGGCCATACGGGCAGTTAGTGCACTAAAAGAAGGCCATACAGGCAGTTAGTGCACTAAAAAAAGGACATACAGGCAGTTAGTGCACTAAAAGAAGGACATACAGGCAGTTAATGCACTAAAAGAAGGCCATACAGGCAGTTATGCACTAAAAGAAGGCCAGACTGGCAGTTAGTGCACTAAAAGAAGGCCACACAGGCAGTTAGTGAACTAAAAGAAGGACATACGGGCAGTTAGGGCACTAAAAGAAGGCCGTATTGGCAGTTAGTGCACTAAAAGAAGGCCACACAGGCAGTTAGTGCACTAAAAGAAGGACATACGGGCAGTTAGTGCACTAAAAGAAGGCCATATGGGCAGTTAGTGCACTAAAAGAAGGACATACGGGCAGTTAGTGCACTAAAAGAAGGCTACACAGGCAGTTAGTGAACTAAAAGAAGGCCATACGGGCAGTTAGTGCACTAAAAGAAGGCCATACAGGCAGTAAGTGCACTAAAAGAAGGCCATACAGGCAGTTAGTGCACTAAAAGAAGGCCATACTGGCAGTTAGTGCACTAAAAGAAGGTCATACGGGCAGTTAGTGCACTAAAAGAAGGTCATACGGGCAATTAGTGCACTAAAAGAAGGCCATAC
Source organism: Glandirana rugosa (assembly GCA_018402905.1). Classification (NCBI taxonomy): domain Eukaryota; kingdom Metazoa; phylum Chordata; class Amphibia; order Anura; family Ranidae; genus Glandirana; species Glandirana rugosa. The sequence continues at coordinate 25,893 of BLSH010461370.1, forward strand.
GGGCAGTTAGTGCACTAAAAGAAGGCCATACGGGCAGTTAGTGCACTAAAAGAAGGCCATACAGGCAGTCAGTGCACTAAAAGAAGGCCATACAGTCAGTTAATGCACTAAAAGAAGACCATATTGGCAGTTAGTGCACTAAAAGAAGGCCATATGGGCAGTTAGTGCACTAAAAGAAGGCCATACGGGCAGTTAGTGCACTAAAAGAAGACCATATGGGCAGTTAGTGCACTAAAAGAAGGCCATATGGGCAGTTAGTGCACTAAAAGAAGGCCATATGGGCAGTTAGTGCACTAAAAGAATTCCATATGGGCAGTTAGTGCACTAAAAGAAGGCCATACAGGCAGTTAGTGCACTAAAAGAATTCCATATGGGCAGTTAGTGCACTAAAAGGCAATACGGCAGGTAGTGCACAAAGGTCATAGAGGAAGGTAATAGTGCACCCCTAAAAAAAATCTAATCAGATAGGCTAACTGCGAGGCCATATGGACAGCTAGTGTACTTAAATGAAAAGCTCACCTTTCATAACATGTTACATGTTACACCCATAATCGAGATGTAACATGTTAAGAACAGACCGGCCCCCAGCACCTCCCCCCCCCTCCCAGCTCCCCAATCAGACAGCTAGTGGGGATCTCTCTTATTATTTTTCGTTAAAAGGTGAACTGACCCTTTAGAGAAGGCCATACGAAGCGAAGGTCAGATGGGCCCAAAAGACAATTCTAATCAGGTAGGCTGACGTGGTGACTTTTTAAGCCATATGGGCTTTGCATGCACTAAGAGAAGCCAGACAAGCTTGAGGCACGTGGGCCCAAAGAAGGGGTAATTGCTAAGGAAGAGAGATGGGTCAAACAAACCCTGTTTGGTTTACAGAGAAACATTTCTGACATGAACAGCGAACCCTATAAAGTCTATGGGACCCAAACTTGAAAAATCAAAAGTCCCCATTTTGAAGGCTTATAGAGTGGGGCAAAAAAAAGTATTTAGTCAGCCACCAATTGTGCAAGTTCTCCCACTTAAAAAGATGAGAGAGGCCTGTAATTTTCATCATAGGTACTATGTACCACATACTCATTTACAGGGGTGGTGGTGGGATCTGGGAGCTCCCCTTGTTAAAGGAGACTTCCAGATTCCGATTAGCCCCCAGCCAGCAGACCCCCACATCCACTGGCCAGGGTTGTAGGGATGAGGCCCTTGTCTCTATCAACATGGAGATAAGGTGCTGTGGGGTGGGGGGGCCCGAGCATGTTGCCTGGTATGGTTCAAGATGGGGGGGTGCTTGCTCATCCCCCACTTTCCTGGCCTGCCAGGCTGCATGCTTGAATAAGGGTCTGTTATAGATTTTAGGGGTGACCCCACATTGTTTTTTTTAATCTTGGCGGTGGGGTTCCCCTTAAAATCCACACCAGACCCAAAGCGCCTGGTGTGATTGGGAGGGGGGGCATGCCGTTTTTTTTTACTTTTTTTATTGTCTGCAATGTTTTTTTTTTCATTCAGCTGTCAGCGGGGATGCCCATTGACAGCTGATGACTAAGGACGTGGTGGCCGGCTTTCCGGCCCCGCTCCTTAACAACTAGCTATTCACCGTTCTCTGATTGGGCAAAGCTTTGTCCAGTCAAGGGCTTAGAATGCACTGTGCAGTGTGCAGGGCGTTTGGCGGACACAGGGAAACAAAGGGGGCTAAGAATGTGATTTCCAAAGACGGTATATTAGATACAAATGCGGAGACGACTATTAAGACATGGCAGCCCTACTTACTGAAGCATGATCAACTCAGAGAATACAGAAAATGAAAAAGAAAGTCAAATTCAGGAAAGAAAATCGGTAAAAGAAGAATTATTTTGGGTAACATTGAAATTTAACTATAAGTTCCCAGAAAACAGAAACAAAAGCTTGTAGAGGTCACCTTTAAAAGAAGAGGACGGTCCTGACTATGATAAACCTAGTACTGAGGAGCTAGTTTAAGAACGTGAGAACACTAAAATAACAGATAGGACCCAAAAATAAAAAGACTAAAAATGCCTCCTCAGATAGAACATGCTGGTGACATGGCAAGGTTTGGCTTAGGAGGAACAAGTGTGCCCATAAAAGTAATGGTCCCATGTAAAATCCAGGAATGATTACCTCTCGGGTTGTTTCAGAAGAAGGTCCTCTTGGTTTTAGCAGTGGACATCACAAGTCAAGTGTAAGCAGCAGCAGATGTTCTCCTCGTATGGCTAGGGAGTTCCTCTTATACTGCTCTGATATGGAATCCGGATGAGAATCTCTTATGATGTAGACTTCCCACATGAAAATACAGTCACAGTTAAGAAGAAATTTAAGTTAAACTAGTTAAACCAGTAACTGTGAAAATAGATTTTTTCTGTCCAGCACTTCCCCGTCAAATACTTTCCCAGCGAAGAAGAAAATAGGACAACCAGTTTTCTTTAGTACAGATGATTTACCAACTTGACCTCTGGAATAGGGTTGCCACATCATCCCTTTAATGCAGGACATACATTAATTACACAGGTTGTTCTGTGGCTAATTTAATGAAAATGAGACACCAAGTGAGTTTAACCACTTCAATACGATGCACTTAGAACACTTTACTACCGGACCAATTTTCAGTTTTCAGTGCTGTTGCGCTTTGAATGACAATTGCGCGGTCGTGCGACGCTGTACCCAAACAAAGTTTTTATCATTTTGTTTCCACAAATAGAGCTTTCGTTGGGATAAGGTCTCCAGTTCAACCATTTAGTAGACATGATTTCTTTTGACCAACAGGATAAAAGAAGAAGCGACCCTTTCATAAACTGCCCCTTCACGACCTGTCTTTTTTAGATAAAAGTGTCAATGACCAAATTGATCAAATTGAATTTAAAGAAGAATTGACACTGACATAAAAGTACACCCTTCAGATGTAGTATTCTCTAAGAGTAGGCCTAAGGTATAGTCTCGTCATATTCTCCTTGAGGGATCGGTATGCTCCTCTTGTAGACGACGACGAATGTGAACTGAACACTACAGGTGACGATTTTGGTTCTCCTGGAAGAAGACTTTGTTGGGCTCTC
>BLSH010461394.1:3492-44326 GCA_018402905.1 Glandirana rugosa
TCTACCAAAATCTTGCGATTCGAGAGGGGAGAGTCGTGGCCGTCCTTGGAAAGACATTATAACTTACTCTAATAAAATCTTGTTATTACAACCTGACTAAATATGTAACTATGTAACTATGATCTCATCCTGCATTACAGACAGATTCCTGGCGGTGCTGTGAGGGGAAAGCTTAGCGTTCTAAAAAGATCTGATACTGCACTAGGTAGAGTTTACTACTGCTGTGAGGGATAGATTACCAATCTAATATCATCTCATCCTGTATTACAGAAAGGATCCTGGTGGTGCTGTGAGGCGAAAGCTTAGCGTTCTAAAACCATCTGATACTGGACTAGGTACAGTCTAATGGGGCTGTGAGGGACAGATTATTGTTCTAAAATAATCTCATTCAATATTACAGAAAGGTTCCTGCCGGTGCTGAGAGGGGAGAGCTTAGCGTTCTAAAACCATCTGATACTGGATTAGGTACAGTGCTGCTAAATGAGAGGTTCCTGCTGGTGCTGTAAGGGACAGATTATTGTTCTAAAATCATCTCCTAATGCTATAGGGAGAGGTTCCTGCTGGTGCTGTGAGGGACAGATTATTGTTCTAAAACCATCTCCTACTGCTATAGGGAGAGGTTCCTGCTGTTTCTGTAAGGGACAGATTGTTGTTCTAAAATCATCTACTGCTATAGGGAGAGGTTCCTACTGTTGCTGTAAGGGACAGATTGTTGTTCTAAAATCATCTACTGCTATAGGGAGAGGTCCCTGCTGGTGCTGTAAGGGACAGATTATTGTTCTAAAATCATCTCCTAGTTCTATAGGGAGAGGTTCCTGCTGGTGCTGTGAGGGAAAGATTATAGTTCTAAAATCATCTCCTACTGCTATAGGGAGAGGTTCCTGCTGGTGCTGTGAGGGACAGATTATTGTTCTAAAATCATCTCCTAGTTCTATAGGAAGAGGTTCCTGCTGGTGCTGTGAGGGACAGATTATTGTTCTAAAATCATCTCCTAGTTCTATAGAGAGTTTCCTGGTGGTGCTGTGAGGGACAGATTATTGTTCTAAAATAATCTCCTAGTTCTATAGGGAGAGGTTCCTACTGGTGCTGTGAGGGAGAGTTTATAGTTCTAAAATCATCTCCTACTGCTATAGGGAGAGGTACCTGCTGGTGCTGTAAGGGACAGATTATTGTTCTAAAATCATCTCCTACTGCTATAGGAAGCGGTTCCTGCTGGTGCTGTGAGGGACAGATTATTGTTCTAAAATCATCTCCTAGTTTTATAGGGAGAGGTTCCTGCTGGTGCTGTGAGGGACAGATGATTGTTCTAAAATTATCACATACTGCTATGGGGAGAGGTTCCTACTGGTGCTGTAAGGGACAGATTATTATTCTAAAATCATCTCCTAGTTTTATAGGGAGAGGTTCCTGCTGGTGCTGTGAGGGGCAGATTATTGTTCTAAAATCATCACATACTGCTATAGGGAGAGGTTCCTGCTAGTGCTGTGAGGGACAGATTATTGTTCTAAAATCATCTCCTAGTTCTATAGGGAAAGGTTGATGCTGGTTCTGTGAGGGACAGATTATTGTTCTAAAATCATCTCCTACTGCTATAGGGAGAGGTTCCTGCTGGTGCTGTGGGGGACAGAATATTGTTCTAAAATTATCTCCTAGTTCTATAGGGAGAGGTTCCTGTTGGTGCTGTGAGGGACAGATTATTGTACTAACATCATCTCCTAGTTCTATAGGGAGAGGTTCCTGCTAGTGCTGTGAGGGACAGATTATTGTTCTAAAACCATCTCCTACTGCTATAGGGAGAGGTTCCTGCTGTTGCTGTAAGGGACAGATTGTTGTTCTAAAATCATCTACTGCTATAGGGAGAGGTTCCTGCTGGTGCTGTAAGGGACAGATTATTGTTCTAAAATCATTTCCTAGTTCTATAGGGAGAGGTTCCTGCTGGTGCTGTGAGGGACAGATTATTGTTCTAAAATCATTGCATATGCTATAGGGAGAGGTTCCTGCTGGTGCTGTGAGGGACAGATTATTGTTCTAAAATCATTTCCTACTGCTATTGGGAGAGGTTCCTGCTGGTGCTGTAAGGGACAGATTATTGTTCTAAAATCATCTCCTAGTTCTATAGGGAGAGGTTCCTGCTGGTGCTGTGAGGGACAGATTATTGTTCTAAAATCTCCTCCTACTGCTATAGGGAGAGGTTCCTGCTGGTGCTAAGAGGAACAGATTATTGTTTTAAAATCATATCCTAGTGCTATAGGAAGAGTTTCCTGCTTGTGCTGTGAGGGACAGATTATTGTTCTAAAATCATCTCCTAGTTTTATAGAGAGAGGTTCCTGCTGGTGCTGTGAGGGACACATGATTGTTCTAAAATTATCACATACTGCTATAGGGAGAGGTTCCTGCTAGTGCTGTGAGGGACAGATTATTGTTCTAAAATCAACTCCTAGTTCTATAGGGAGAGGTTGATGCTGGTGCTGTGAGGGACAGATTATTGTTCTAAAATCATCTCCTACTGCTATAGGGAGAGGTTCCTGCTGTTGCTGTGGGGGACAGATTATTGTTCTAAAATCATCTCCTAGTTCTATAGGGAGAGGTTCCTGTTGGTGCTGTGAGGGACAGATTATTGTACTAACATCATCTCCTAGTTCTATAGGGAGAGGTTCCTGCTAGTGCTGTGAGGGACAGATTATTGTTCTAAAACCATCATCTACTGCTATAGGGAGAGGTTCATGCTGTTGCTGTAAGGGACAGATTATTGTTCTAAAATCATCTCCTAGTTCTATAGGGAGAGGTTCCTGCTGGTGCTGTGAGGGAAAGATTATAGTTCTAAAATCATCTCCTACTGCTATAGGGAGAGGTTCCTGCTGGTGCTGTGAGACACAGATTATTGTTCTAAAATCATATCCTACTGCTACAGGGAGAGGTTCCTGCTGGTGCTGTGAGGGACAGATTATTGTTCTAAAATCATCTCCTACTGCTATAGGAAGCGGTTCCTGCTGGTGCTGTGAGGGACAGATTATTGTTCTAAAATCATCTCCTAGTTCGATAGGGAGAGTTTCCTGCTGGTGCTGTGAGGGACAGATTATTGTTCTAAAATCATCTTCTAAAGCTATAGGGAGAGGTTCCTGCTGGTGCTGTAGGGGACAGATTATTGTTCTAAAATCATCTCCTAGTGCTATAGGGAGAGGTACCTGCTGGTGCTGTGGGGGACAGATTATTGTTCTAAAATCATCTCCTACTACTTTAGGGAGAAGTTCCTGCTGGTGCTGTAAGGGGCAGATTATTGTTCTAAAATCATCTCCTAGTTCTATAGGGAGAGGTTCCTGCTGGTGCTGTGAGGGACAGATTATTGTTCTAAAATCATTGCATACTGCTATAGGGAGAGGTTCCTGCTGGTGCTGTGAGGGAAAGATTATTGTTCTAAAATCATCTCCTACTACTATTGGGAGAGGTTCCTGCTGGTGCTGTAAGGGACAGATTATTGTTCTAAAATCATCTCCTAGTTCTATAGGGAGGGGTTCCTGCTGGTGCTGTGAGGGACAGATTATTGTTCTAAAATCACCTCCTACTGCTATAGGGAGAGGTTCCTGCTGGTGCTGTGAGGAACAGATTATTGTTTTAAAATCATGTCCTAGTGCTATAGGAAGAGGTTCCTGCTGGTACTTTGAGGGACAGATTATTGTTCTAAAATCATCTAGTAGTTTTATAGGGAGAGGTTCCTGCTGGTGCAGTGAGGGACAGATTATTGTTCTAAAATCATCACATACTGCTATGGGGAGAGGTTCCTACTGGTGCTGTAAGGGACAGATTATTATTCTAAAATCATCTCCTAGATCTATAGGGAGAGGTTCCTGCTTGTGCTGTGAGGGACAGATTATTGTTCTAAAATCATCTCCTAGTACTTTAAGGAGAGGTTCCTGCTGGTGCTGTGAGCGACAGATTATTGTTCTAAAATCATCTCCTAGTGCTATAGGGAGAGGTTCCTGCTGGTGCTGTGAGGGACAGATTATTATTCTAAAATCATCTCCTAGTTCTATAGGGAGAGGTTCCTGCCGGTGCTGTGAGGGACAGATTATTGTTCTAAATTCATCTCCTACTGCTATATGGAGAGGTTCCTGCTGGTGCAGTATGGGATAGATTATTGTTCTAAAATCATCTCCTAGTTCTATAGGGAGAGGTTCCTGCTGGTGCTGTAAGGGACAGATTATTGTTCTAAAATCATCTCCTACTGCTATAGGTAGAGGTTCCTGCTGGTGCTTTGAAGGATAGATTATTGTGTGAAAATCATCTCCTAGTTCTATAGGGAGTGGTTCCTGCTGATGCTGTGAGGGACAGATTATTGTTCTAAAATCATCTCCTGGTTCTATAGGGAGATGTTCCTGCTGGTGCTGTGAGGGAAAGATTATTGTTAAAAAATCATCACATACTGCTATAGGGAGAGGTTCCTGTTGGTGCTGTAAAGGACAGCTTATTGTTCTAAAATCATCTCCTACTGCTATAGGTAGAGGTTCCTGTTGGTGCTGTAAGGGACAGATTATTGTTAGAAAATCATCTCCTTGCTCTATAGGGAGAGGTTCCTGCTGGTGCTTTGAGGGACAGATTATTGTAGTAAAATCATCTCCTAGTTCTATAGGGAGAGGTTCCTGCTGGTGCTGTGAGGGACAGATTATTGTTCAAAAACCACCTCCTACTGCTATAATGACAGGTTCCGGCTGGTGCTGTGGGGGACAGATTATTGTTCTAAAATCATCTCCTAGTTCTATAGGGAGAGGTTCCTGCTGGTGCTGTGAGGGGCTGCTTATTGTACTAAAATCATCTCCTACTGCTATAGGTAGAGATTCCTGATGGTGCTGTAAGGGACAGATTATTGTTCTAAAATCATCTCCTATTGTTATAGTGAGAGGTTCCTGCTGGAGCTGTGGGGACAGATTATTATTCTAAAATCATCTCCTACTTCTATAGGGAGAGGTTCCTGCTGTTGCTGTGAGGGACAGATTATTGTTCTAAAATCATCTCCTAGTTCTATAGGGAGAGGTTCCTGCTGGTGCTGTGAGGGGCAGCTTATTGTACTAAAATCATCTCCTACTACTATAGGTAGAGATTCCTGATGGTGCTGTAAGGGACAGATTATTGTTCTAAAATCATCTCCTATTGTTATAGTGAGAGGTTCCTGCTGGAGCTGTGGGGACAGATTATTGTTCTAAAATCATCTCCTAATTCTTTAGGGAGAGGTTCCTGCTGGTGCTGTGAGGGACAGATCATTGTTTTAAAATCATCTCCTAGTGCTATAGGGAGAGGTTCCTGCTGGTGATGTGAGGGAGAGATTATTGTTCTAAAATCATATCCTAGTGCTCTAGGAAGAGGCTCTTGCTGGTGCTGTGAGGGACAGATTATTATTCTAAAATCATCTCCTAGTTATATAGGGAGAGGTTCCTGCTGGTGCTGCGAGGGACAGATTATTGTTCTAAAATCATCACTTACTGCTATGGGGAGAGGTTCCTACTGGTGCTGTAAGGGACAGATTATTATTCTAAAATCATCTCCTAGTTCTATAGGGAGAGGTTCCTGCTGGTGCTGTGAGGGACAGATTATTGTTCTAAAATCAACTCCTACTGCTATTGGGAGAGGTTCCTGCTGGTGCTGTAAGGGACAGATTATTGTTCTAAAATCATCTCCTAGTGCTATAGGGAGAGGTTCTTGCTGGTGCTGTGAGGGACAGATTATTGTTCTAAAATCACCTCCTACTGCTATAGGGAGAGGTTCCTGCTGGTGCTGTGAGGAACAGATTTTTGTTTTAAATTCATATCCTAGTGCTATAGGAAGAGGTTCCTGCTGGTGCTGTGAAGGACAGATTATTCTTCTAAAATCATCTCCTAGTTTTATAGGGAGAGGTTCCTGATGGTGCAGTGAAGGACAGATTATTGTTCTAAAATCATCACTTACTGCTATGGGGAGAGGTTCCTACTGGTGCTTTAAGGGACAGATTATTATTCTAAATTCTTCTCCTAGTTCTATAGGGAGATGTTCCTGCTGGTGCTGTGAGGGACAGATTATTGTTCTAAAATCATCTCCTAGTGCTATAGAGAGAGGTTCCTGCTGGTGCTGTGAGGGACAGATTATTGTTCTAAATTCATCTCCTACTGCTATACGGAGAGGTTCCTGCTGGTGCAGTATGGGATAGATTATTGTTCTAAAATCATCTCCTAGTTCTATAGGGATAGGGTCCTGCTTGTGCTGTAAGGGACAAATTATTGTTCTAAAATCATCCCCTACTGCTATAGGTAGAGGTTCCTGCTGGTTCTTTGAGGGACAGATTATTGTTCTAAAATCGTCACATACTGCTATAGGGAGATGTTCCTGCTGGTGCTGTGAGGGACAGCTTATTGTTCTAAAATCATCTCCAAGTGCTATAGGGAGAAGTTCCTGCTGGTGCTGTGAGGGACAGATTATTGTTCTAAAATCATCTCCTACTGCTATAGGGAGAGGTTCCTGCTGGTGCTGTAAGGGACAGATTATTGTGTGAAAATCATCTCCTAGTTCTATAGGGAGAGGTTCCTGCTGATGCTGTGAGGGACAGATTATTGTTCTAAAATCATCTCCTGGTTCTATAGGGAGAGGTTCCTGCTGGTGCTGTGAGGGACAGATTATTGTTCTAAAATCATATCCTAGTGCTCTAGGAAGAGGTTCCTGCTGGTGCTGTGAGGGACAGATTATTATTCTAAAATCATCTCCTAGTTTTATAGGGAGAGGTACCTGCTGGTGCTGCGAGGGAGAGATTATTGTTCTAAAATCATCACATACTGCTATGGGGAGAGGCTCTTACTGGTGCTGTAAGGGACAGATTATTATTCTAAAATCATCTCCTAGTTCTATAGGGAGAGGTTCCTGCTGGTGCTGTAAGGGACAGATTATTGTTCTAAAATCATCTCCTAGTACTATAGGGAGAGGTTCCTGCTGGTGCTGTGAGGGACAGATTATTGTTCTAAAATCATCTCCAAGTGCTATAGGGAGAAGTTCCTGCTGTTGCTGTGAGGGACAGATTATTGTTCTAAAATCATCTCCTACTGCTATAGGGAGAGGTTCCTGCTGGTGCTGTAAGGGACAGATTATTGTGTGAAAATCATCTCCTAGTTCTATAGGGAGATGTTCCTGCTGATGCTGTGAGTGACAGATTATTGTTCTAAAATCATCTCCTGGTTCTATAGGGAGATGTTCCTGCTGGTGCTGTGAGGGACAGATTATTGTTCTAAAATCATCACATACTGCTATAGGGAGAGGTTCCTGTTGGTGCTGTAAAGGACAGCTTATTGTTCTAAAATCATCTCCTACTACTATAGGTAGAGGTTCCTGTTGGTGCTGTAAGGGACAGATTATTGTTAGAAAATCATCTCCTTGCTCTATAGGGAGAGGTTCCTGCTGGTGCTGTGAGGGACAGATTATTGTACTAAAACCATCTCCTAGTTCTATAGGGAGAGGTTCCTGCTGGTGCTGTGAGGGACAGATTATTGTTCAAAAACCACCTGCTACTGCTATAGTGACAGGTTCCTGCTGGTGCTGTGGGGGACAGATTATTGTTCTAAAATCATCTCCTAGTTCTATAAGGAGAGGTTCCTGCTGGTGCTGTGAGGGACAGATTATTGTTCTAAAATCATCACATACTGCTATAGGGAGAGTTTCCTGCCGGTGCTGTAAGGGGCAGCTTATTGTACTAAAATCATCTCCTACTGCTATAGGTAGAGATTCCTGATGGTGCTGTAAGGGACAGATTATTGTTCTAAAATCATCTCCTACTGCTTTAGTGAGAGGTTCCTGCTGGAGCTGTGGGGACAGATTATTGTTCTAAAATCATCTCCTTCTTCTATAGGGAGAGGTTCCTGCTGGTGCTGTGAGGGACAGATCATTGTGTTAAAATCATCTCCTAGTGCTATAGGGAGAGGTTCCTGCTGGTGCTGTGAGGGACAGATTATTGTCCTAAAATCATATCCTAGTGCTATAGGAAGAGGTTCCTGCTGGTGCTGTGAGGGACAGATTATTGTTCTAAAATCATCACATACTGCTATGGGGAGAGGTTCCTGCTGGTGCTGCGAGGGACAGATTATTGTTCTAAAATCATCACATACTGCTATGGTTAGAGGTTCCTACTGGTGCTGTAAGGGACAGATTATTATTCTAAAATCATCTCCTAGTTCTATAGGGAGAGGTTCCTGCTGGTGCTGTGAGGGACAGATTATTGTTCTAAAATCAACTCCTACTGCTATTGGGAGAGGTTCCTGCTGGTGCTGTAAGGGACAGATTATTGTTCTAAAATCATCTCCTAGTGCTATAGGGAGAGGTTCTTGCTGGTGCTGTGAGGGACAGATTATTGTTCTAAAACCATCTCCTAGTGCTATAGGGAGAGGTTTCTGCTGGTGCTGTGAGGGACAGATTATTGTTCGAAAACCACCTGTTACTGCTATAGTGACGGGTTCCTGCTGGTGCTGTGAGGGACAGATTATTGTTCTAAAATCATCACCTACTGCTATAGGGAGAGGTTCCTGCTGGTGCTATGAGGGACAGATTATTGTTCTAAAATCATCACATACTGCTATAGGGAGAGGTTCCTGCTGGTGCTGTGAGGGACAGGTTAATGTTCTAAAATCATCTCCTAGCTCTATAGTGAGAGGTTACTGCTGGTGCTGTTAGGGACAGATTATTGATCTACAATCATCTCCTACTGCTATAGGGATAGTTCCCTGCTGGTGCTGTAAGGGACAGATTATTGTTCTAAAATCATCTCCTACTGCTATAGGGAGAGGTTCCTGCTGGTGCTGTGAGGGACAGATTATTGTTATAAAATCATCACATATTGCTATAGGGAGAGGTTTCTGCTGGTGCTTTGAGGGACAGATTATTGTCCTAAAATCATCTACTAGTGCTATAGGGTGAGGTTCCTACTGGTGCTGTAATGGACAGATTATTGTTCTGAAATCATCTCCTAGTTCTATAGGGAGAGGTTACTGCTGGTGCTGTGAGGGACATATTATTGTTCTAAAATCATATCATACCGCTATATATGGAGAGGTTCCTGCTCGTGCTGTAAGGGACAGAATTTTTTTCTAAAATCATCTCCTACTGCTATAGAGAGAGGTTACTGCTTTTGCTGTCAGGGTCAGATTATTGTTCTAAAATCATCTCCTTCTTCTATAGGGAGAGGTTCCTGCTGGTGCTGTGAGGGACAGATCATTGTGTTAAAATCATCTCCTAGTGCTATAGGGAGAGGTTCCTGCTGGTGCTGTGAGGGACAGATTATTGTTCTAAAATCATATCCTAGTGCTATAGGAAGAGGTTCCTGCTGGTGCTGTGAGGGACAGATTATTGTTCTAAAATCATCACATACTGCTATGGGGAGAGGTTCCTGCTGGTGCTGCGAGGGACAGATTATTGTTCTAAAATCATCACATACTGCTATGGTTAGAGGTTCCTACTGGTGCTGTAAGGGACAGATTATTATTCTAAAATCATCTCCTAGTTCTATAGGGAGAGGTTCCTGCTGGTGCTGTGAGGGACAGATTATTGTTCTAAAATCAACTCCTACTGCTATTGGGAGAGGTTCCTGCTGGTGCTGTAAGGGACAGATTATTGTTCTAAAATCATCTCCTAGTGCTATAGGGAGAGGTTCCTGCTGGTGCTGTGAGGGACAGATTATTGTTCTAAAACCATCTCCTAGTGCTATAGGGAGGGGTTTCTGCTGGTGCTGTGAGGGACAGATTATTGTTCAAAAACCACCGCCTACTGCTATAGTGACGGGTTCCTGCTGGTGCTGTGAGGGACAGATTATTGTTATAAAATCATCACATACTGCTATAGGGAGAGGTTTCTGCTGGTGCTTTGAGGGACAGATTATTGTCCTAAAATCATCTACTAGTGCTATAGGGTGAGGTTCCTACTGGTGCTGTAATGGACAGATTATTGTTCTGAAATCATCTCCTAGTTCTATAGGGAGAGATTACTGCTGGTGCTGTGAGGGACATATTATTGTTCTAAAATCATATCATACTGCTATATATGGAGAGGTTCCTGCTCATGCTGTAAGGGACAGAATTTTTTTCTAAAATCATCTCCTACTGCTATAGAGAGAGGTTCCTGCTTTTGCTGTCAGGGTCAGATTATTTTTTTAAAATCATCTCCTTCTTCTATAGGGAGAGGTTCCTGCTGGTGCTGTGAGGGACAGATCATTGTGTTAAAATCAACTCCTACTGCTATTGGGAGAGGTTCCTGCTGGTGCTGTAAGGGACAGATTATTGTTCTAAAATCATATCCTAGTGCTATAGGAAGAGGTTCCTGCTGGTGCTGTGAGGGACAGATTATTGTTCTAAAATCATCACATACTGCTATAGGGAGAGGTTCCTGCTGGTGCTGTGAGGGACAGGTTATTGTTCTAAAATCATCTCCTAGCTCTATAGTGAGAGGTTACTGCTGGTGCTGTTAGGGACAGATTATTGATCTACAATCATATCCAACTGCTATAGGGAGAGTTCCCTGCTGGTGCTGTAAGGGAGAGATTATTGTTCTAAAATCATCTCCTACTGCTATAGGGAGAGGTTCCTGCTGGTGCTGTGAGGGACAGATTATTGTTATAAAATCATCTACTAGTGCTATAGGGAGAGGTTCCTACTGGTGCTGTAAGGGACAGATTATTGTTCTGAAATCATCTCCTAGTTCTATAGGGAGAGGTTACTGCTGTGAGGGACATATTATTGTTCTAAAATCATATCATACTGCCATATATGGAGAGGTTCCTGCTCGTGCTGTAAGGGACAGAATTTTTTTATAAAATCATCTCCTACTGCTATAGAGAGAGGTTCCTGCTTTTGCTGTCAGGGTCAGATTATTGTTCTAAAATCATCAAATACTGCTATAGGGAGAGGTTCCTGCTTGTGCTGTAAAGGACAGATTATTGTTCGAAAATCATCTCCTAGTTATATAACTAGAGGTTCCTGCTGGTGCTGTGAGGGACAGATTATTGTTCTAAAATCATCTGCTAGTTCTATAGAGAGAGGTTCCTGCTGGTGCAGTGAGGGACAGATTATTTTTCTGAAATCATCTCCTATTGCTATAGGGAGATATTCCTGCTGGTGCTGTGAAGGACAGATTATTGTACTAAAATCACCTCTTACTGCTATAGGGAGAGGTTCCTGTTGGTGCTGTAAGGGACAGATTATTGTTCTATAATCATCTCCTAGTTCTATAGGGAGAGGTTCCTGCTGGTGCTGTGAGGGACAGATTATTGTTCTAAAATCATCCCCTACTGCTATAGGGAGAGGTTCCTGCTGGAGCTACAAGGGACAGATTATTGTACTAAAATCATATCCTACTGCTATAGTGAGAGGTTCCTGCTGGTGCTGTGGGGGACAGATTATTGTTCTAAAATCATCTCCTAGTGCTATAGGGAGAGGTTCCTGCTGGTGCTGTGAAGGACAGATTATTGTTCTAAATCATCTCCTAGTGCTATAGGGAGAGGTTCCTGCTGGTGCTGTGAGGGACAGATTATTGTTCTAAAATAATCTGCTAGTTCTATAGAGAGAGGTTCCTGCTGGTGCAGTGAGGGACAGATTATTTTTCTGAAATCATCTCCTATTGCTATAGGGAGATATTCCTGCTGGTGCTGTGAAGGACAGATTATTGTACTAAAATCACCTCTTACAACTATAGGGAGAGGTTCCTGTTGGTGCTGTAAGGGACAGATTATTGTTCTATAATCATCTCCTAGTGTTATAGGGAGAGGTTCCTGCTGGTGCTGTGAAGGACAGATTATTGTTCTAAAATCATCTCCTACTGCTATAGGGAGAGGTTCTTGCTGGAGCTGTAAGGGACAGATTATTTTACTAAAATCATATCCTACTGCTATAGTGAGAGGTTCCTCCTGGTGCAGTGGGGGACAGATTATTGTTCTAAAATCATCACATACTGCTATAGGGAGAGGTTCCCGCTGGTGCTTTGAGGGACAGATTATTGTTCTAAAATCATCTCCTAGTGCTATAGGGAGAGGTTCCTGTTGGTGCTGTGAAGGACAGTTTATTGTTCTAAAATCATCTCCTACTGCTATAGGGAGAGGTTCCTGCAGGTGCTGTGCGGGACAGAATCTTGTTTGAAAATCCTCTCCTAGTTTTATATTGAGAGGTTCCTGCTGTTGCTGTGAGGTACAGATTATTGTTCTAATATCATCTCCTAGTTCTATAGGGAGAGGTTCCTACTGCTGCTGTGAGGGACAGATTATTGTTCTAAAATCATCTCCTACTGCTATAGGGAGAGGTTCCTGCTGGTGCTGCAATGGACAAATTATTGTTCTAAAATCATTTCCTATTTCTATAGGGAGCGGTTCCTGCTGCTGCTGTGAGGGACAGATTATTGTTCTAAAATTATATCATACTGCTATATATGGAGAGGTTCTTGCTCGTGCTGTAAGGGATAGATTATTGTTCTAAAATCATCTTATACTGCTATAGGGAGAGGTTCCTGCTGGTGCTGTAAGGGACAGATTATTGTTCTAAAATCATATCCTAGTTCTATAGGGAGAGGTTCCTGCTTGTGCTGTGAGGGACAGATAATTGTTCTAAAATCATCACATACTGCTATAGGTAGAGGTTCCTGCTGGTGCTTTGAGGGACAGATTATTGTTCTAAAATCATCTCCTAGTTCTATAGTGAGATATTCCGAATGGTGCTGTGAGGGACAGATTATTGTTCTAAAATCATCTCCTACTGCTATAGAGAGAGGTTCCTGCTGGTGCTGTGAGGGACAGATAATTGTTCTAAAAACATCACATTCTGCTATAGAGAGAGGTTCATGCTGGTGCTGTGAGGGACAGATTATTGTTCTAAAATCATCTCCTACTGCTATAGGGACAGGTTCCTGCTGGTGCTGTAAGGGACAGATTATTGTTCTAAAATCATCTCCTGCTACTATAGGGAGATGTACATGCTGGTGCTGTAAGGGACAGATTATTGTTCTAAAATCTTCTCCTAGTTCTATAGGGATAGGTTTCTGCTGGTGCTGTGAGGGACAGATTGTTGTTCTAAAATCATCTCCTGCTACTATAGGGAGATGTACATGCTGGTGCTCTAAGGGACAGATTATTGTTCTAAAATCTTCTCCTAGTTCTATAGGGAGAGGTTCCTGCTGGTGCTGTAAGGGGCAGATTATTGCTTTAAAATCATCTCCTGCTGCTATAGGGAGATGTACATGCTGGTGCTGTAAGGGACAGATTATTGTTCTAAAATCTTCTCCTAGTTCTATAGAGAGAGGTTCCTGCTTGTGCTGTGAGGGACAGATTATTGTTCTAAAATCATCTCCTAGTGCTACAGTGAGATGTTCCTGCTGGTGCTGGGAGGGACAGATTATTGTTCTAAAATCATCTCCTACTGCTATAGAGAGAGGTTCCTGCTGGTGCTGTGAGGGACAGATAATTGTTCTAAAAACATCACATTCTGCTATAGAGAGAGGTTCATGCTGGTGCTGTGAGGGACAGATTATTGTTCTAAAATCATCTCCTACTGCTATAGGGACAGGTTCCTGCTGGTGCTGTAAGGGACAGATTATTGTTCTAAAATCATCTCCTGCTACTATAGGGAGATGTACATGCTGGTGCTGTAAGGGACAGATTATTGTTCTAAAATCTTCTCCTAGTTCTATAGGGATAGGTTTCTGCTGGTGCTGTGAGGGACAGATTGTTGTTCTAAAATCATCTCCTGCTACTATAGGGAGATGTACATGCTGGTGCTCTAAGGGACAGATTATTGTTCTAAAATCTTCTCCTAGTTCTATAGGGAGAGGTTCCTGCTGGTGCTGTAAGGGGCAGATTATTGCTTTAAAATCATCTCCTGCTGCTATAGGGAGATGTACATGCTGGTGCTGTAAGGGACAGATTATTGTTCTAAAATCTTCTCCTAGTTCTATAGAGAGAGGTTCCTGCTTGTGCTGTGAGGGACAGATTATTGTTCTAAAATCATCTCCTAGTGCTACAGTGAGATGTTCCTGCTGGTGCTGGGAGGGACAGATTATTGTTCTAAAATCATCTCCTACTGCTATAGAGAGAGGTTCCTGCTGGTGCTGTGAGGGACAGATAATTGTTCTAAAAACATCACATTCTGCTATAGAGAGAGGTTCCTGCTGGTGCTGTGAGGGACAGATTATTGTTCTAAAATCATCTCCTATTTCTACAGGGAGAGGTTCCTACTTTTTCTGAGAGTGACAGATTATTGTTCTAAAATCATCTCCTACTGCTATAGGGACAGGTTCCTGCTGGTGCTGTAAGGGACAGATTATTGTTCTAAAATCATCTCCTAGTTCTAAAAGGAGAGGTTTCTGCTGGTGCTGTGAGGGACAGATTGTTGTTCTAAAATCATCACACACTGCTATAGGGAGAGGTTCCCACTGGTGCTGTAAGGGACAGATTATTGTTCTAAAATAATTTCCTACTGCTATAGGGAGAGGTTCCTGCTGGTGCTGTGAGGGACAGATTATTGTTCTAAAATGATCTCCTTGTGCTATAGGGAGAGGTTCCTGCTGGTGCTGTAAGGGTCAGATTATTGTTCTAAAATCATCACATACTGCTATAGGGAGAGGTTCCTGCTGGTGCTGTAAGGAGACAGATTATTGTTCTAAAATCATCTCCTAGTTCTATATTGAGAAGTTCCTGCTGGTGCTGTGAGGGACAGATTATTGTACTAAAATAATCACATACAGCTATAGGGAGAGGTTCCTGCTGGTGCTGTGAGGGACAGATTATTGTTCTAAAATCATCCCCTACTGCTATAGTAAGAGGTTCCTGCTGGTGCTGTAATGGTCAGATTATTGTTCTAAAATCATCACATACTGCGATAGGGAGATGTTTTTGCTGGTGCTGTGAAGGACAGATTATTGTTCTAAAATCATCTCCTAGTTCTATAGGGAGAGGTTCCTACTGGTTCTGTGAGGGACAGATTATTGTTCTAAAATCATCTCCTACTGCTATAGTGAGAGGTTCCTGCTGGTGCTGTAAGCGACAGATTATTTTTCTAAAATCATCTCCTAGTTCTAAAAGGAGAGGTTCCTGCTGGTGCTGTGAGGGACAGATTATTGTTCTAAAATCATCTCCTTGATTTATAGGGAGAGGTTCCTGCTGGTGCTGTAAGGGACAGATTATTGTTCTAAAATCATCTCCTAGTTCTATAGGGAGAGGTTCCCGTTGGTGCTGTAAGGGTCAGATTATTGTTCTAAAATCATCACATACTGCTATAGGGAGAGGTTCCTGCTGGTGCTGTAAGGAGACAGATTATTGTTCTAAAAACATCTCCTAGTTCTTTAGGGAGAGGTTCCTGCTGGTGCTGTGAAGAACAGATTATTGTTCTAAAATCATCACATACTGCTATAGGGAGAGGTTCCTGCTGGTGCTGTGAGTTACAGAATATTGTTCTAAAATCATCTCCTACTGCTAAAATGAGAGGTTCCTGCTGGTGATGTAAGGGTCAGATTGTTGTTCTAAAATCATAACATACTGCTACAGGGAGAGGTTCTTGCTGGTGCTGTGAGGGACAGATTATTGTTCTAAAATCATCTCCTAGTTCTATAGGGAGAGGTTACTACTGGTTCTGTGAGGGACAGATTATTGTTTTAAAATCATCTCCTACTGCTATAGAGAAAGGTTCCTGCTGATGCTGTAAGGGACAGATTATTTTTCTAAAATCATCTCCTAGTTCTAAAAGGA
Source organism: Glandirana rugosa (assembly GCA_018402905.1). Taxonomy (NCBI): domain Eukaryota; kingdom Metazoa; phylum Chordata; class Amphibia; order Anura; family Ranidae; genus Glandirana; species Glandirana rugosa. The sequence continues at coordinate 19,211 of BLSH010461394.1, forward strand.
GAGGTTCCTGCTGGTGCTGTGAGAGACAGATTATTGTTCTAAAATCATCTCCTTGATTAATAGGGAGAGGTTCCTGCTGGTGCTGTAAGAGACAGATTATTGTTCTAAAATCATCTTCTAGTTCTATAGGTAGAGGTTCCTGCTGGTGCTGTAAGGGTCAGATTATTGTTCTAAAATCATCACATACTGCTATAGGGAGAGGTTCCTGCTGGTGCTGTAAGGAGACAGATTATTGTTCTAATATCATCTCCTAGTTCTATAGGGAGAGGTTCCTGCTGGTGCTGTGAGGGATGGATTATTGTTCTAAAATCATCACATACTGCTATAGGGAGAGGTTCCTGATGGTGCTTTGAGGGACAGATTATTGTTCTAAAATCATCTCCTACTGCTATAGTGAGAGGTTCCTGCTGGTGCTGTAATTGTCAGATTATTGTTCTAAAATAATCACATACTGCTATAGGGAGAGGTTCCTGCTGGTGCTGTAAAGGACAGATTATTGTTCTAAAATCATCTCCCAGTTCTATAGGGAGAGGTTCCTGCTGCTCCTGTGAGGGACAGATTATTGTTCTAAAATCATATCATACTGGTGTAGGGAGAGGTTCCTGCTGTTGGTGTGAGTGGTGCATTTCTTGCACAAAAATAAAAAGTGTGTCTACTTTGCTGTTTTCCAAAAAAAAAAGAAGAATTTATTATTCTTTCTTTGTATTGATAAATAGTGCTACATAGTACATTTGCGGGCACAATGAGGAGAGCGTCAAATAAGGGACGTGGTCTTGGTGCTGCTGGTGCTGCTGTTGTTGGTGGTGTTGGTGAAGTTCATTTTGCAAGGAGAGGACTTGGTCGATTTGTTCCAGCTACACGCACAAGTGAAACACCTTCTTCAGTTGCGAGTAGCCGACTCAATCTTCAACATTATATAGTAGGCCAGAATGGTGAGGCCAGAACAAGTACAGGCGATAGTAGATTGTGTGGCTGACAATGCCTCCAGTTCCTTCACATGGTCTCCCACCCAATCCCTTGATGAAAGCTCAGAGTTGGCACCTGAACCCCATGGCCATTTGTCTTTCACCTCAGCCCCTTGTAAATCAGCCAAGCAGCCTGAGCCCCAAGTCATGCAACAGTCTCTTATGCTTTTTGATGACTCTCCTGGTGTGCTTTCCATGGGCCATCCACATAGCCCTGCCCCAGAAGTCGAAGACATTGAGTGCACCGATGCCCAACCACTTCTGTTGCAGGATGAGGACATGGAAACACCAGCGCTGCACATCTCTGATGATGACGAAACACAGGTGCCAACTGCTGCAGCTTTCCACAGAGTGCAGACTGACAAGGAGGGCAGTGGTGAAGGGTGGGTGGAAGATGATGTGGAGGAGGATGATGAGGTCCTAGACCCCACATGGAATGAGGGTCATGCGAGTGACTTGTGCAGTTTGGAGGAAGAGGCACCAGCACAGCAAAAGGGGAAGCAGGTTGCAAAAGCGGAGCGAGTGTCCCCTAGACAGTACGCCTGCTACTACCCACCGCACCCAGGGACCTAGCACACCAAATGCAGCTCAAAGGCATTCCCCGGCGTGGCAGTGCTTCAGACAATGTGCTGATGACAAGACACGAGTGGTTTGCACGCTGTGCAATGAGAGCCTGAAGCGAGGCATAAATGTTCTAAACCTGAGCACAACCTGCATGACCAGGCATCTAAATTTAAAGCACTTGCTGCAGTGAAATAAGTACCTCAAAATCGAAGAAAGGTCTCGGCCTCCTCCTGCTTCCTCTTCTGCTGCTGCCTTGGCCTCTTCCTCCACCTCTACAGTGCCAGTATCACCTGCGACCCAGCAAACAGACCCCTGACCCTGAATGCCAGCATTTCAAAATTCCTGGCCTTTGAAATGCCGTCATTCCGTCAGGTGGACACGGACAGTTTTAAAAACTTGATGGCGGTGGCTGTCCCACAGTACGTGGTTCCCAGCCGCCACTACTTTTCCAGGCAAGCCATCCCTTCCCTGCACAAACAAGTTGGGGACGAGATCAAGTATGCACTGCGCAACGCCATCTGTAGCAAGGTCCACATAACCACTGATACGTGGACCAGTAAGCATGGGCATTGATGCTATATCTCGCTAACTGCACACTGGGCAAATGTAGTGGTGGGTGTGCCTGAGGCGGCTAGCCGTTTGGCACATGTCCTTCCGCCACTGAGGATTTCAGGGCATTTCTCTTTGCCTCCTGTTGCCTCCTCCTCCTACTGCACTTCCTCCTCCTCTACCACCTCCTTATCCGCTCAGCGTAACACCTTCACCACCAACTTCAGCACATCCAGGGAGAAACGACAGCAGGCTGTTTTAAAACTGATATTTTTGGGGGATAAACCCCACACTGCGCAGCAGCTGTGAAGGGCATTGAACAATAGACCGATGAGTGGTTGTTGCCACTGAGCCTCAAGTCCGGCCTGGTGGTGTGCGATAATGGGCAAAATCTCGTAGCAGCTCTGGGCCTAGCCGGTTTGATGCACATCCCTTGCCTGGCTCATGTGCTGAATTTGGTGGTGCAGAAATTTCCTAAAAAACTACCCGGATATGTCAGAGCTACTGCAGAAAGTGCAGGCCATCTGTGCGCGCTTTCGGCGTTCTAACTCTGCTGCTGCTCGCCTGCCTGCGCTACAGGGGAACTTCATCCTTCCTGCTCACTGCCTCCTATGCGACGTGCCCACAAGGTGGAACTCCACCTTGCACATGCTGGAGAGACTGTGTGAGCAGCAGCAGGCAATAGTGGAGTTTCAGCTGCAGCACGCATGGGTCAGTCGCTCTGCGGAACAGCATCACTTCACCACCAATGAGTGGGCCTCCATGCGAGACCATATTGCGGTGTTTCGAGTACTCCACCAACATGGCCAGTGCCGATGACGCTGTACTCAGCGTTACTATCCCACTTCTATGTCTACTTGAAAAAACACTTTGGGCGATGATGTAAGAGGGTGTGGCACAGGAGGAAGAGGAGGAGGAGGAAGAGGGGTCATTTCCACGGTTATCAGGCCAGTCATTCACAAGTGGCTCGGAGGGTGGGTTCCTGCACCAGCATAGGCCAGGTAAAACATTTTCAAGCCAGGGCACAGTTCTGGAGGATGAGGAGGATGAGGAAGATGATGATGAGGAGGAGGAACCGTGTTCACAGCAGGGTGGCACCCAACGCAGCTCCTGGGCATCACTAGAACGTGGCTGGGGGGATACGGAGGTCACCGATGATACACCTCCCACAGAGGACAGCTTGTCTATGCCTCTGGACAGCCTGGCACACATGAGCGACTACATGCTGCAGTGCCTGCGCAACAACAGCCGAGTTGCCCACATTTTAACTTGTGCCGATTACTGGGGGGCCTCCCTGCTGGATCCCCGTTACAAGGACAACATGCCATCCTTAATTCCCTCACTGGAGCATGATCGGAAGATGCGCGACTACAAGCGCAGGCTGGTAGACGCGCTGCTGAGGGCATTCCCAAATGACACAGGGGGCTCTGTGGAAGCACAAGGCGAAGGCGGGGAAGAAAGAGGTCGCCAATGCAGCTGTGGCACAGCCAGCAGCTCAGAAGGCAGGGTTAGCATGGCCGAAATGTGGAAAAGCTTTGTCAGCAGCACGCCATAACAAACAGCACCACCAGCTGATAGGCAACGTCTTAGCAGTAAGCAGCATTTCAGCAACATGGTGGAACAGTATGTGTGCACCCGTCTACACATACTGACTGATGGGCCTGCCCCATTCAACTTCTGATCTCCAAATTGGGCACATGGCCTGAGCTTACCCTTTATGCCTTGGAGGTGCTGGCCTGCTCTGCAGCCAGTATACTGTCTGAACGTGTGTTTAGCGTGGCAGGGGGAGTTATCACAGACAAGTGCAGCCGCCTGTGCACAGCCAACATGGGCAAGCTAACGTTTATTAAAATGAACCAGGCATGGATCCTACAAGACTTGTCTGTACCTTGTGCAGAATAGATATTTAGACCGGCCTCACACAGCCATTGGTATACCTGTTTTTTTTTAATATGTCTCAATATTTTGGGGGCTACTCCAATTAGAAAAAAAAAACCAAACAAACTAATAACAGTGTTGGCTACCTCCTCCTCCACGACCGCCACTTCCACCTACACTGCCACGGTCACGGCCAAGTCAACCTCTAGGCTCCTAATCCACATCCACCTCCTTCTCCCATTTTTATTTTTTTTATGTGATTTTAAGTTATTTCCCTATCCACATTTGTTTGCAGGGCACTTGTCCTACTCTTAACCCCATTTTGCTTCCTTTTGCAGCCCTCTATCCCTTTCCAGGACTTTTTTACAGCCATTTTTGTGCCCAAAAGTTCGGGTCACCATTGACTTCAATGGGGTTAGGGGTCCGGGGTCAAGTTCGGGTCAAGTTCAGTACCGAACCCAAACTTTTCCGTGAAGTTCACCGAACCAGACGAACCCGAACATCCAGGTGTCTGCTCAACTCTAAACAGCACCACTCAAACTGGAAAGAACGTTAAGAAAAGTTCTCTGTTACCAATGAACCAATCTCTAAGGCTTTTTATGCCAACGTGATAGCCAGGAAAAAGGCAAACTTGGCAGAGAGGCCTTTAATGGAGACAGCCCTAGAACACTCTGCTCCAATTCCCGAGAAGGAGTTGAGAACAAAAGGGAGACTCCATTTGGAAAACCTCAGCTTACTTCGAGGTCTGAGCCCTGCTGCTCCCTTGAAGAATTGTTGGACAGGAAAAGATGCCTAGACCTGGATACACCTGTGAAGGCCAATAAAGCTGACACTTGAATTCCGAGGGAGCTGACCGATAGAGCCGGAACTAAATCCGACTGGAGGAAGCCTAGAATATTTAGAAAATCTAGATCACTACATGATCTGCAAGCAGCAGACATGTATTTGAGTAAACGTTGATCAGATTCTTCCGTAAACTTTTTTTGCGTTCATCCTTTTTGTATTCAAGAGAGTGGAGATGACTCTGGAGGAGATGCCAAAGACTTCCAATCTCAAGAACCAGGCCGTCAGACGCAACCGTGCTGGACATGGAAGTAGAATTGCACCCAGTGACAGAAGGTCTGGCCTGAGGAGAAGGTGCACTGGGTTCCAGAAAGTAAACTGTGCTAGCAAGAGGAACCATGGCCTAATTTGGCCATTAAGGCATCCCTGCCACTACCTGCACAACCTCTGCTCGGAGTCTTCATAGAAACCCGAGGTTGACCAGGACTGGAAGAAATGCACCCGTCCTACATTTTCAATGATCAGGGCATTTGTGCCTGAAAACCTCCACATGTAGAGACTATTTGTTGTTGTCCAATTGGACTCTGGAAAGAAAGTCTGCTAGAAAATTTTTGGCTCTGGAGACATAAGCCGCTGAGGTGTAGGCTTGAATCTTCTGAGCCCAAGACATAATTGGCTCCGCTTCCCGTAATAGAGAACAAGCTGTGAGTCCTTCTGTCTTAACATAGGAGACCATCGTAGTGTTAACTAACCTAAGAGCACCGGCGCTCCCTTCCTCATATAGTGAAAGGCCTGTAGGTTGCAGAAGGCTGTCCGTAGCTTCAGAATGTTTAACACAATCCTGTGAAACTGACAGCCCTATCTGTCTTGAGCTATCCCCGATAGGCAGCAAGCCCCCCCAGTACGTATTGCTAGCATCGGACGTGATTATGAATCAGAAAATGGGGCAATGTAATGGTAAATGAGCCAGTTCCTCCATTGCAGCCACCAGGGGACTCACTCTCATGATTGAGGTAATGTAGATGACCTGTATTCTGCTTCCTGGCTCCCACTGCTGGAGAAACCCCTCCCGGAAGGACCGTCTTCTTCAGCTTCCACTTGACCCTCAAAATCATAGACACCATAGTGTCAATCATCTTAGACACTGAAAGGCGCGCAGGGGGGTCAGGAGTATTCTGTTCCAGCACCTCGGGATCCAGAGTCAAGGCAATAGTCCTCTTGATTATATTGCAATGAGCCCCGAGGCATACAGGAGACTGTGTGGGCTCCAGGTGACTCCTTCCAGAATCAGCTGCCATCCGAATTTGAGGAGCATCGAAAAGACCTGAGCTCTGGGCTCCAGCCACTGCCCTTTGTTTTGGAACACTCAGAGAAGTGCATGCACGTAACTATGCAGGCCTATGCTCCTTGTCTTGATAAAGATCATAACAACCAATAAGACCCTGATAATACATGGGGTGATGTTGAAGGCCCGAATGGCTGGAGCTGGAGATGGTCTTGACCTATAGTGAACTGAAGGAACTTGCGGAAGTCTTCTACAATGGGCACATGAAAGTAAGCATCTTATGTCTATTGGAAACAAGCCAGTGACCTGGCTGCACCCCCTATAAATCAGGGACAATGTTTCCGCCTTGAACTGTGCAAGGTCCAAACCAGGCCTCCGCAAGCTGTTCCCCTTCATGACCATAAAGAGGGGCGAGTACCTGCCCTGAAATCTCTCGCATTCGGAAACTGGCACGGTAGCACTTTGCGGCACCAGTGACTTTTGTAAAGCCTGAGTATATGTTACCTTTATCTCAGTGTGAGGTAAAATCCATTGCAATGAATCCGAGATGAAGCAGACCTCTGATGGAACGTGCATGTCCCCAAGAGACCATTTTGATGTCCCAATAGTCTGAGGCCCAAACTCAGTAACTTCTTGATACCTGAGTTCAAGCTTCTAGCATGCTTATGTGGGGAAATCTGGTCTCCACACCAGTTCTTCCTAAAATCCAGACCTGGGCTGTAGAAAACGTGCAACCCTCGCACGCTCTGAACTTTGTTCTCTAGACTGTTGTCTTCCGGCCTATCAGGCGCCGATCCTGAGGCAGGACCCTAGCTTGCCAACTGTGGCCTGGGATGTGGTGCTAATCAGCTTGCAAAGATGAAGCTCCCTCAAAGGCAATACTATATTACGCCTGATAGTGGCGGGATCAGCAGCCATGGCCCTAGCCATAGCACTCACTTGCCGCAACTGATGAGAGCATAACCCGCGCCACCATGCAGATGATGCTTATTGGTCCTGCTAATTGGTTTCTGAAAATGCTCCTGAATACTGGGTCCACATTCCCACGTTTTCATCCTTCTTTTTTTTTTTTTTAACATGGCCACAAGAGCCCAGGCCAACCTTCGGGCCATTCACTGCGTTTCCTAAGGAAAAGTGACATGTTTACTCAGAAGGGAGGTATATCTCGCAACCTTGCTCATCCAAAATGATGTCCCCTAGTTCCGTTAGGAATGGGGAGAATAGAACACTCTCTCTGAGGCTACGTCTCCACTATTGTGACCCCAATGTCGCACGATTCAGAGCGCGACTCTGGAGTGCGACTTTGACGCGACAAATGCAGCCCCAATCCAACTTTACAGTCTCTGGATCAGAGCTGAATCAAAAAGTCACACCGAAGTAGTGCAGGAACCTTTCCAGAGTTGCAGCAACTTTAAGTCGCATAGACTGGAATGAATGACAAGTCGCACTGGAGGAAAATGGAGCCCAAGGTGCTTACAGAACTTCCTCTTGCTTTGCTGGAGACTCTACAGGTTCTATTCCTGTAAATGCACCACTCATTGCCTTAACAAAAGGCGTTATCAGGGTAAAGAGACTCAATTCCCTATGCCCCACTGTCGGAGGTCTTCATAGACGGATGGCTTTGATGGGACAGTTCCCGTTCTTCCTGGCCATCCTAGTGGGAGAACATGCCGCAATGGCTGTTGAACTTTTTAATGTGGCTTACCTTCCACTCTTTAAGGGATTCTTGCACCACATGCCTCACCAGAGATTCTATTTGCTGGAGGTCACCATCCCCTTTCCTGGGCATAGCATAGCTCATGCAGAGACTTGTCCTCTGGGACCCTAGTCCTGCATCCCCAGCAGGCTCCCTCCTTGGGGTGGCTGACATTGCGGTGGGTGCGTGAAGGAGAATTCATAGCTCCTACTCCTGCGTGTGGCTTGTATTCCACTCTTTAAGGGATTCTTGCACCACGTACCTCATCAAAGATTCCATTTGTTGGAAATCACTATCCCCTTCTCCAACCACCTGGGCTTTAGCATAGCTCACGCATAGACTTACCCTCTGAGACCGGAGTCCCACATCCCCAGTAGGCTCCCTTCTTGGAGCAGCTGATATAGCGGTGGGTGCGTGAAGGGGGATTCATAGCTACTATGAAGGCTGGGCCTTGACAGTGCCCTATACCAAATACATTTGGAAGAGGAATGTTGTGACCTAGTGAGCTCTTAATCATCTTTGCCGTGTCTTGTCACTTCGACCTAGAAGGAAAAAGAAAGAAAACAAAATAGGATAGAAATGATATTGTTAAACTCATAAAGAGTACCCAGGTCAGCAAGGAAAGGAAAGAGTTAACCCCCTCACATACTTGCTGCACAAGGGGCTGGCCACCAGGGGGGCAGTGAAACCTCCACAGTGTAAAACTGCACAGCCAGACAACCTGCCCAGCTGACCAAAACAGCAGAATTACACAGGCAGCCTACCAGGAAGTTAATGCAAAGCATATACCTGTGATGACTGCACACAGCATTTAGCATTTCTCCACTGAAATGATGCCACCGCCTCCCACAGTGCGTATGTCCCTTGTCAGGAGTAACCTGGGGATGCCCGGCCGGAAGAGAAAGCATGCCAATGCGCTCCAGCTGCCATAGACTGGAAGACACTAGAGACAGGGAAGAAAACAGACAACCACAAACTGCTGCCATGGAATATGTAATATAAAGGTATACATCACTACACACGGCACGAACACAGATCTGCAATTCAATCCTGCTTCCACGATCAAACCGGACCAGGTAGGCTGATCACGCCTTACTTGGGGCAGATAGGGCCACCCGCTAGTAGCTGTGCTGTCTGGCCATTGCACCGCTTGCCTGCCAGTGGCTAGGCTTCTAGCTCTTCCAGCGCCTCTTCCAATTGCCCACTCCATACCTCGCTAGTAGCTAAGGCTTATTGGAGTATCGAGACCTGTCTTCCCAGTAGTCGCTGTTGGCCAGTCTTGATCGCGGAGAGGAAAAACTTCAGGTAATCAAATAATCACCGGTCCTTAGGAGGAGGACAAAAAAGGAACACGGCCTCTGGCTCAGAGCAAAGATTTATGGGAGTGGGGTCCTATAGGGGAGGCGGGGTTAACTCATACCTATGCTGGCATGGAGTCTGTCAGGAAATATATATTGGTGCATCTCTGCAATACATTCCCATTTCCCCATATTTTATCTTTTTAAAGACCCTGCAGGTACAGACAAATTCCTGTTGATGTGCTAGAAATGCACTCTGCACCTAATCTCTGTTGTAGGCCAACAACACGCCATACTTTTGTGGACTTAGTTTCTTTCCAGTTGTCTTTTCCTAAACCACACAAAACTTCTCCCTACTTAATTCTCCACAACATAAAGACCAATTGCACCCAGCATAAGAACCGCACCAATGTCCATGAAGTTTATTACTGCAATGCAAGCAATGACTTATCATCCCTTAGTATGTTACATTTCTACTGCCTTTCTAACTTACCCAAACACAGCACCTTGTCTGCTTGAAGGAGTGGTGAAACTTTTAAAAAAATGATCTTGTGATTTTTTTTCTGACACCTATTACAGGATAATCATGTTAATGAAAAATGAATATAACCTGACAGAAACAGAAAGTATATGAATTGTTTTTATTACACTGTGTTTTGCTGAAGTGTACTGAAACACAGATAAGTTCAGAATAAACATGATGCATGTATTCTGATCCGAAAACAGCTCACTGCTCCTCTCCATGGTTTTTACTTCTCCCTGCAATCTACTTCTTTTTCTGATTGTTTAAGGATAACAGGATATGAGCCCACTGATTGACAAGTGTGGAAAGCTGTGCAAACAGTCATAATCTAGGCAGTTATGAACGTACCACACATTATAATGTCATAAGGTCATAAGGGTAACCCTTAGATGTCTCCTGAGAGTTTTGCTAATATTTTCCTACAGATCCCTTTGTAACCCTTGACACAGCACTATCTGTCCTGTGTATATTTTGGCATATTTTCATAGACATATCTTTTGTAGTATACATTCTTTGTTCTGCATTAATTTACATAAAATTCCTAGGCTGGATTTATGATCTGCTAATGTGTATCATCCACTGAATTAATGTATCGAAGCTTACTTGAAAACAAGGGTGCATTATAACTACGAATAGTTATTCTGCTATAAGTAACTAAAAGTGTATACAATCACCTGTGCCCTTATATTCTTTGCATGACTGGCTAGATTTATTAAAAGTACTGTTCGCTGTAAATTTGGGACAGTAGCTTTGAAACAATTACTGGTAAGAAAAAAAAAGATATAGAAAGAAGAGTTGAAAATTCAATTGCAGTGAAGGTCGGTGGACCAGATTTTAACTGGCAAACTTTAATTAATAGAACATTCAAATCTACGATAACAGCTCATTGCTACTAGGGCTAAGATAACAACAAAGGATTAAAGGCAGTGCATATTTGAATCAATTTGAAAGGATGGCTGATACTAGAGTGTCAATACTATTTTTCCATTGTTAAGCAATAACTTTCATTTCCTTTTGAGCAATGCTCGTCATCTCTCATCACAACACAGAGATATGATGGTACCTTATCTGATAGCAGTTGTGCAGAAAAGTCTATGTGTCTAGGATAGAGCGGTTCTCTCAGATCAGGTGCCAGAATACACTTTTGTCGCGGCAGCTAATTTTAAACCCACTTAAATTATGTTGACGTATTTTTAACATCAATTCAATTTAAATTTAACTCTTAAAAGGTTTTCAAAGATGAATGAAAATGTAGTTATGTTATACATTGTTATAACCATGATACATTTATCAGAGTTTTACAGATTTCATAGAACTATTAACATCAGTATCTGCCAACAAAAATGAACAATGGGACTTTTCAAGTGCTGCTGGTGAATATCCAACATAAAAATCAATAAATGTATTAAACATGTATTTATTTACCTCATATGTATATTGCCAAACTCTGTGCTAACTTGAAGGGATTGTCTGTGACCTAATTTACTTGAATGGTTGTATTATCAATTGTTTATAAACTTCCTACAGCAGAGGTTGACAACTGTATTCATTACTCCCACTGATTCATTTTATACATGTAGCACCCTCCTTGGTTAGGTTGCTAGTGAGGTTAAAGTAAATTTAGCTTTTTTGGCTTCTCTGTAGTCAGTGGAGCAGAGTGTGACTATTTTTTTCTGTTCTGACCTGCAGGCTGCAGGCTCCACTACTGTTCCCTGCCTTCTTGATTGTTCTAGAATGTAGTGGGCTGGAAGAGGCAGATGTTGAGTTTAAATATTTGTGGGATTCTACGCAATCCCTGGGGAGGTGTGCCCAGAAGGTGGAGAGCCCTTAAAAAGTCTGAGGCCTGGAGCAGCAAGGTCCTATCCTGAAGAAGGAGATCCCAGCCTGGAAGGGTTTCTGTCCTTCTCGGCAAGCCAGTTGAGAGCCTGCAGAGAGTTCACCAAGGTCCCAGAAATGCCAGGGCTGGGAAGCTACACGTGCGGTTCGCTTTGTTTCGAATTAATATTTGGGCAAATTTTTAGTTATTCGGATATATCCCAATACCCAAATTACAATATTAATGAATTTTACTGAATGCTCCAAACAACGAAACAAAATTTGCCCAAATTTTGGAAATTTGGACTGAAGTTCAAATCAAATTTTACATCGAACTTCAGTTGAATGCTAACTGTATACATATTGCTGAAATCAAAGACTGTATGTGTTATTAGAGTACCGTTTCAAAATAATGCTGTTTTAGTTAAGCCAAAGGTGATTTAAACAGTTATTGTAATCGTTTTATGAAGATTTTTCTTTGTTTGTTTACTTTGTCACATTAAAAGAACAAGGTTACAACCTGGGTCAACCATTTAATTTAGTAATTATCAGGCTTACATATATTTATCAGCCTGATAGATCAAAAAATACTACTTATTAAACCCATCACCCAACATACAAGTCGTACGGGGTGCAGTCCAGTGACCTAGTAACCAATACAAAAATAGGGGAAGAAGAGAACCAGGGGCTCCCCCCAGAAGCGGTCACTTCACGGACACTATGGTTAATATAAAAATGCTTTATTCAAAATTCAGCACAATAACCAATTGAAAAAATGGAATGACCTTCACCGATCTACTTTAAAAACAAGACAACATTGTCTATCTACAAGGGGGTAACGCAACTGCTCATTCACCTCACACACACACTCCAGACACACCAAACTGAGTTAAATATGACCATCCACTGGTCTACAGATTGTCTTGACAGATTATAGATTTCAAGTAGGAATATGTGTCTATCAAGTGGCTGGGTATATAAGGGCTTGAAAGTTCAGGCACAGGGATCTTCCAGTGGACATCAAATTCCAGATCCTAAAGTGCAGTGATGGTGCAGGGGAGAATTCTGTTTGGGTGTGATTCAATATGGTACTCCAAGTACTCCAGTGCTAAACAGTCTTTCCCAGGGGGACTGGCTGTGTGGCGTGGTATTCAGCAAGGGGGGGGAGTTACATTGCTTCCAACACCCTTCTAGTCTATGTGCAAAGGCATAGCCGTAGTCTATGGGGGACAGCTGTATGAGTAACATATTCTCTCACCGGTCCTGCTGTACCATTGTCCACATTCACACATGTTAGTCTTCATTCTTCTTGCTGGTGCAAACAAGTCCCAAGCCGTGCCGTTACTCAGCCCAGTGATGGCTCAGGGATCTCACGCCATTCTCCCCTGTGAATTGGGAGAATGGTGTGAGATCCCTGAGCCTCTCCCTTCTCTCCCAGAAGAAAGAGGGAAGAGGCCCCTAAAGAAAGTAGACAGAAGAGAGAGAGAGCCCTCGTAGTGTTTGGTGCATTCAATGTTGGAGTATCCTAAGGCTTCCCCACACCCCATCCAAGCTCAATGAACATTAAACTTGAAAAAGATATTAACTGCCTGGTCATTGTGCTGTGAGACTGTGGGAGCTGCTGTGTGCCTGGATGCAGTGCACTTATGTGGGAATAGAACCTGGACCTTGGGGTCTGTGATGCATACATACTGTAATTTTTATAGAGATATAATAAATTCCATTTTTCTACATATATTGATTTATATGTTGCATATTTACTATACATAGGTCGAGCCTAATCAGTGTACCTGAAGAATGAGTTATCTGAACCCTGTTTACATATTGTAGAAATTGAATAGGTACAACCAAGGCAGTTGTAGCAATGGTACTGCATATGTTGTAGAGTATACAGTTCCACAGGTAAATAAAGTAATTCTTATAAGACAGGCAGGTTTCCAGCAGTGTTATGCAACACATATACAGATTACAGGATGCCAGAGAAGCGCTTCCTTTGGAGGGGTTGTGGTATTACTGATTAACACTGTGATCCCAAAAGTCCCTGCAGTGGTTGCCAGTAATAGACCTCTCCCTAACACTGCTCTTATTCTCTCCTTAAACTGTGGTAGCTCTCTTCCTATTGTACACTCATATTGCAGGCAAACCAAATTACATAGAATTCCAAGATTTATGGAAAACTCAGTCAAGATCGCAGCCCAAATATCATGGGACTTCAGTATTCAATAAGATTGCTGTCTTCCTATGCCTGAAGCCCATAGAACAAGGCAACTAGTCCTTAATGGGCTCCTGCAAGCCTGAAGAAACAGCACAGTGCTATCTTTAGGTTGGAGGAAATACTACAGCCTAAATTGTAGCACCTGAAAAGTCCCATTGGTCATTTTTGTTGGTGTTGATGTAATTTTAGGGATGTGGTGCCACCCCTTTGAGAGATGGTCATCCATATAGTTTTTGATAAATCTCTGCCACACAGAAATGTATGGTAATGTCTGTTCTACACACACACACAAACACACTTTATACAGTATAAGAGACAAATGCTACTAAATTGTCTGCAGAACCATCTCCACAAACTCCCCCTACTGCTGGGAGAATTGAAGTTTCTTCTTACATTTATTATGACACTGTCATTCCCTTAACCACTTCAATACTATGCACTTAGAACCCTTTACTACCAGACCAATTTTCAGCTTTCAGTGCTGTTGCACTTTGAATGACAATTGCGCGGTCGTGCGACGCTGTACCCAAACAAAGTTTTTATCATTTTGTTCCCACAAATAGAGCTTTCTTTTGGTGGTATTTGATCACCCCTGCGGTTTTTATTTTTTGCGCTACAAATAAAAAAAGACCAAAAATTTTGAAAAAAAAAAAAAAAATTCTCTAGTTTTGTCACAAAACTTTGTAAATAAGTAAATTTTCTCCATCACTGGTGGGCACTGATGAGGCTACACTGACGGGCACTGATGTGGCAGTACTGATTGGCACTGATGAGGCGGCACTGATGAGGTGGCACTGATGATGAGGCACTTATCTGCAGCGATGATGAGCACTGTTAGGCGGCACTGATAAGCAGCATTGACGGGTACTGAGAGGTGGCACTGATATACAGCACTGATGGGTACTGATATGCAGCAATGATGGACACTGCTAAGCGGCACTGATGGGCACCAATGGACAGCACTGATTGGCACTCATAGGTGGCACTGGGCACTGATAGGTGGCACTGATGGGCACTGATAGGTGGGCACTGGTAGGTGGCAATGGTGGGCACTGATGTGTGGCACTGGTACACACTGATAGGGGCACTGGTGGGCACTGATAGGGGCACTGCTGGGCACTGGTGGGCATATACATTAATAGGGGCTCATTCCCTGGTGGTCTAGGGTGGCATCTGAAGGTGGCACTGAGTGAAGGTGGACCTGAGCATTTAGTCACTTACCTGGTGGTCTAGGGGGGGTCTCCCTGGTGGTCCAGATCGCTCCCTGGTGGTCCCTGGTCGGCTCCCTGGTGGTCCTGGGTGGGCACATCACTGGGCAGGCTCCCTGGTGGTCTAGGGTGGCGATCCGAGGGAGGGCTGTGCTGATAAATCATCAGCACAAACCCTCCCTGTCAGGGATGCAGCCGATCGGCTCTCCCCTCATCAGGTCTGCAGACCTGAGTACAGGAAAGCCGATAAACGGCTTTCCTGTATTACACTGTGACCAGCCGTGATTGGTCACGGCTGGTCACATGGTAAAGTGCTTCGGATCGAAGCACTTTACCGAGATCGGCATTGCGGGGGGTCAGACTGACCCCCCACACCACCGATCGCCGCGATGCGCGCCCCCCCGGGCGCGCGGCGGCTTGTTATCCTGAGGACGTCATATGACGTCCAGTCAGGATAACTCAGCCACTTCCCGGCCGTCATTCTGCATACGGCGGTCGGGAAGTGGTTAAATCATGTTGGAAATAAATATTTAAACTTTTCAT
Organism: Glandirana rugosa; assembly: GCA_018402905.1. Classification (NCBI taxonomy): domain Eukaryota; kingdom Metazoa; phylum Chordata; class Amphibia; order Anura; family Ranidae; genus Glandirana; species Glandirana rugosa. The sequence continues at coordinate 34,533 of BLSH010461394.1, forward strand.
GCTCTATTGCACCCTCACCCTGGAATTATTACAGGTACTTACTTAGCACAGACCATTTGCACAGTGCTTTACATATATATATATTGCACATTCACATCAGTCCCTGCCCTCAAGGAGCTTACAATCTAATATCCCTAACTCATATTCATACATACACGTACTAGGGCCAATTTAGACAGGAGTCAATTAGCCTACCAGCTTATCTTTGGAGTGTAGAAGGAAACTAGAGAACCTGGAGGAAACGCAGGCACAGGGAGAAACATGCAAACTTCAGGCAGGTAGTGCTATGGTTAGGATTCAAACCGATGACCCTAGTACTGCTAGGTAAAGTACTAACCACTTAGTCACTGTGAAATTCATCTATTGGATGATGCTAGAATTATTATCCTTCAGCTCCCACTGGCAGTAAAATTCGAGATACAGTAATAGCCAAGTAGAACACCACCCCACCTTCAAACTTCTCTGATGTAATTAAGGACCTCAGCACACAGTGCCAAATAGAAAGAATGATAGTTTGGAAACAAAATATAAAGCAGGTCAATTTCATTACAACTGCCAAAAAGTTAATTGAAGAACAATCTGCTTAACAATGACCTGTGACTGAAAATAGACCGGTAGTTAACATAGTTTCTTCTATCTTTCTGTTTATAACATTCCTGTTCGTATCAGCGTTACCCTTGTAAAACGCAATCTTTCATACTGTGATGTACATAAAATCCTCAATGCTCCTACTTTGAATTACATGGGCATGAACAAAATACATAAACTTAATAAAACATGTCTGAAACATAATTCCTTTTTCCTGGATTGTGGGAGGAAGGTAGAGAGCTCAGCAGAAAGCCATTTGGAGAACACGGAACTCCATAAAGCAACTTTTTTTCATGTAGAGTTCCTCCAGAGGTTGCTAGTGATTCCTTAAAAGATTTCTGTCTTTTAGCCACTGGCTTTTTTTTTTAGCTATAAGGGGGACAGAGCTCCACTGATCAATATCATAAGAGGGTCCTTCTTCCACTGGCCAAAGGGGAACTTTTCCTCCAAATGCCAATGTAAAGGGGCGCTACAATTTTCACAGATGATTTTGTCTCATAGAAGTGAGGTGTGTTTAAACAGATTTCCAGGTGTGCTTTTGACTTGAATTACATTGGTCCAGCTTGGACTGATGTGGCTATGCATATACCATTCCTATTGGATCCCTCTAGAGCAGTGATGAACCTTGGCACCCCAGATGTTTTGGAACTACATTTCCCACTGCAGAGTGCATGAGCGTCATGGGAAATGTAGTTCCAAAACATCTGTGGTGCAAAGGTTCACCATCACTGCTCTAGAGGCTGAAAATTGTGTATTGTGAACAAAGGAGGACAGCCGCTGGGCACTGGCACCATTCAAAGAATATCTTGCTTTTTTCTCAATGAATGCAAAATATTCTCTGATTAAATTAGTCGGAGAGCGTGGCTTCACTGCCCCACCTCTCCACCTTGCCTAATCAGAGAACACTTTGCATTCACTGAGAAAATGCAAAGTAATCTCAGAATGGTGCAGACTCCCTGTGTTCAGTGAGCAACAGGGCATATGGCCAGATTCACCGTTCAGCTGCTCTAGGTAGATCCAACACAAAAAGTGGTTTATACACCATCTCCTGGGTGCACCCCCCAGCTGCTGCTGCAGATATACGTACGAATCTTAGAATGGGGGTGGCGGTACTCCAGGCATGGATGCAATTAAAATGTATTCGTATTCAAGAAGATCATGTTCAAGGTACAAACATAGAGCTGGATACAGACAAAAAAAGGGCATATGGCCAGCATGGAGCAGGCAATCTAGTGGAGATCACTAGATTAGCGGTGTCTACTATAGTGATTTCCAGCTTCTAAAGCACATATGTGAAACACAAGGCCCACAGGCTAAATCCGGCACACCAGGCCTTGTCATGTGGCCCTCTTGCCCAGTTTTGCAGCTGGATCGTGGCAGAACTCTATTCAACCACCTCCTGCTCTCACCCTCTGATCCATGATGTCACTTGTAAACACAGAGCTTTGTTTTCAGCAGCTTCCAGATGCAACAGATCCCTCACAGCAGGGCACGGCGGGGACAGCTCTCCTGAACGTGAATGAGAACGATCTCCCTGCAAGGCATTGCCAACTACCCAGGGAGGTATAACAGAGCCAAAAACATGGGTAGTAGAGAGTCACCTACACAAGGCAGCAATAGGGTCATCTACATAGGTAGAGGTAACTGAACTCCACATTGTAGAGGTACAGTGCTTGAAAAAGTATTAATACCCCTTAAAATTGTCATGTTACAACCAAAAACATAAATGTATTTTATTGGGAATTTATGTGATAGACCAACACAAAGTGGCACATATTGTGAAGCGGAAGGAAAATGATAAATGTTTTTCATAATTTTTTTTACAAATAAATGTCTGAAAAGTGTGGAGTGCATTTGTATTTAGCCCCATTAAAGGCCCGTATACATGGTACAATTATCGACCGAAAACTGTCGTACAACAGCCTGTCTTACAATAATCCGACCGTTAGTATGCTCCGACAGCTGTTTTTCAATTATCGTCCAACAGAAGTTGTATGAGCAAGCTAGAAAACTCTTGTCTGCTGACACGGAGTCTTCCGATTTTCAGCTTGCATGTACAGAAGTTGGACAAACAAAAGTTGTAAGTACAAATACGCATGCTCAGAATCCAGGAAGTGTTTGGTTGTGTAAACCTGCGTCCATAATTCAAGATTCAAATTCACCTGAACTTCCTCTTTATATGCTCGTAACACGTCACTACGTTCGGCTTTGTCAAACGATAATTTGACTACTGTCAGTAAGCTAGACAAAATCACGGACAGCTGATTTTGAGAAAAGTTGGACGTGCGGTCGTACAACAATCGTATTGTGGGTCGAAGCTTTGCTCTGATACCCCTAACTAAAATCGAATGGAACCAATTGCCTTCAGAAATCACCTAATTAGTAAATAGAGTCCACCTGTGTGTAATTTCATCTCAGTATAAATGCAGCTGTTCTGTGAAGTCCTCAGAGGTTTGTTAGAGAACCTTAGTGAACAAACAGCATCATGAAGGCCAAGGAGCACACCAGAGATGTCAGGGATAAAGTTGTGGACAAGTTTAAAGCAGGGTTAGGTTACAAAAAAAATATCCCAGGCTTTGAACACCTTACGGAGCACTGTTCAATCCATCACCCAAAAGTAGAATGAGTATGGCACAACTGCAAATCTACCAAGACATGGCAGTCCACCTAAACTGACGGGCAAGGAGAGCATTAATCAGAGAAGCAGCCAAGAGGCCCATGGTAACTCTGGAAAAGCTGCAGAGATCCACAGTTCAGGTGGGAGAATCTATCCACAGGACAACTATTAGTCGTACACTCCACAAATCTGGCCTTTATGGAGGAGTGGCAATGAGAAAGCCATTGTTAAAAGAAAGCCATAAAAAGTCCCATCGGAAGATTGCTAGAAGCCATGTGGGGGACATAGCAAACATGTGGAAGAAGGTGCTCTGGTCAGATGAGACCAAAATTGAACTTTTTGGCCAAAAAGCAATGTGTGGCGGAAAACTAAAACTGCACATCACCCTGAACACACCATCCCCACCGTGAAACATGGTGGTGGCAGCATCATGTTGTGGGGATGCTTTTCTTCAGTAGGGAGTTGATGGGAAGATGGATGGAGCCAAATACAGGGTAATCCTAGAAGACTTGAGACTGGGGTGGAGGTTCACCTTCCAGCAGGACAATGAACCTAAACATACAGCCATAGCTACAATGAATGGTTTAGATTAAGTCCAGACCTTAATCCAATTGAGAATCTGTGGCACGACTTGAAAACTGCTGTTCAGACGCACCCCATCCAATCTGACAGAGCTTGAGCTATTTTGCAAAGAAGAATGACCATAAATTTCTCTCTCTAGATGTGCAATGCTGGTAGAGACATACCCAAAAAAGACTTGCAGCTGTAATTGTAGTGAAAGGTGGTTCTACAAAGTATTGACTCAGGGGGGCTGAATACAAATGCATGCCACACTTTTCACATATTTATTTGTAAACATTTTTGAAAAACATTTATCATTTTCCTTTACTTCTCAATTATGTGCCACTTTGTGTTGGTCTATCACATAAAATCCCAATAAAATACATGTATGTTTTTGGCTGTAACATGACAAAATGTGGAATATTTCAAGGGGTAAGAATACTTTTTCAAGGCACTGTACATGTTAACCCCCTAACAAAAGAAAGTTTTACATTTTTGACAGAACATTGTGACAGAAAAGAAATATTTTTTTACCCAATGCTATTTTTATTATACATTAAAAATGGTTTATGTAGTCATATTTTTCATGAAAAGAGTTCCCTTTTAGCTAAAATGTGGGGACAAGGTTTTCCATTCTTTTTCAATGTTATTTGTGTATTTAAGTTTTTGTATGAATTTAAATGCATTACTTGCAGACTGTGGTAACCCATAAGACATCCTTCATATATTGTAGCTCATTAAACAGAAATATTGTTAGACAGTACTAGTAAATATTCATTTTATGTTGCTGTATTTCCAAAGAGTGCTTTTGACACTTCAGAACATTATCTGATTTCTTATGCAACCGTGTTATAAATTCTCTGTAATTGATTATATTGCTTCATATTGTAGTTGTTTTTTGTATATTTAAGATAACTTTGGAATGGAATTATTGCACCTATGAACTGCATTATTTTTATATTCTACAACCACCACCTTAAAGTAACACTAAACAATACACTTTTTCTCCAAAAATAATCCATACACATCCACTACTTTATGGCTCTGTAATTGTTTTTTCATTAAATTGTTTCTTACTGTGTTTTTCTGCCTCCTTGTACTGTTCTCCCACAGCTCCCAAGCCTCTTCTTCCCTCTCTCATTTTTGAATGTTTGGAATGAGCAGTGCACAGTTCAAGGCATATGCACAGTACAAATGTCACTACTTACAGTGGGGCCATAGAAAACAAACTTGTTTAAATGTTTCCTGGGCTTGGGTTTTCATGTTTAAATACAGTATCTCACAAAATGTGTACACCCCTCACATTTTTGTAAATATTTGATTATCTTTTCATGTGACAACACTGAAGAAATTACACTTTGCTACAATGAAAAGTAGTGAGTGTACAGCTTGTATAACAGTGTCGATTTGCTGTTCCCTCAAAATAACTTAACACACCGACATTAATGTTTAAACAACTGGCAGCAAAGATGAGTACAGTCCTAAGTGAAAATGTCCAAATTGGGCCCAAAGTGTCAATATTTTGTGTGGCCACCATTAGTTTCCAGCACTGCTTTAACCCTCTTGGGCATGGAGTTCACCAGAGCTTCACAGGTTGCCACTAAAGTCCTCTTCCACTTCTCCATGATGACATAATGGAGCTGGTGGATGTTAGAGACCTTGCACTCCTCCACCTTCCATTTGAGGATAGCCCACAGATGCTCAATAGGGTTTAGGTCTGGGGACATGATTGGCCAGTCCATCACCTTTACCTTCAGCTTCTTTAGCAAGGCAGTGGTCACCTTTTAGGTGTGTTTGGTGTCATTATCAAGTTGGAATACTGCCCTGCAGCCCAGTCTCTGAAGGGAGGGGATCATGCTCTGCTTCAGTATGTCACAGTACATGTTAGCATTCATGGTTCCCTCAATAAACTGTAGCTCCCCAGTGCCTGCATCACTCATTCAGCACCAGACCATGACACTCCCATCATCATGCTTGACTGTAGACAAGACACACTTGTCTTTGTACTCCTCACCTGGTTGCCACCACACACGTTCTACACCATCTGAACCAAATACGTTTATCTTGGTCTCATCAGACCACAGGATATGGTTCCAGTAATCTATTTCCTTAGTCTGCTTGTCTTCAGCAAACTGTTAGCAGTATTTCTTGTGCATCATCTTTAGAAGAGGCTTACTTCTGGGTTGACAGCGATGCAGACCAATTTGATGCAGTGTGCAGCGTATGGTCTGAGCACTGACAGGTTGACCCCTGACCCCCCACCCCTTCAACCTCTGCAGCAATGCTGGCAGCACTCATACGTCTATTTCCCAAAGGCAACCTCTAAATATTATGCTGAGCATGTGCACTCAACTTCTTTGGTAAACCATGGCGAGGCTTGTTCTGAGTGGAATCTGTCCTGTTAAACTGCTGTATGGTCTTGGCCACTGTGCTGCAGCTCATTTTCAGGGTCTTGGCAATCTTCTTATAGTCTAGGCCATCTTTATGTAGAGCAACAATTCTTTTTTACAGATCCTCAGAGAGTTCTTTGCCATAAGGTGCCATGTTGAACTTTCAGTGACCTGTACGTTTGTTGCCAGCGGTTTAGACATTAATGGCTGTGTGTTGAGTTATTTTGAGGGGACAGCAAATTTACACTGTTATATAAGCTGTGCACTCACTACTTTACATTGTAGCAAAGAGTAATTTCTTCAGTGTTGTCACATGAAAAGATATAATACAATATTTACTAAAATGTGAGGGGTGTACTCATTTATGTGAGATACTGTATATTCATGAGCTAACAGGAAAACATATTTCTTCAATTAATGAGCTGGTAATGCTGTCCTGATTCCTATGGACAGTCCCCTTTTTTCTGGGGGGAGCTGGTACCCCTTTCCAAAGGAGGGTACATGACATCATGATGGAAGATCCCCCCCCCCTTATGTAACTTAACTGACATTATGATGACCTTACTATTTTTCCTTATAGAAGGGAATTCCAGGAAAGTATGTTTCTTTATTAAATTGAATACATCACAGGAGGCGGGGAATCCCACAATATAGTTCTCTGTGCCCCCTGCTACATAGTGAAAGTAGATCAGGAAGTAAAGGGTTGAGTGGACTGCCATATGGAACAGAATACAGGAACATTGAGTGAACAAATAAAAGGTCCAAAGGACCACAAAGACTGACTTGATTTATACCCACAGCAGCCCCAGTGGCCAGACTGTTTTGGCATAGAAATAATTTGTTGGCCAAAACTGCTTAAAGCCGTAGTAAACCTGGAATTCTACTTTAACCGCACTCACAAATTATTATTATTATTATACAGGACTTATATAGCGCCAACAGTTTGTGCAGCGCTTTACAATAAAGAAGGGACACAGTACAATTACAATACAGTTCAATACAGAAGGAATAGGAGGACCCTGCTCATGAAGCTTACAATCTAAAGGGAGGGGGAGGTGGTACAAAAGGTAATGGCTGCAGGGGATGATCTGATAGAGGTGACTGAAGCACAGTTCTTAGGTGGAGTTGGGGTAGGCTTCCCTGAATAAGTGAGTTTTCAAGGATCACCTAAAGGCGGATAGGGTGGGGGCTGACCGGACATTCTGGGGCAGGGAGTTCCAGAGAATGGGAGAGGCTCTGGAGAAGTCCTGTAGGCAAGCATGGGAGGAGGTAACAAGGGAGCTAGAGACCAGGAGGTCCTGGGAGTAGCGAAGAGGACGATTAGGATGACATCTGCAGATGAGATTGGTGATGTAGCTGGGGGCAGTGTTGTGGATGGCCTTGTATGTTGTGGTTAGAATTTTGAATTTCATATGGTGGGGTAGGGGAAGCCAGTGAAGCGATTGGCAGAGAGGGGCAGCAGTCGCCGATCGGTTAGTAAGGTGTTTAAGTCTGGCAGCAGCATTCATGATAGACTGAAGGGGGGGGGGGTAGCCTGTGCAAAGGTAGGCCAGTGAGGAGGGATTTGCAGTAATCAAGGTGGGAAATAACCAAGGAGTGAGTAAAATCATAAACAATATGTAAATGTTAACAATACCCATAAAGGTAATCTGCCTGGCTTAACAGTAAAAAATGTTTCAATGAAAAAAGATTTTGTGCTAGTGAAGTGTCTCAACTCCAACCATTTTTCAAACCTTAATGTAACATGTCTCCAGTTAAAAAGTCAAAACATGTGAGCATAACTAGAACTATGAAAGACCCCGAAACACACTGAAATAGAACCTAGAAAAAACATATTGCACCGTGGTGAAGAGTTCCTTTTTTATTAACCCACAGTGGGTGCACAAAAACTAAACATAAGTAAGTGAATCAAAAAAGTACATGTGAACACACAAAAAAATGAACTTAGAGTGTATCTCTGGTTCACCTCCCGAATAATTAGGACCCCTTCATGATTGCCAGGACACAGGGCTCCTGATGAGAGTAAGACACACTCAATTCCACCTAACCAAAAGGCCTGGCGGACCACTCTCCTCATGATCAGCCAAAGCCGACCACCGAGTACTAGGTGAAGAGCTCTCCCAAAGAGAGGGTAGGTCCAGAAGGAACCTGATGGCCACACATCCATCCCTTGGAATTCAGGGTAGGCCCGAGGACCCACACCCTCCATCCTGAATGAAAAGGTTGCACAAACATAATTGCAGGTGACACAGGTAGAGAGCAAAAATAAATAAATAAATATGCAAAAATAAAAAAGTGTGAGTGCATTGGTTAGGCCTTGCGACCTGGTAACCAAAAATTGCCCCGGTCTTGGCCAAAAAGTATAGCCCATGAAACGTAGTGCAGAACAAACAAGAGGTATTGTAGCCCAGTGCTCTATCACTTTATTTGAGCCTACCTTAAAGAGAAACTTCATCAAGATCAGCTTGATGAAGCTGAACTGAAGATCAGCAAATGTTGAGACAAGGAACACCTTAGTCAATGCTATGTAACATATAACATAGAGTGCAGTAGTCAGGGATGGGGGGGGCAAAGACCCCTGTAAAAGGGGGAAAATATCACTGGTTGCCAAGGACAACATGTGCTCTATTTCCTTCTAGATAAATAGCAACCTTATCCTGAAATGAACTTGAAAGCCCACAAACCACTGCTGCATTAAATGCTTCAATTTCTATATTGTATTCTATGGTATAATTCAGCTCAGAGTATATCACATCTTAGTGCTATATTTTAGTGGACAAAAATGCATACAGTCAAGGTGCTCCTTCTTAGGCCCCTGCACTGTAATGTGCAGGTGCAATGCAATTTGTTAATGTCTGGTCTGACATCTTCTCTTCTGTGACAAGAGACATCCACAACATATCAGTACAATGTGACTAATATAAACATGAAACTTAGAAATGTGATACTATAGTATCCCTGCAACACAAAAAAATCACTCTAGCTGTCTGCAATTTCACACCTGCCTCTCCATAACCACTGGTAACTGTGCAGACTGTACTCTTCATTTAACCAGTTAACAACCGCCCTATAGTCAAATGACGGCTACAGGGCGGTTGCTTAACCCCGGGAGGGCGTACAATGACGTCCTCCCATGAACGCGTGTCCCACACGCCCCCTGAGGCGCGCACCCGGGAACATCCATGACCGTCGAGCTCAGCCAGCTTTTCTCTCCCCTCTCCACACCAATCGGTGCAGTGTGTGAGGAGAGGGGGAGAGAGCAGATGCAGCAGCGCTGTGGGCAGGATGTGTAGTAATTTCATATGGTGGGGTAGGGGAAGCCAGTGAAGCGATTGGCAGAGAGGGGCAGCAGTTGCCGATCGGTTAGTAAGGTGTTTAAGTCTGGCAGCAGCATTCATGATAGACTGAAGGGGGGGGGGGGTAGCCTGTGCAAAGGTAGGCCACGAGAGAGGGGGAGAGGAGTGTGTGACGTGGCTAACCACACCTCTCCCCTCTCTTTTCGACCGACTCGAGCTGCCAGTACCTACAAGGGCCCACGCGCGGAGTCCCCCGCACACCCTGTGCGCAAGTACCCTCCTGCAGTAACATGCGGGAGGGCCCCAATTCGTTGGCGGGACATCGGCAGTAAACTGATATCC
>BLSH010461394.1:70193-93826 GCA_018402905.1 Glandirana rugosa
AGGGGCGTTTCTCAGATGGAAACGTCATGGATTTTTGCCCTCAAGAGTTACCACCCCCATGGGATGAACGTCGATTGGGACATCAATTCTTTTATAAACAAAGCGTGATTCACTTTTTATTCGTATCCTTTATTGTTTAAATTGACTTCCAAATTTTTCCTTTTAATAAAGAGTCTGGCCTTATCCATTTTATACTGTTACGTTTTAGATACCATCCATCGCTTAGCTTTTTGTCCCACTGTGTCCCTTACGGCTTTATTTTAATATTGACTTTTTCTATGCGTTTTATTAGTATTAACTCTAATAAGAAACATTATATTTGACATTTTATACATATTTATAGTAACCTTCTCAGAATTATTGGTGATGCGATTTGCTTCTGTAGGGTTATATGTACTAAAGGAACTCTTTTGGACTATCCTTTATTTAATATTTTTTATAACTATCATATGTCAACTTTTAACGCCGTGGACCATCTTTGTTTCATGCCATTTATATACTATGATAGGCATCCTTATCCCCTTTTAATGTCGCAGATTTTCTATGCATTGCTTATTTTGTATACAAAGTTTGGCTTTTTATATTCTCTATATGTACTGCAAGTCATTTTAACCAATCTGGCGTGGTTTTATAATGTAGTATTTTTATTAAGGAATTTTTTAGCAAATAATTCTTATTGCACACAAAGACATTTATCTCTACACTAATCTTTTATTTATTTTTGTACTTTTTTGACTATGACCTCTTTTTTGCTCATTGTCTCTCTCTCCTCCTTTACACCTTATTATGTATGCACTTTAAAGGCGCACTAGCTATATCGAATTGAACACTACACTCTTTGCTGACACAATTTACTAGACGAATCAGTCCAAACCCCGGATCGTTTCCAGCATATGGAGCAAGTTATATAACGATTCATGGACTGTTCTAAACCGTTCTTATTTTTTCACTAATGCATCATGGAATACACATTTTAACACTTTTACTCGCATCAGGTCGATGTATTTTCTTTCTAGTGATGCACCTTGACCCTTTGCGCTATCAGTGGGTCATACTCCCTCTGCTGACACTTGCTGACCACAGGAAATGACGCCCACACATTGTTTACCTTCACATTTGACCTGGAGATGTTAGTTCTAGACTACTTCCGGTCTTAGCCTGATCCACCAGTTTTTATAATCACATGGCAACTGGTTTTACTTCAATGTTTTGGTTTAAGTTTTTTCTTTTTTTCTTTGGGTTTTTTTCATTTCTAACTCCAACACACCAGATTTGGGTTTTTTTCCACCGTCATTTATGGTTGGTTTTTTTGTTCCAATGTAATCTATATGGATGTGAAATTGAGGCTTGGAACTCAAGCCATTTGACGCCATTTTCTTTTATCACTGAATGGTGTTCTGTTCCTTGCCTCACACATCAAAGCACATGGTTATGAAATTGAGGCGTGGAACTCACGCCAATGGACGCCGTTTTAAGTGGAATGACTTCCGGTTTTAGCCCTAAAAGGGCGTGTTTGTTTAACCTTGCTTCTTTTTGTTATATATACGGGTAGTGACAGGAGGGGGGTATACCCCAGATGAAGGCTATTGGAGCCGAAACGCGTCGGGTTTCCATACCCCCCCTGTCACGATTCTTTTACTTTGAGAGCTCTCTTGAATTTTATACTGTGTGAGTATGATTCAGTTTTTTTGCAATAAATAAGATTCTTTACAGTATTACACTATTGCGGTTCTTTCTCCATTTATTGCAATACACCACCTACCAAAATCCTGGGAACGACCGGTTGGAGAAGTTGGAGATTTCTATCCGTGATGCGATTCTGATCCCTGCCCCTTCCTGGTCTCGACCCTTGATATATGTTGATGACACCTGGATAGTTCCGGACCACCTTCCTTTTGGAGATTTGTGACCTATAGGTTCCACACCAGGACCCCGGATGATATCTGAGCACATATCTACTGATCCATTGTGATATCTGCGCAAGATCTATGGGATTCTGGTAAGCATACACCCATTTCTATATATTGGATTTATCAGAATTCCCCTGCGTTTTGTTTGAACACTCTGATGCTGTTAAGTTTGCCTTGATTTATTTTGAACACAAGAAGATTGAGATTCATCCCTCTGCCTCCCGAGTTGGGACTATTGCTGTTCATTATATATACACCATCTTTTTTATGATCATTTTATCATAATATTTGGGCGCTGCAATTTTTCTCTTTTTATCTGTTGGGACAATTGGATCAGTTGTTGTTTGCGAGCAGCCTATGTTACACATTTTACTGTAAACTGTTCTCATAATTTTTAAACTCCACTGTTGTTGTGTGCGCGGACTTTTATTCTATATATATTTGCTGAATGACATATCTGTATGGATGTCACACCACTTTCTCAAACTCAATCTTTCTTAAACTGAGCTTATTATATTTCCTCCTTCCCAGTCCCCCCATGACTTTAGTATTAAGATCAACAGCACAAACATTGGTCCCTCTACATATGCCAGGGTGCTGGGTGTAATCCTTGACTCTAACCTCTCCTTCAGCACCCACATCCAATCACTGGCTAAATCTTGCTGCCTTAACCTCTGCAACATCTCCAGAATTCAACCCTTCCTGACTAACGACATCACAAAACAACTTATTCACTCCTTGGTTATTTCCCGCCTTGACTACTGCAACTCTCTCCTCACCAACCTACCCTTACACAGGCTATCCCCCCCCTTCAGTCTATTATGAATGCCGCTGCTAGACTCATACACCTCAGTAACCGATCCATGACTGCTGCCTCTCTCTGCCAATACCTTCACTTTCTTCCCCTACCCCACCGTATAAAATTCAAAATACTAACCACAACATACAAGGCCATCCACAACATCGCCCCCAGCTATATCACCAACCTCATCTGCAGATATAGCCCAAATTGTTCCCTCCGCTCCTCCCAAGACCTCCTGCTCTCTAGCTCCCTTATTACCTCCTCCCATGCTCTTCTTCAGGACTTCTCCAGAGCCTCTCCCATCCTCTGGAACTCCCTGCCCCGGTATTTCTGATCAGCCCCTACCCTGTCCACCTTTAGGATATCCCTGAAAACTCATTTATTCAGGGAAGTCTATCCCTCACCCACCTAAGAACTGTACCTGAGCCACCCCATCAACCAATCCCCCGCAGCTATTACCTTTTGTACTACCACCCCCCTCCCTTTAGAATGTAAGCACTACGTGCAGGGCCCTCCTGTACCTTCTGTATTGAACTGTATTGTAATTGTACTGTCCCCCCTCTACATTGTAAAGTGCTGCGTAAACTGTTGGGACTATATAAATCATGTATAATAATAATAAATAATAATAAATGGTGAAATCCACATGAATTAAAAAATCATTACAATATGAAAATAAGAACCTGATGGATTCACAGATGTATAATAAATGTAAAGATAATCAAAGTGAAAAAGTTCATAGAAGTGAAGATTTCAGATGAATAGAACACACCAAGTGCTTCTAATAGTAAATCAATAAGTGAAAATCCTCCACCAAGCAATAACGCCGCTTACCAGATGTAAACACAGGAAGCGCTTTGGCCAGGGTATATTGGACTCCTCTCAATGTAACCACACCGAGGCAGACTGGCTCAGTTTAAGGGACGATCCGGCATAGGAGGGAACTCAGGTGTAGGGACAGGGGACACCGTGGCTTCTCACCCAGCCAGGAACCCACTACAGGGTATAGCAAACTTCACCCAAAGAGCAAGGATAGGTGGACTCCATTCAAAAACCGATCATCCAGCATAGAAGGAAACCCATATAGTGTAATATTGCTAAAAGCTCATTTTAATGTATAAAAGATTGCAATTACAGCATTTCAAGCTGTCAGCGCATTAAAAACAACAAGCCAACCGGCTTAGTATGTGTGTCTCCAAAAGGCAGCGATGTCAGCGTGCCCTCTCGATGTACGCTTCGTCTCCAAATAGATGTCCTCACGGGGATAAGGCTCACTGCCAATGTACCGCCTCACCCCTCGATCAGACTGCCAGGGAAGCGGTTGCTCGCCATCTTGGGAAGGGGAAAGCTGCCCACAACATAACAAACTGAATTTTTAGATACTTAAATGTTTATATGAGTATAGTTTGGTCAAACACTAAGGAATAACAATAGTGACAGATCTCAACACTAGAGAAAAGAGGGAGCAGAAATATAAGGGCATTCTGCGAGAATCAATAGAATCCCAAACAGCTCCGTCCCATGGTGCCAAACTGAACCGTGATCTTTATCAGGAAAAATATATATATGAAAATAAGATATGTAAAAAATAAAAATAAAAAATATATATAAAAATATGAACAAAAAACGGCATTGAAGCCTAAGGTCATAAATATGATCCCATTAACTACATAAATGTGTCCAAAAAAGTACATGAAAAAGGATGTTAATCCCCCTGGCAGTATTCCTGAGTGTGGCTCGGGGTGAATTTTCTGTACCAAGAGCGTTAACCCCAAGCCACGCTGCACTGGATTGCATTGCTGGATCCAGGCAGCATTACTTACCTTGTCCCTTGGATCCAGCGATGTCCCCCCGCTGTGTCAGCGGGCTGTCTTCCACCCGATTCACTCTGTGTGCCGGGCTCTGTTCCCTGTGAGCATCACGTTGCACAGGGGTGGAGACCGGCGGCAAATTCAAATAGTGAAACACATAGTAAACACACAGTACACTGTAATCTGTAAGATTACATTACTGTATGAAATCATTTCACATCCCCTTTGTCCCTAGTGGTTTTCCCAGTGCCCTGCATGCACTTTTATATTATATATGGCTTTCTTTCTGCCTGGAAACTTGACAATGTGCATGGCAACCAAAAAGCGTCCCTTTTACATCAAAAGTGTTTTTTGATCAGCTAGAAAACACCGATAGTAAATAAAAATCATTTGCAGAATTGAGTGGTACTGATTTGTGGGGAAATTCGTCATCAAACACTGAAAGTGACGACAGTGACAATTCTGCAAATGAGCAAATTTCAGTGTTTTTGATTTGATTACATTATTGAATTAATTTTATTACTATTATATTATTATTTTTGATAATTATTTATAGTTATTTATTATATTATAATATATGATTTCATGTTTCAAACTTTATCATACCCAGGATGTCTACTAGACTCTTGTTTGGACAGATTTAAGCGAGTTATTCCTAATAATTACAAGCGTACAATATAAAACGCTAAATTTCTTTGCAAAACAATGTACCACTTTTAGACGCAAAAATCTGACATAATCATACCGCCAGGGAGGTTAATAAACACCCTATACCTCAGAATCATATATAAATTTAAAATCAATGTCCCTGAAAAGAAATTAAATAAAATAAATAAATAGAAACATTAGATGGTATACTCTATCCAAAAATGTGGTTCCTCAAATAGCTAATCATATTTCTTAACCTACAAACAAAAATAAAATTGAATAAAAATAAGAGATGCTATGGAACACCAATCAAGATGGGCCGATGCAGCTCAAATTCAGGCTCATATGTCCCGGGTGGTGATAAGGTGTACCAAACCATAAGTGACGCTAATGGATAGCACACTTAGGCGCCCACCAAGTGTACACAATGGAGCTATTACCTCTACCCCAGTAGGGGCGAGAGCTCCCTATATAATTTTAGATAAATAGTTAAAGTCACACAACTCGGGGAAGGTGACCCCATATGGCGGGGCATCAGCAAACTGAAAGGTAACATGGGAGTTAGCAGTTTGTGCTCCCAGGGCTGATGGACATTGGGGTCCAGACTTGGACAAAGCACCCACAAGGCCAGAGGCAGTGAGATAGGTACCCTGGAGCTCTGCTTTCACCTTCAGTGTACATAGTATGACATGACTCGCCTCTGAATCTGCGCTCTGCTCTATCCTCCATCCCAAAACTGAAACACTGCTGCAGATATTCCTTGTATCTCTGCAACTACTACTTTCAGATTTCTGCTGCTGTCCATAACTTATAAACTCTGCCTCTGCCCGGGCCCAATACTTTATATTACACCGTCTTCTTACCACTTGTCCTCCAGTCTAAACTGAGAACTGTGAACACTTCACAGCATTGCCAGCACAGGAGCACCCAGTGCTCTGGGTGACAGACAAAAACAATTTTTTTTAATTTTGGTGTGAGGGCGTCCCCTCCAAATCCATACTAGATCCGAAGTGCCTGGTATGGACCTGGGGGGGGGGGGGGGGGGCATGCCGTTTCTATTTCAGTTTTTTTTTATTTTTGGCTGCCAATTTTTTTTTTAATTCAGCGAGTAGCCCCGCTGACAGCTGATGACTCATCGGTCGTTAAGGACGGCTGGCTTCCTGGCCCACTCCAACCAGCTTTTTACAGTGAATTTGAAAAAAAAAACGCAAATCCTGGCGAAATTGCGGTAAAAACGCAGAACTTGGGTTTGGATGCAGGTCCATTGAAGTTTATTACATGCAAAATGCTGCATGCTGTGGGAAAAAGTCCCTGACCCTTTCCAAAAATGCAGAGGCACAAAAATGCATGACAAAACACATTCATTTGAATGGAGCTTTAAAGTTGTTGTAAAGCTCAAATATGAAATATTAACAAAGCATAACCCTCTATAGTGTGGGATTGTCTGAATTAAGAGCAGTAAGACCCCATACACACTATTAAATTTTCTGCAGATCTTTGTCTTCAGATTTACCAAAACCATGTAGTGTAAGGGCCTGCCTGATTGCATACAATTTGAAACTCTTAAGGCCCGTACACACGATACAATTATCGGCCGAAAAGTGTCGTACAATAATGCGACCATTAGTACGCTCCATTCGACAGCCGATTTAGAAAACTTTTGTCTGCCAACAAGGCGTCATACAATTTTTGGCTTGTCTGTACAGAAGTTGGACAAGCAAAAGTTGTAAGTACAAACACGCATGCTTCCGAATCCAGGAAGTGTTCGGTCGTGTAAACCTGCGTCCGTAATTTACTATTCACATTCACCTGAACTTCCTCTTTATACGCTCCTAACACGTCACTACGTTCGGCTTTGTCGAACGATAATTTGGCAAAATCACAGACAGACGATTTTAAGAGTTGGATGTGCGGTCGTACAACAATTGCATCGTGTGTACGAGGCTTTAAGGTTTGATCTCATATTATATGGTTTTGGTAAGTCTAAAGGAAAAAATCAACAGAAAATTGTATAGTGTGTATCCAGCTTTAGGCTACTTTCACACTGGAGCATTTTACAGATGCTATTTAGCTAAAAATAGAGTCTGTAAAGCGCCTCAAAAGTCCCCCCCAATGTGAAAGCCCTGAGTGCTTTCATACTGGGGCGTTGCGCTAGCAGGATGTTACAAAAAGTCCTGCAAGCAGCATCTTTGGGGCAGTGAGGGGAGTGGTAATATACCGCTCCTCTACCGCTCCTGCCATTGAAATGAATGACAAGCGCTGCCGAAGCAGCTGCACACCGCCTCGGTAGCGCTGAGCACCGGCACTTTTAACCCCTTTTTAACCCCTTGTGGGGGGTTAAAAACGAGTCATAGCGGAGCCCTATCGCTGGTAAAACTCTGCTAAAACTAGCGGGGTTTTACCACAACCGCGGCTGCCCGTGCAGTGTGAAAGTAGCCTTAGTGTCATTTCTGTCTGCTGCCTCCTTCCTCTGCTATCTGCATGTGTCACTTTTGACACCAAGAGAAAAGAGGTGACAGGGGAAGGACCTCCTACAGATTGATAGCTTCAGCTCTGTTCCTGTGAGCTGTGTGGAGGGGGTGTGTCTTTTCC
The DNA here is from genome assembly GCA_018402905.1 of Glandirana rugosa. Lineage (NCBI taxonomy): Eukaryota > Metazoa > Chordata > Amphibia > Anura > Ranidae > Glandirana > Glandirana rugosa. The sequence continues at coordinate 77,957 of BLSH010461394.1, forward strand.
ATTTGATCAGCTCTCAGAGCACTCCTCATTGAGCTCTGCAGAGTGTAATTTCAGATCTCCACCTCCTTTTTTCTAAACGCTCAGATAATTTTTATAAATTCATCACTTTGAAAGGCTGTATAAAAGAGAAGACTGCAGACAGGGTACAATTTATGTAGGAGGATTTGTTTAATCTCTGTGTATCACCTGAGGCCAGTCACATGGAACCGTAAGCAGAACGTATATCAATTAAACATTTCATTAAAAATTGACCAAAACACATTTTTATTAATGGATTTGAAATGGCTGCAGCCCTTTATTATTGGTTTAACAATTTAGTGCCCATTCACACAGGTTGCCTCAAGTCGCCCCAAGTCATTTGACATTTGAAATCCCATTGAAATGAATGGGAGTCGTCTTAATATACACGACTGAAGTTGCTCCGACTTCAATGCGACTTCTGAAAAGGTTCCTGTACTACTTCTAGGTGACTTCTATCCGACTTGTGCCCATAGGATTCAATAGAAGTTGCCTCCAAGTCGGATCCCCATCTACATGGTAGCGACTTTACAGTTAAAAGAATATAATTTATTTTTAGGCAGCCCCCTCCCTTCTCTGATTGGTCAAGGCAAAGTCCCCTGGCAAAAATCATGTTGTAAAGTCGCCTGAGGTCCTTGAAGTCGCCCTGGAAGTCGTGCTGAAGTCGCACTGAAGTCTCCTAGCGAAGTCGCGCCGTAGTCAGGTCGCCCCTATGTGAATGCAGGCTCAACCAACCATAAAAAAAACATATCCTTTTATTACCATATAACACTTAAACTTACATATAGTTAGAATATAGCAGAATTAACTCAGCCTTAACAGCTCAAGCTAATACATAACATACCTCAATATATACGGAACTGTCCTCTTTCCAAAGGAAGGGACGACACCACATAACAAGGACTGCGACATGGGAGGGAGGGTGGGATGATCCTTCTTCTATGTTGATCTGCTGTCAAATTTAACTCCATATGCACTTGAAATTCCTTTTATAGAGTCCCTCAGTAACAGAAGCCCCAGTCCACCTTGAACGTGCCTTCCGAGTCAGTCATTTTGGCAAACTGCAACATGACGAATCCCCCCACACGATCAGTCCCTATCTCTCTGAAAATATGCTCGCACAACGTCAAAGGACTAAATGTTCCTGAAAAGAGGAGCAGTGTCCTAGCAGAAGCACACAGACTGCGAGTTCAGGTGCTCTTCTTGCAAGAAACACACTTCCAGACAAACAAAACCCCCCGACTACAAAACCATAGGTTCCCTAGGGCCTATCACTCGACCTGCCTAGACTCTGAGACGAAATGTGTGTCGATCTTACTCTCGAAATCCTTCAATCTCAATGTCACAGACCAACTCCTTGACCCGGATGGCAGATTCATCTTCCTGAAGGGCACGTGGAACAACAAACCGCTTACACTGGCAAATATATATTGCCCAAACGTTAAGCAGGTATCTTCCTTAGGGAGACCTTGGCGAAACTCACATTGTTCAAAACAGGCATCTTAGTGCTAGGAGGAGACTTTAACATCCCATTAGACCCGCTAACTGATACATCTACAGGCACTTCGATAATGACATATGCAGCCCTTAGACAAATAAAACTACAACTAGCCTCCCTGACGCTACATGACACATGGAGAACCCTCCACCCACGGGATCGTGATTACACGTTCTGCTCTGCACCACACCGGCGATACTCGAGAATAGACTATCTATTAATACAGCAGACTTACCTACAGTACCTCCAACAGACCACAACCCCATTACAGCTACCCTAGTTTTCCCAATCACATGCTCCTACACAAAGTCCTGGAGACTGGACGCATCCCTTCTCACAGACCCTAGCAACTTGGTACGCGTACATCAAGAACTATCGGAATACTTTCAACGAAATGACACCCCCGATATCTCCCCAATGTCCCAATGGGAAGCACACAAGTGCGTTATCAGGGAAGTATTCCTCTCCATAGCAGCGCAAAAGAAAAGGGAACACCTAGCATTAGTAAACGACCTGATGTCTAAAGTTCGTGCACTGGAAACCAAACACAAATGCTCTCTAGCGACCCAGACTGCCCAAGATTTGGCTGACACCCGCGCGCTCCTGACTGAAGCACTATACCGGAAAGCTATGCGGAGATTGACCCTCTCTCACCGTCTATTCTACGAACAGGGCAATAAGCCAGGTAGACTTCTAGCCAGAGCGACTCAGCAGCGTAAACTGACTACCACAGTCCACCACATAACCGACCCCTCCTCCAAAATACACTCCAGTAAAGAGGCGATAGCTCAACAACTCCAATCCTTTTTACGAAACCTGTACAACATACAACAAAATAATCACGACCCGTCAGAAACTTCGAAATGTTTAGACATAATCAAGACCTTCCTACAACAGTACAGCCCCACAGCCCTAACTGCAGATGAAGCGGAAGCCTTAGACTTGCCCCTGACGCCAGAGGAACTCCATACCGTGATAAAAAATACAAAGCCAGGCAAGAGCCCGGGTCCAGATGGTCTCACGACGGCCTATTATAAAACATTCCACGACGTTCTCTCCCCCCGCTTCCTAAAGGCGTTTAACTCACTAGACTCCACACCATGCGACTCAGCACACCTCCTGGAGGCTTACATTACTGTTGTACCAAAAGACGAGAAGGATCCAACCAATGTCTCTAGCTATTGCCCCATATCCCTGCTAAACGCTGACGTCAAATTGTTCGCAAAAATCCTGGCGACACGACTATCAGCCCATATACCGTCTTGGATCCATCTGGACCAGGTAGGGTTTGTCCCCGGACGTGAAGCCAGGGACAACACTGTAAAAGCGCTAAACCTTCACTACTGTGGACATATAGGAACACTATCTCACATATTTTGGGCATGCCCGAAGCTAGCCAGCATGTGGCATGCGGTTTCCAACCTGATTGCCGACATCACCAAATGTAACATCACCCTGACTCCACAACTCGCCACCCTAAATTTAAGCATAGACCAAGTTCCCCACGAGTATAGACAAACAACTACACACATTTTACTGGCAACTAGACTGCTAATCACGAGAAATTGGAAGAAAACTTCCATTCCATCGATTGCTGACATCATCTCCCTAGTACAAACTCACTACACCTATGAACATATGTTGTCCTTCAACAAGCCCAATGGACAAAAACTCATTAAGTCATGGCTTCCATGGATTAGGTGGTATAAACAATATACCAACGTCCCATGAATAATTTCGTTATAAACGACTCAGTGCCTTCATTTCGTACTTCTTCACTCTTGACTATTAGACACCAACCAGTTCTATTAAAAGGGACTCTCTTCTGATATTGTAATATTAAGACAAAAAACATGGTATGCTTACTATCTACTTTCAGTTGCTTCTTGCTAAACCAAGATATGCTCAAGGAATCTACTGGTTAGGTTTTATTTTGCTACTCTCACTACCCTCTGTCTTTCAACAATGTATTATTAAGTAACCAATACTGTATAACTAATAACTAATGACATTTTTCTCATTGAGCTGGGGTATGCCCAAAAGCTCGGTTTTGTTATGTGTTATTGAAAACCAAAAAACCAAATAAACAGAATTATAATAAAACCTTCACTACTGGCTCACAGCACATAAACAAAAAGGCTTTTTTCTGTTGGTAGACGCAGAGAAGGCATTTGACAGAGTGTCCTGGGAATACATGGAGGCGGTCCTGAATGCTATAGGACTTGGACCCCGCTTGCGCACACTTATCATGTCACTCTATACGAATCCCAGTGCTAGAGTGAAAGTGAATGGACACCTGTCAAACGCCTTCCGCATCCGTAATGGCACCAGACAGGGGTGCCCCATCACCCCTACTATACATCCTCACACTGGCACCCTTGCTACGCTGCATAAGAGCCAATCCTGACATAACAGGCATACGGGTCCGAGAACGGGAATATAAGATCGCGGCTTTCGCGGACGATGTCCTACTCTTTCTCACTGCTACCTTAACGTCTCTACCCAACCTTTTACAGGTCTTTGAACATTTCAAGCAGATCTCAAATCTAAAACTTAACTACTCCAAATCATACGCACTAAATGTTTCCCTGCCTCTAGCACTGACGGAACAGTGTCAGAGCAACTTCCCATTCAGTTGGAAAAGCGACGCAATCCCATACTTAGGTATCCAATTGCCAACACGCTTGTCCGAACTCTACCAAAGGAACTTTTTGACGGAATTGCAGGCCATCAAACAAGACATACACAGATGGGGGAACTCCCAAATTTCATGGTTCGGGAGAGCATCCGTACTTAAAATGACGGTGCTCCCCCGCCTCCTATATAAACTTCAAACCATCCCAATTCGCCTCCCACCCGCCTTCTTTAACACATACAAATCTATCTGTAGGATTTTTATTTGGCATAACAAACCCGCAAGAATTGGATGTAACAGATTGGTACTACCCAAATCCAAAGGAGGGATTGGTCTTCCCGATATCCAGCGATATTACTGGGCTACACATCTGGCTCGCATCGTCGACTGGAGTGTCCATGCCGGATGTAAAAGCTGGGTACCGCTGGAAGAGCGGATAGCAGGAGCTAACTTGTGTACGACCCCCTGGATGCAAACGAGATCCTTCTTACAAAGGATCCCGGATCATCCAACAATTGGACCCACTCTTCAGGTATTTGATAAAGCTTGCTCCACATACTCAATATCGACACGTATTGGTCCCCTCACTCCCATTAGGAACAACCCAGACTTTACTCCAGGACTTCACCCGAGTTTCCTACGGGCGGAGTGGTCACAGCGGGATCTTCTCACCAAACACGTCCATAAAAACGGACGATTCCTGAAACATTCAGAACTTGCAGAAAACTCAAACACAGGCCAAATCCCGTTCTGGTCATATCTACAAATCAGACATTTCATCACGAGCCTTGTCCATAAGGGTGATCTTGCGCGTGACCTGACAACATTCGAGACAATCTGCGTAAACGGTTCACCCCAAAGCCACATGATCTCCCTTCTGTACGCTGAGATGTTCAGTGATCCCTTGGTAACCATGAAAGCAGAACGAACCTACTGGGAAACTACACTGAGATTAGAAATTAAAGAAGAAAGTTGGGACAAAATAAACTTTCTCATACACAAGGGATCTCGGAACGTCTCGGTACAGGAAAGCGGTTACAAGCTAAAATCCCGCTGGTACAGAACCCCCGATGTAGTACATAAATTCTCCCCGACAGTTCCTGAACATTGTTGGAGGTGCAAACAAGAAAAAGGCACCTTTCTCCATGTATGGTGGGACTGCTCGGCTCTCCAGCCATACTGGAGGAAGGTCCACGAGATAATAACGCGATTGTCATCCCTCCCAGTAGAATATACACCAGGACAATTCTTGCTTCACCTGACTAAAGTGCCAACTAAACGCTACCATAAATCACTGGCTATGCACCTTATTAATGCCGCGCGGATGTGCGTTCCGGTGCACTGGAGGTCCACTAATGTACCCGGAACAGTGGAATGGTTCCGCAGAATAAACAAAGTGGCAGAGATGGAGGAGTTGATATACATTACTCTTGACAAACTGTCGCAATATACTGCAACATGGGAACCATGGATGTCCTTTAGGAACTCCCAGGAGTACCGGGACCTTCTTACCCCGACAACATAACTGACTAAAGACGTTCCACTAGCGAGCCTCGCCTGCCCAAACAAGGGAGACCCAAACCGGGGGAGGGTTGTTGGTGAGGCAATCACCCCCTCCCTCAATTGCTCTCCAGATCTGGCCAGAGGCACACTCCCCCCCCCCCCCCATTTTCCCACCCTAAGAGCTAGATACACCCCTGACCTTCACGCTCCCCCCATCTCCCACCCCGGAGGGGTGGCAGCCGGAACTACCCCATCTAAGAACAAGACCCGAGTGGCAAATGAAAGTTTGTTACCACGTATGAGACAACACATGCTTGTCTAACTCTATTATACACATGCTTAGTGCACGAACCACCGGAAGCTTCTAATGAAGACCATATGATATGAGTAATGACCCATCATCAGGCTATAGCCCGCTTTAGTATCCTGAGGACGTGAGTCCCTCTTGATAATGGAACTGTAATGAATATCTTTGTAGAATCTGATATACACTTATACATGTGCCTTTGTTTTGCCTTCTTTTGAAACCCCAGATCCTGTTTCTGGAAAATGCGACTGTACTTTGTACAAACTTTATATGCTCACACTGTTCTCCTTCTTTTTTTCAATAAATCATTTATGGAAAAAAAAAAAAAAGAAATTCCTTTTATAAGGGCTAGCTCATGCCACATTAACATCAAACTAGAGTACATTTCACATGTTTATTATCTATTGTCTTACAATTTTCCTCTGTTTTTTTGCTGCTACTCTTCACCCGAGATTTCAGCTTGGTTTTCTCTTTATCCAGGATCCCCATATTTTTTTATGTTCTTCATATTTCTTCCTTTTGCTATATACAAAACTCTCATTATTAATCATCGCTTCCATCTCCCTACTCCATTTTGCATGGGTTGGTGGATTCACTGCTATCCATCTTTTTGCATTTTTTTTTCTATAAATAGGCTCCTAAATGCCGCTATCTATTTTTTATTTGTCAGACCATTTTTTTTTTACATATCCAAGTATACACACCACGGGGTTCATCTCCAAAATGGTTTTAAAAACCTTATTAATAGTATTCACAATTTCTTTGTAAAATCTATATAGCTTTGGGCATCTCCATATCATATGAATAAAACTGCCATCCTCCCCCCCACAACGGGGGCATTTTATATCTTGTCTCCGTCCATATTGAAATAACCTCCGTGGCGTATAATACGTTCTATGGAACAGTAATAGATGTGATAATCTCTGTGATGGAGATATGGACACTATTGGTCCTGCTTCTAGTATCCTTTCGCACTGCTCCGCAGTTATTCCCCCTATGTCTTTTATTCATCTATTTTTACACGAGAGTTCCTCTTCTCTGACCGTTATTGCTTCACATATATCTCTATATTTTCCTGATATTATCCCTTTAGAGCATTTTGCCTTTATTACTTTCTGCAGTGTTGTTATCTCACACCATTTTAGTGGTTTTATTTTAAATTGTTTGTCCAGAGCATGCCTAATTTGTAGATATACATAGAAGGATTGTCTTGATATCCCATACTCCTCTCTCATCTCCTGGGATGACTTCAGATTATTACCTTTATACATTTGAATTAAACTTTCTACTCCACATTTTTCCCAGTCCTTATTTCTTTCCACCTTTTGAGTCTCCTATATATATCTGTTATCCCGTGTCATATTTTGTGTAACCTTGATATCTCATCCCTTTTTTCGTTGTTTCCCAAACTTTTTAAATCAACTTTAGAGTAGGCGTCTCTAGTGGAAGGGAATCTGCCGCTAAGGCTTCGGCCAGGGACCTATGACCCAATCCCACACTCATTAGCCACAATTTATCCCTCCTTCCATCCGCCTATTGAATCCTCTTAGATGTACCATTTGTGCTCTCAGAAAATAACTCCATGGGTGAGGCACTGAGAGTCCCCCTTTTTTCGGGTGTTGTAGTGTACATAGACCTATTATTGCCTGTTTTCCTCTCCATATTCGCTCCCTGAAGATTTTTTCCATCCTCTGGAACCAAATGTTTGGTATTCAGACCGGTGAGTTCTGTATTATATATAAGAGTTGGGGTAGCCATATCATCTTTATCAAATTGCTTCTTCCTGCAATTGATAAAGGCAGTCGGTTCCATGCCTTTTTTTTGTTTTTAAATTTTTCTAGCAATATTTCTAAATTATCCTCTATATATTGTTTCGGGCTTTTAGTTATATATTCCCCCAGGTATTTTATTTTTTCTACTATTTCCATTTCCGGTTATCCTGCTCCTAATGCTAGTCTTCCTACATCCACCAAACTTGATTTACTCCAGTTTATTGCTAGATATTTTCTCAAACTCCGCTAACATATCCATTACTGCTTTCAGGGAGCCTTGCGTATCCCCTAGAAACAGGAGTATATCATCAGCATCTAATGCTATTTTTTCTACTCCTTCTTCTCTCTGAAACCCATTAATCTCTTTCGAAGCCCTGATGGCAATGGGCAATGGCTCTATTGCCAGGGAGGAGAGCAGGGGCGATAAAGGACACCCCTGCCTCGTTCCCTGGGTCAATAGAAAGGTCTCTGTGCATTCATTATTTATTTTTACTTTGGCCCTGGGATTTCCATATTGTAACTTCATCCACTCCACAAAGCCTGGCCCAAATCCAAAGCTTGCTAGAACCTGCCACAAATAGTGCCATTCTAGGCTATCAAAAGCTGTTGTTACATCTAATGTCAGCATAGCTCTTGACTAGAGTTGAGCGAACACCTGGACGTTCGGGTTCGGTGGGTCTGACTGAACTTTGGGAAAAAGTCTGGGTTCGGCACCGAACATTGCCCGAACTTTATCCCGGACCCCGAACCCCATTGAAGTCAATGGGGACCCGAACTTTTAGGCACAAAAATGGCTGTAACAAAGTCCTGGCAAGTGCTAGAGGGCTGCAAAAGGAAGTAAAATGGGGGTAAGAGTAGGGCAAGTGCCCTACAAAAAAATGGGGATAGGGAAAATAAATTAAAATCAAATAAAAAAAATGGCAAGGGGGGTGGATGTGGAGTAGGAGCCTAGAGGTTGACCAGGCCGTGACCGTGGCAGTGTAGGTGGAAGTGGCTGTGGTCGAGGAGGAGGAGGTAGTAGCCAACACTGTTTTTTTTTTTTTTGTTTATAATTGGGGTAGACCCCAAAATATTGAGGCCTATTCAAAAAAACAGTTATACGAATGGCTGTGTGAGTCCAGTCTAAATGTTTACTCTGCACAAGGTACAGACAAGTCTTGTGGGATCCATGCCTGGTTCATTTCAAGGTTAGCTTGTCCACGTTGGCTGTGGACAGGCGGCTGCGCTTGTCTGTGATAACGCCCCCTGCTGTGCTAAACACACATTCAGACAATACACTGGCTGCAGGGCAGGCCAGCACCTCCAAGGTATAAACGTCAAGCTCAGGCCATGTGGCCAATTTGGAGACCCAGAAGTTGAATGGGGCAGACCCATCAGTCATTACATGTAGGTGTGTGCACACTCTTGCACCATGTTGCTGAAATGCTGCCTCCTGCTAAGACGTTGTCTATCGGCTGGTGGTGCTGTTTGTTGTGGCGGGCTGCTGACAAAGCTTTGCCACATTTCGGCCATGCTAACCCTGCCTTCTGACGTGCTGGTGGTGGCACAGCTGTGTTGGTGGCTTCTTCCTCCTCCTCCTCTGCCTTCACCTTGTGCTTCCACTGAGCCCCCGGTGTCATTTGGGAATGCCCTCAGCAGCGCCTCTACCAGTGTGCGCTTTTAGTCGTGCATCTTCCTCTCACGCTCCAGTGAGGTAATTAATGACGGCACGTTGTCTTTGTAACGGGGATCCAGCAGGGTGGCCACCCAGTAATCAGAAGAAGTTATAATGTGGGCAACTTGGCTGTCGTTGCGCAGGCACTGCAGCATGTAGTCGGCCATGTGTGCCAGGCTGCCCAGAGGCAAAGACAAGCTGTCCTCTGTGGGAGGTATATCATCTGTGTCCTCTGTATCCCCCAGCCACGCTCCAGTGATGCCCACGAGCTGCGTTGGGTGCCACCCTACTGCGATTCCTCCTCCTCCTCATCTTCCTCGTCCTCCTCGTCCTCCAGAACTGTGCCCTGGCTTGAATATTTTGGACCTGGCCTATGTTGGTGCAGGAACCCACGCTCCGAGCCACTTGCGAATGTCTGGCCTGATAACTGTGGAAATGACCCCTCTTCCTTCTCCTCCTCCTCATCCTCCTGTGCCACATCCTCTTCCATCATGGCCCGAAGTGTTTTTTCAAGGAGACATAGAAGTGGGATAGTAACGCTGAGAACAGCGTCATCAGCACTGGCCATGTTGGTGGAGTACTCAAAACACCGCAATACGCTACACAGGTCTCGCATGGAGGCTCACTCGTTGGTGGTGAAGTGGTGCTGTTTCGAAGTTCCGCTGCAGCGCAGACAGGCGAGCAGCAGCAGGGTGAGAACGCCGAAAGTGCGCCCAGACAGCCCGCACTTTATGCAGCAGCTCTGAAATATCCGGGTAGTTTTTTAGAAAATTCTGTACCACCAAATTCAGCACATGTGCCAGGCAAGGGATGTGCGTCAAACCGGCTCGGCCCAGAGCCGCTACGAGATTTTGCCCATTGTCACACACCACCAGGCCGGGCTTGAGGCTCAGTGGCAACAACCACTTATTGGTCTGTTGTTCAATGCCCGTCCACAGCTCCTGCGCAGTGTGGGGTTTATCACCCAAACATATCAGTTTTAAAACAGCCTGCTGTCGTTTCCCCCTGGATGTGCTGAAGTTGGAGGTGAAGGTGTTACGCTGAGCGGATGAGGAGGTGGTCGAGGAGAAGGAAGAGCAGTAGGAGGAGGAGGCAACAGGAGGCAAAGAGAAATGCCCTGCAATCCTCGGTAGTGGAAGGACATGCGCCAAATGGCTAGCCGGCTCAGGCCCACCCGTCACTACATTTGCCCAGTGTGCAGTTAGCGAGATATAGCGTCCCTGCCCGTGCTTACTGGTCCATGTATCAGTGGTTATGTGGACCTTGCCACAGATGGCATTGTGCAGTGCACACTTGATCTTGTCCCCGACTTGTTTGTGCAGGGAAGGGATGGCTCGCCTGGAAAAGTAGTGGCAGCTGGGAACCACGTACTGTGGGACAGCCACCGCCATCAGGTTTTTGAAACTCTCCGTGTCCACCAGACGGAATGACAGCATTTCAAAGGCCAGGAATTTTGAAATGCTGGCATTCAGGGCCAGTGATCGAAGGTGGGTAGGGGGGTACTTCCTCTTTCTCTCCAGTGTTTGGGAGATGGACAGCTGTAAGCTTCCAAGGGACCATGTGGAAATGCTTGGGGACGGTGATGGACATGGTGGCATTGCTGTCATATCGTCTGTTTGCTGGATGGCAGGTGACACTGTCACTGTAGAGGTAGAGGAAGAGGCCGAGGCAGCAGCAGAAGAGGAAGCAGGAGGAGGCCGAGATCTTTCTTGGATTTTGAGGTAATTATTCCAATGCAGCTTGTGCCTTGAATTTAGATGCCTGGTCATGGGGGTTGTGCTCAGGTTGAGAACATTTATGCCCCGGCTCAGGATATCATTGCAGAGCTTGCAAACCACTCGTGTTTTGTCGTCAGCAAATTGTCAGAAGAACTGCCACACGGGGGGATGCCTTTGAGCTGCCTTTGGTGTGCTAGGTCCCTGGGTGCGGTGGGTAGTAGCAGGCATACTGTCTAGGGGACGTTCGCTCCGCTTTTGCAACCTGCTTCCTCTTTTGCTGTGCTGGTGCCTCTGTGCGACCAGCACCTCTTCCTCCAAACTGCACACGTCACTCCCATGACCCTCATTCCATGTGTGGTCTAGGACCTCATCATCCTCCACAACATCTTCCACCCACCCTTCACCACTGCCCTCCTTGTCAGCCTGCACACTGAGGCAAACTGCAGCAGTTGGCACCTGTGTTTTGTCATCATCAGAGACGTGCTGTGCTGGTGTTTCCATGTCCTCATCCTGCAACAGAAGTGGTTGGGCATCGGTGCACTCAATGTCTTCCACTTCTGGGGTAGCGCTATGTGGATGGCCCACAGAAAGCACACCAAGAGAGTCATCAAAAAGCATAAGAGGCGGGGGCGTGGCCTTCAGCGGAGCGTGATGGCTGACTAGATCCAGAGCTCCGCTCTCATACTCGGATCACAGCGACTCTCAGCGACCCGAGAATCTGATCCCACCACAAGGACTCACCACACAGACCGTCCAGGGCATGCCCGGCAACCGCTACGCGCCTCCTGAGCCACGCCGTCTGATGGATTACTACCACCCCGCCAACATGAACAAGGCCAAAGATGGTGACGGCTCAACAAATGGTCGGAGCACGCTGACCTTCCCCACAGAAGGCACTGGCGCAACGAATGAAAAAGGCGCGAATCCCCGCCACACAGAGGGTGCAGCTAGACCGAATACTCCTGTGAGGGAAGCGGGAGCTATATACGCCACAGGAGACACCATGGATACCCTTCCAGCTCCTACCTCAGAGCGCAACACAGCACTGGCAGCTATCCCTGCCACAGAAAACACAGTATCCGAGGCCTCACTAAAAGCTATGCTGCTGACACTGCAGAAAGATCTGCACAGGGAATTACATGTTTCCCTGTCACAGATCCATGACAGGGTAGACTGCCTGGAAGACCGCACCACTGATCTGGAGGGACATATGCAGGACCATGTTAAAGCAGTGCACACAACGAGTTGTTAGATGCTCATGCTCACCACAAGTCAGAGATTCATAGAATTAATCTAAAATGAGCCGACTTGGAAGATCGCTAGAGGCGACAAAACATAAAAATCAGAGGGGTCCCGGAAACGATTAAGGCCAATGAAATTATTGCCTACCTACAACAACTCTTTTCCAAATTGCTACCCCACCTACACACCCGCGACTTACTGATCGATCGGGCACACAGGATTGCAAAGCCAACCCATCTCGCTGCTGATATTCCAAGAGACATTCTGGCAAAGATGCATTACTTCCCCGTTAAGGAGCAGATTCTACACGCCGTTAAGAAAGCTGGGCCGCTACCCATCCCCCTACACCAACATCTTGTTCTTTAATGACCTGTCCAAAGCCACTATGGATTTCCGCAGATCTTTCATACCAGTCACCTCCATTCTGCAAGACAGAAAGATTACATACAAGTGGGGTTTCCCTACCAAATTGCTGGTCACCTATCAGCAGCAAGTCATACCCATTCTGACTCCTAAGGATGGCTATAAAAAGCTTACCAATTGGGGGCTCCTGCCTCTACCTCCCAACGCATGGGAGCAGACAAGACGCCGGCTGACCAACCCGCTCCCTGGAAATCCGGACACCAATAAAGACTGAACCTTGCAATGCCACAACCAGGGCTCCCATGCGCATACAGGATCTGGTATGAGCGCACTCACTCCTGTTTACCACTTCCCCAGGTTAAAGTGTGCAGTGCACACCAAATATTTTCTTTTTCTCTCTTTACTTTTCCTCTCCTCCTCAACTGCTCATTACAGTAAAGTTGTTGTTATAGCATTTATCAACTGCCACACTGAGAAAGCCTTGGTAAATTAAGTATAAGCACCACTTTTGTATATAGCAAGATATAGTGTCTATTCTTGCACTGTACTGCTTCTTGTAGACCCGGATTGGGTCCTTCTGTGTGAAGTAGACCCTCACTCTGCACACATAGTCTCGCTCCAGTCGCTCCAGCCCTCTGCAACACCATCACGACATGTCCTTCACTATTACTTCTCTTAATCTGAAGGGGCTAAATTCCACTTACAAAAGAAACCTACTATGGAAAGAAGCCCTAACACAAGGGACAGATGTGCTCTGTATTCAGGAGACACACTTCTCCAAAACCAAGGCCCCAAAATGTACGCATAAAAGATTTCCCCACTGCTTTGCAGCTAATGCCCCAAAAAAATGCAGAGGCGTCATGATCGCAATCAGTTCTGCAGTCTCATTCACGCTCCACCACTGCGAAGCTGATGCAGATGATTCTCTCTGCGACTATCGAAAATCAGCGCCTCACTTTGGTAAACCTATATGCACCCAACTCAGCACAGAGGAAATTTTATGCGAAGCTAATGGCCAAACTATCCCCATTCAGATCCGACCCGCTATTTCTATGCGGAGATTTCAACGGTATTGTTGATCCCTCCCTAGACACAACTAACTCAAAAAATAGGAGACCAACTGCACTATCCTCCCTTCTCCACAGAGAAGAACTGTTTGACCCTTGGAGGTGCCTACATGATGTGGAGCGAGACTATACATTCTATTCCCACCCCCACAACTCATACTCTCGGATCGATCTGTTTCTCACAGACAAGTACCTCCTTCAATCAGTATCCGAAGCACACATCGGAGTGATCTCATGGTCAGATCACGCACCGATTTCGATTAAACTGTCCACAAACAACCACCCTCTGAAACATACTTTATGGAGGCTTAACCCATCTCTCCTTGTGACACCGGGGTTCTCCGACAGAATTCGATCCGAGATTGAGTCTTATTTTGCATCTGTTGATGACCCGTCTGGCGTGTGGAATGCGCACAAGGCGGTCCTCAGAGGACTGTTCATTAAATTAGGGGCCCAAGCCAAAAAAGCCCAGAGGGCCACGACAGAACAACTACTGAAACAAACAAAAGATCTCGAAATACAAAACAAACAATCCCCATCCGCAACATTAGCGGCAGAACTAACGAAAATAAGATACCAACTCGGTGAACACCTCCACAAAAAATTTGATTTCTACATTAAGCGGCTCAAGTTCCTATTTTACGCCTCGGCAAACAAGTCGGGAGCGTTTATGACCAAACAGTTAAAAAAGCAACTCTCTAACCAAAAGATTCAATATCTCACCAACTCCCAGGGTAAAAAGCTAAGTAATCCACTCGATATAGCAAACAAATTCAGTGCCTTTTACGCCAAGTTGTATAACCTCAAAAATTGTGACAAAACTCCCCACCCTAACACAGTGGACATAGACGCATTCCTATCTTCCATCCAGCTTCCGGCCATCACCCAACCACAAGCAGAATTCCTATCGCAACCATTTTCCACAGCAGAAATAATCACAGCCATCAAAGAAATGCCCCTTCACAAAGCCCCAGGCCCGGACGGATTCACAAATGAATATTACAAGCAATTCCCCCTTCAACTCGCCCCACACCTCTATGAAACCTTCAACCATCATGTTTCCACAGGTAAAATGCCCAAGGAATCCTTGGAGGCCCTAGTCGTCACTCTACCAAAGACGGGTAAACCCCCAGACAATCCTGCTAACTACCGCCCCATTTCACTTCTTAATACCGACACAAAACTATATGCCAAACTACTAGCCCAACGCTTATCCACCATCATTTCCCATCTAATACACCCGGACCAGGTAGGATTTGTTCCCCAGAGACAAACGAGCGACGGCACGAGACGCCTCATTGACCTGATACAGTGGGTGGAGGGCTCCCGAACGCCTTCTCTGTTCCTCTCTCTGGATGCAGAGAAGGTGTTCGATAGAGTCCACTGGACGTATATGGAAAAAGTGCTCCTGAAATTCGGCCTGACAGGTCCATTCCTAGCAGCAATATTAAATTTGTACTCTTCCCCATCCGCAAGAGTGTGGACGTCAGGGATCAAATCAGACCCATTTGACATCACCAATGGTACAAGACAGGGGTGCCCTTTATCACCCCTGATCTTTGCCATGGTGATGGAACCCCTCGCACAAACCATCAGAGACTCTCCCTCGGTCAAAGGCATTAGGGTGGGCAGCGTAGAACATACAATAGGACTATATGCTGATGACATTATTATTAGAGTTGAGCGAACCTCTGGAAGTTCGGGTTCTGCTGGTCCGTCCGAACTTCGGGACAAAGTCCGGGTTCGGGTCCGGACGGAACCCGAACGATCGCACGGACCCTGAACTTCAAGCCTGCCTGGTCGTCTTGGGCTTGAAGGTCTCCAAGCGAGTTGAGATTATTATTACAGTAGTCGTATATCAGGATAACATACAAGATGCGACGGGTGGGATTACGGAAACTGGCTCCCTCTCAGAGACTACCAAACACGCTCCCCAAGGTAGTGGTACCGTTTCTAGTCCCCACTATTTCCCGTGGGGACAGAACATGGTAACCACTACAGTTTACCCAGACTAAACTAGGGACTGCAGGTGTGAGAACGCCTACCCCTTCTCATGTTTAAATTATAACGACGATCCTTACCTGGACAGTCCG
>BLSH010461394.1:119610-137301 GCA_018402905.1 Glandirana rugosa
ATATGTTTGGGGGATAAACCCCACACTGCGCAGGAGCTGTGGATGGGCATTGAACAACAGACCAATGAGTGGTTGTTGCCACTGAGCCTCAAGCCCGGCCTGGTGGTGTGCGATAATGGGTGAAATCTCGTAGCAGCTCTTGACGCACATCCCTTGCCTGGCGCATGTGCTGAATTTGGTGGTGCAGAAATTTCTAAAAAACTACCCGGATATGTCAGAGCTGCTGCAGAAAGTGCGGGCCGTCTGTGCAAACTTTCTACGTTCTCACCCTGCTGTTGTTCTCCTGTCTGCGCTGCAGCGGAACTTCGGCCTTCACGCTCACCGCCTCCTATGCGACGTGCCCACAAGGTGGAACTCCACCTTGCACATGCTGGAGAGACTTGTGAGCAGCAGCAGGCAATAGTGGAGTTTCAGCTGCAGCACGCAGGGTCAGTCACTCTGCGGAACAGCACCACTTTACCACCAACGAGTGGGCCTCCATGCGAGGCCTGTGTACCATATTGCGGTGTTTCGAGTACTCCACCAACATGGGCAGTGCCGATGATGCTGTTCTCAGCGTTACTATGCCACTTCTATGTCTCCTTGAAAAAAACACTTCTGGCGATGATGAAAGAGGATGTGGCACAGAAGGAGGAGGAAGAGGGGTAATTTCCACGGTTATCAGGCCAGTCATTCACAAGTGGCTCGGAGGGTGGGTTCCTGCAACAGCATAGGCCAGGTCAAAAATTTTCAAGCCAGGGGACAGTTCTGGAGGATGAAGAGGACGAGGATGATGATGAGGAGGAGGAGGAACCGTGTTTACAGCAGGGTGGCACCCAGCGCAGCTCGTGGGCATCACTGGAGCGTGGCTGGGGGGATACGGAGGACACAGATTATACACCTCCCATAGAGGACAGCTTGTCTTTGCCTCTGGGCAGCCTGGCACACATGAGCGACTACATGCTGCAGTGCCTGCTCAATGACAGCCGAGTTGCCCACATTTTAACTTGTGCTGATTACTGGGTGGCCACCCTGCTGGATCCCCGGTACAAGGACAACGTGCCGTCCTTAATTCCCTCACTGGAGCGTGATCGGAAGATGCGCGACTACATCGCGCTCTGGTAGACGCGCTGCTGAGGGCATTCCCAAATGACACCATGGACTCAGTGGAAGCACAAGGTGAAGGCAGAGGAGGAGGAGGAAGAGGTCACCAACGCAGCTGTGGCACCACCAGCACCTCAGAAGGCAGGGTTAGCATGGCCAAAATGTGGAAAAGCTTTGTCAGCAGCACGCCACCACAAACAGCTTCACCAGCTGATAGGCAAAGTCTTAGCAGGAGGCAGCATTTCAGCAACATGGAGTATGTGTGCACTCGCCTACACGTACTGACTGATGGGTCTGCCCCATTTAACTTCTGGGTTTCCAAATTGGCCACATGGCCTGAGCTTGCCCTTTATACCTTGGAGGTGCTGGCCTGCCCTGCAGCCAGTGTATTGTCTGAACGTGTGTGAGCGTTATCACAGACAAGCGCAGCCGCCTGTCCACAGCCAACGTGGACAAGCTAACCTTTATTAAAATGAACCAGGCATGGATCCCACAAGACTTGTCTGTACCTTGTGCAGAATAGACATTTAGACCGGCCTCACACAGCCATTGGTATCCTTTTTTTTTTTTTTTGAATATGTCTCAATATTTTGGGGACTACCCCAATTCAAAAAAAAACACCAAACAAACAAAAAACAGTGTTGGCTACCTCCTCCTCCTCCTCCACCACCGCCACTTCCACCTACACTGCCACGGTCACGGCCTAGTCAACCTCTAGGCACCTACTCCACATCCACCTCCTCCTCCTCCTCCCATTTTTATTTTTTTTATGTGATTTTAAGTTATTTGCCTTTCCACATTTGTTTGCAGGGCACTTGTCCTACTCTTACCCCCATTTTGCTTCCTTTTGCAGCCTTCTAGCCCTTTCCATTACTTTTTTACAGTCATTTTTGTGCCCAAACGTTTTGGTCACCGTTGACTTCAATGGGATTCGGTGTCCGGGGTCAAGTTCGGATCGAGTTCGGTGCCAAACCCGAGCGGTTTCACGAGGTTCTGCCGAACCCGACGAACTCGAACATCCAGGTGTCCACTCAACTCTAGTAGCCAGGTGCTGATTCGCATAGCATGAACGATTTTACACCAAATCGTGCTCTCTTTGATGCAATGTACTGTATCCAGCTGAACCTTCCCTTGTAGGCCATTATACTTTCATCTATGCTGTTGTCCCTATCTGGCACATAGCTCCATTGGAATTTTTTTTTAATCATTTGGGATACTTCCCAAATATTTTTCCGTTTGGGTGCAGGATGAGTGATTTCATCAAATTGCGCATTGTTCTCAAAATGCAAAAATTTCATTATGAGGGAAAATTTGTATTCTGACATGACCGTGCCAAAGAATGGAGTGGCAAGTAATTTATTTGTTATCCAATACCACTTCTTCAGAGGTTTCCCCACCACTCCCTGAAGAATTAATAGGCCCAGAATCTTCCAAATGTCCTCTTTGGTCACTGGTTCCCACTTTCTACTTCTTCAAAACCTCAGATGAGAAGTAGCTGATTGCTGCTCATGGTACCAGTTTGTCTCGGTAACTATTTTTTCAATCACCTCATCAGTCAAAAAAAGTTGGAAGTACACCAGGGGGTTGTCATCTTCAACGTCCACTTTCATACCAGGTGCTCCAGTAAACAGGAATCTTGGGAGCGCTGCATGATCAGTATTGCAGTCAATAGAGCACCAGGTGCACACCTCACTGAGCTTGGGCACAGGATCGTCGCTGTTGCCACTTTCCGTGTCTGATGACGAAGTACCCCACAACTCACTATCGCTCCATTCTTCAAGTGATTCTAAGTCGCTGTCATTGTCCTCTAGCTGGTCCAAAATTGCTCTGGATGACGTAGAATGATGCCTTTTGGATGCCATGGACGCTCTCAGTTTTCCAGGCACAACGAACACTGCAGGTGCAGGCAGGGCACTGGACAAAGCACTGGGGACAAATCTAAGGTTTACTGATTTAATAAAGTAAAGCAATCAACAGTAAGTACATGCAGTGGCATTTAACAAGGTAATCCCAAGTGTGGCTCGGGGTTACCGCTTTTGGCACTAAAAATGAACCCCGAGCCACACTCAGGAATACCGCCAGGGAGGTTAAGAGATGGCAAAAATTTTGAGATGGCCTTATTAATTTGTTTACAAATTTTTTAACAATGTTTCAACTCCGGATTTAACAACCATTGTAATTGGGTAATAATTTCAGAAAAAAACAAGGATAGTGTTAGGCATAATCAAATTAAGATGGATAAAACCCAGTTTTTTTTCCAAAAAGAAAGATTTTATTGATAATCTGTAGATGCACAGTACAACAGAAAATCACATACATACAACAGAAAATCACACACATACTAATAAGACAAGTGGGTTACAAAAGTTTCTTATTTACGGAGTGAATGAGCAAAATAGTTAGAGAAAGGAAATACATAATAAACAGTACTGCTTCAAAAACAGCCTATATAGCATATACAGGGCCTAAATCATATCTACTAAAAGCGATCTGCTTTGAGTGGGTAAATACAGAGGCCTAATAACTCTGCTATATGTGAAGAAAGGAGCGTGCTAGCAATTAGGCACATCTGGGTGGTGTAGGAGGGTGTGTGTACCAGCACACCTGCCCTCAGCGGATCCATAAATGATGGGTTGAAGGAGTAGGTTAAATGTGAGAGAAGATGGGGGGGTCGTAGGGAGGGGGTCATGGAAGTACGAGGGGGCGAAGGGGTGTTGGTGAGGGGAGGGGTATGCTTAAGCTCTGTTTAACTAGCGGGGTGTTGTAGAATCAAGAGTAACTTGCGTTAAAAGTCATGTGTGCGTGCGTTTCTGTTCGAGTTCAGCAAGATCTCTTAAGGTGGATACCGGTGGGTGCTACGATATGCGAGGTGTATTTTGGAAATGGTTCAGCTTGGATCCAGGGTGGGCTACAGATGGAAGCGTGTGGGGGCCCTGTTTAAGGGGGAAGTCGCTTGATTGTTTGACAGTATTCGGGGGAAGACTGGAAATTAAGCCAGCAGGCCCATTGCGTGTAGAATTTATGAGGGGTGTTGCGGGTGATCGCGATGAGCTCTTCCATCTCCGTGATTTTGTTGATACGCATGTACCATTCTGCTAAGGAGGGAATGCTGGTGGTGCTCCACAGTCTGGGGATACATGACTTCATTGCATTCACCATCATCAGAGCTAGAGATTTGTGGTATGAACGGGTTTTAATGTTTTGATGGCGAAGTAAATATTGTGCAGGGGTAAAATCCATGTCGTATGTGGTTATTTGCTTAATTTGTTCATGTACTTGTTTCCAGAATGTTTGAATGTGTGTGCAGTCCCACCAAATGTGTATGAGGTCACCTGGTGAGTGAGAGCACCTCCAACACTTATCAGGGATGTTATTATCAAAGCTATGAAGAAGTGAAGGGGTGGGGTACAATCTACAAAGGATTTTGTAGTTGGTCTCCTGTATGGACACATTTATGGATCCCTTGTGAGCATGAGTATGTATATCCTGCCAGTCCTTGTCTGAGAGGTTTAATTTTAAGTCTCAGGCCCACGATTTGCATGACGGCCCTTCGTCAGCTTTAGTATTGTCCCAGAACATGTTGTGAATCGCTGAAATGACATGGTGTTGCGGCATGTCAGTTAGGCATACATTTTCAAAGGGGGTTGGGACCCCTGTTATGTTCGATGAGCGTTTAGCGCCATTAAAAAGTGTCTGATTTGCAGACAGCCAAGGGGATCTAGGTGCTGTTGTGGGGTTATCTTGGTGTTTATGTGATCCAGAGAGTATACATTTCCTTCTTTAGAGATGTGGTGTAGGCGTATGCCTATTTTTGGTTGATTATTTGACAAAGGATGGGGGGTCATCCCTGGGGGGAAGTCAGGATTGTGGAGTATTGGTGTAAGCAGTCCTGGGGACCTGGAAAATTCTAACCTACGGTTTAATATGTTAAAACATTTCAAAGTTGGGGCTATGAGTGGGTGAGTTGTTACGTCTTTAGGTAATCGGTTGTAGTGGATCCATGGGGTGTGGTTAATAGGTATATTGGAGATTGCGTTCTCCAAAGTTACCCAGTCTTTAGTCTGATGATGGACATACCATTCTACGATACGCTGTAGATGACAGGCCCAGTAATACAGCTGCATATCAGGTAAACCTGTGCCTCCTTTCATTTTGAGTTTGGTTCGTTGGGAGTATTTGATTCTGGCCTGCTTGTGGGACCAAAGGAAGTTTCTGCATTTTGTTTTTATTGTCTGGAAGAAGGATCATAGGAGTTCTATTGGGAACGTTTGGAACAGGTATAAGACGCGAGGAAGAATATTCATTTTTATGATTGCCATGCTGCCAAACCAGGAGAAGTGAGCTTTGTCCCATTGTTTCAGGTCTTCTGTGATAGATTTTAGAAGGGGGAGGAAGTTTTTGTCGTATAGTTGTGGTAATTTAGCGGGTATCTGGGTGCCCAAATAAGTTATGGAGTCAGAGTTCCATTTGAAAGGAAAATTCTCCCTGCTGTTTTTATATTGAGATTCCGGGAGTGTAATGTTAAGGGCATGAGATTTTGAGAAGTTCATTTTAAAATGGGAGATGTATTGAAACATCTGGAAATCTTTGATGAGGTTTGGGAGGGAGATGTGGGGTTCTGTGAGAAATAAAAGTATGTCGTCCGCGTATGTGGCTACCTTAAAGTGCGTATTATTTATGGAGATTCCCTTTATATCCAGATTGTTCTTTAGTTTGTGCAGGAATGGTTCAAGGCTCAGGATAAAGAGAATAGGGGATAAAGGGCATCCCTGGTGTGCACCATTACTGATTGAGAAGGCATCCGACAGGCTGCCGTTGGTGTGTACTCTTGCCTTTGGATTTGAGAATAAAGCCATTATAAGGTTTTTCAAACTTTCTTTGATGCCGATCCGCTGGAGCACTGCTAGTAGGTAATCCCAGGCAAGCCGGTCGAACGCCTTCTCAGCGTCTAGTGAGAGGAGGAATCCGGGTGTTTTTGTTTTGGTAAGCCAATGATGAATATTAAGTGTTTTCAGGGTATTATCCCTGGCTTCTCTGCCCGGGACAAAGGCCACTTGGTCTCTAGAAATTAGGGCATGCAGAAGCGGGAGTATACGATTTGCCAGGATTTTAGCAAAGATTTTTAGGTCTGCGTTTATAATTAGGGGCTTGTTCTTGGTCTTTTCCAGGTTTAGGGATAACGCAGATATGTGCTTCAATTAGGTTAGTGGGGGGTTTGTTGGCTGGGATAATTGGTTAAAAGCTAGAAGAAAAGGCCTCTTCAATTAATTTGTGAATGTCTTATAGTATGTCACGCAGAAACCATCTGGTCCTGGACTTTTGCCAGATTTCATTTGATTGATTGTCCCTATGAGTTCTGCAACGGTAAGGGGGCCATTGATGTTAGTTGCTTGTTGTTCGGAGATGGTGGTTGGGCTAAATTGTGTGAGAAAATCTGATATTATCTCACTACGTGGTCTTTGGTCTGTTTTGAGTTTTTGCTCTGGTGGGAGGTTGCACAGTTTTGCGTAATACTCTGCAAAGTGGTTTGCTATGTCTACGTTATTATTAATGAATTTCCCCTCAGGCGTGCACATTTTATGGATCATGTTTTTTGCTTTTTTAATTTGAAGGGCTCTGGCCAGAAGTCTACCGGCTTTGTTGCTGTGCTCATAAAAGAGCTTTTGCGAAAGCGCAAAGTTCCTCCTGACTTTCCTTCCCAGTACTTCCCGTAAGGTATCTCGGGCTGTCTGCAATTCAGTTAACACATTGCACGCCTTTGTAAGCTTCTGAGTGTGCTCTAAGGAGTGGATTTTCGTAGGTAATGTTGTACCCGCAAGTGACAAGATTAGGAGAGGTCTAGGATTGAAGGATGTGGGGAGAACTGGGGGGGTTTAGTTCGAGGGAGAGGTGTCGCCGGGAGGAGGAAACGGGTAGAGGATCCACTGAGTGTGGAAAATACCGGCTGGCAGGGTAGACCAGCTAGCCTGTCAATGGTGAATGCCGGTTTTGGGTCAACACAGGTGGTCACTCTGTGTTGATGTAAAGTGAGTGGGGAGTGTAGATGATGGCTTTACAGCCCGTGTGTTGGTAGGTGGTGGGTGTCAAGGGGGTCTACGCCAACCGTATAGCCCTGCCGTATATGAGAAGGGAGAGAGAGCTTGCTTCTCTTATATTTGCTTGAGGGGCTAGAGTGTGAATGGTGTGCTATGCATGAGGTGTCAGGATGTGTTCATTGCAGGTGTTGGGCGACTTTATATGGGGTTGGTACTGGTGTAATCCAACCGTATGACAGGCAATACACTTGCTTAGTAATCAATAGCTAATACAAGAGCTGTATGGGTATGTTCAGGTGCTCATGTATCTTGAAGCTGGAATAATGACCAGTATTAGGTTTTGCTAGTACACGCCGTAGGGTGTTATTAGGGGGTTCCGTTTTGTTCTTCTCTAACAGGAATATGGATTGGGCAACCCGTAGTTGTGCTAAGAAGGTTTGGGAAATCCCGGCTTTTTGACTGGTATGTGTTCACATAGCGCCACTGTGAGCATGAGTATCTGCATGCCCAGTATATGCATATGTGGTAGCATTAAAAACATGGAGAAGTAACAACCCTTGAGAGAGAGAAACGTGTATGCTTGTAAACTTGTCTAAGAGCTTGTAATTGTAAAATCCAGTTTTAATTGGGAAATAATATCTAAAGTGTGTCTTTTACCAATGTCATTACTGGCAACATGAAAAATGATAACTTGGGGAGTGAGCCAAGAAGAATTTAGTAAAGATAAAGTCTGACGCATGTAGTCTCATTCCCCGTAACTCAAACTACCATAGGTGAAAGACAATCAAGAAGGAAACTTAAATTATCACCGTATGTCCTAACCATAGCCCTACGGAATGCCCAATACACATACAAATGTCAGATGATCCATACATTACATAGGTGACCTGTAATTCAAGAAGAATAATTAGGACGGATATAAGAGTGATAACAATCAGATTTCCATCTACCTATATTTTTATAATAGTAGCAGACAAACCCAACCCAGCAGCAATAGTAGCAGCCCCAATATGAAATGAGTGAGACGATATAGGAAGGTGATGTAAACCAAGATGTGTCAAACACTTCTTTAAAACAAAGAAAAACTGAAATCTTGTAAGGGGCAAACAAGAGGAGTGCACCAATAAATGTCCCTCCACAGCCAACCAATAGGAACTGATGTAGTAAAGAAAAAGGACAAATAGAGGATGATGCAAACCTTTGCAATGTAATCCAGCGACCATGCCACAATTGATTTGTCTTACTCTGGTGGATATGAATTTGAACAAAAGTGTCACCTAAAATCAGGTCAGAAAAAGAAATACCGAAGCTAACCCAAATGTCGTTAGGAAGCAATTCTGAAATGCGAAAAGCACCGAAATAACATAGACTGAAAGCAACACGAAATAATAACGATCTGTAATCAGAAAAAAAAACAAAAAATGTGGAAGAACAATTTTTTTCTAAGAGCTCAACAGAAATAGGCAAAAGTGAATCATGGGTGAAAATTGACTTCCGATAACCTTTCAAGGCTTGTTTCACTGAGAGGAAACTCAAACATGAAGGGAAACCAAGCAATTTGGAGAAAAAGGAAGTTCCTGCCAATTGCTTTAAAGCATGAGAACATGAGTAATGTAAATCCATCAACTGATTCAAAAAGGACACTATCAATTGTTCAGAAAATTATGTCCACACCTGACCATTAGAGTCCAGGAAACCACACCAAGAATTCCATGCGGCATTATAATCTGCCCATGTGGATGGAGCTAATGAATTACTGATGGCCAAACTGACTTATACTTACTGCGTTATACCAGGTCCCAGAGATGTGATGGGCACACCACCCCAAATTCGTCTGCTTCTGGAACCAAAGCTCAAACGATCCAACTTCAAACAGGACAGAGAATCAGCAACTGAGTTTTCGATTCCAGGCACATATTTAGCCTTGAGCCATATATTTAACATTAAACATTTAAAAAAAAATGTCTAAGAACTGCTAGTATGGGCAAAGATTTAGAGGACAAACAATTAATAGCATAAACCACAGCTTTATGGTCCGAATGCAATTCTACGATCAACAAAGCAAGAACCCCAAAGTTCAAGAGAAATCAAAATTGGAAAAATTTCCAAAAGAGTTATGTTACTAGTCAATCTTTTTTCTTGCCAAGAATGGGGCCATACTCCTGTCGACCAATGTACATTCCAAAAAACACCATAACCGGCAGAACCAGCAGCATCTGTCATTAAATTTAGTTCATCAGCAGAACAAAATGGAGCCTGCCAATAAGAATAACCATTAAATGTAGATTTTTTTTTTTTTCCAAACCAATAAATCTTCACGCAAAGCCTTGGTAATCAGCACAAAATGAAAAGGGGCCTTAATGCCAGAAATCGACTTATACAATCTCTTGGAAAAAAACTCTGCCAACCGGGATGACCCGCGCAAAGGCCAACAAACCGAGATTGTAAGGTAAGTAAAGTAACTTTGTGCTTAGAGATAACATATTCGACCAAGGAAAGAAGTCTAGCAATTTTAGCTGGAGGTGAACGAAATTTGTCTCTTATGTCTATCGTGACCCCCAAGAATTCTAAACAACTAGTAGGAAGCACAGACTTTTCTTTAGCAAGAGGTACTCCAAAAGACCGACATATAACTTGAAACTCTGTAAAAAGATAAAGACATTCATCTGAATCAGCTGGACCCATAAACAGAAAATCATCCAAGTAATGTAACACATTGGAAGAACCAGATTGAGAACAAACAACCCAATCCATAAATGTTGAAAATATTTCAAAATAATGGCATGGTAACGAGCAGCCCATAGGAAGTCAGCGATCAAAATAAAATTGCCCATCAAAGTAGAACCCTAAACAATTGAATGCTTGTGGATGAGTAGGCAAAAGCCAAAAAGCTGACTTGATATCAGCTTTAGCAAGTAGTGCTTTATGGCCCAATCTGCAGATATTAACTAATCATCAAACGAGGAATAGGAAACACTGCTAGGCTCAGGATCAATGTCATCATTTAATGATAAACCTTTTGGATAAGAAAGGTGGTGTATCATTCTATAGGAATTTGGCTCCTTTTTTGGAATAATGCCCAATGGAGAAATTCGAAAAGCAAAAAAAGGGCGGGGGGAGGGGACAAAAGGGCTTGCAACCTTGCCTTCCATAACCTCCTTCAATATTTTCTCTCTAACAATAGCAGTATGACGCTGAATGGAAGGCAAATTAGGGCAGTTAATACAACCTGTACCCTTATAAGCGGGTAATGGAAAACCATTTTTGAAACCATCAAACAGTTGGGCTGCCATCTGATGGTTTGGCCAAATGCGAAGCCACGGCTCCATGTTTTTGAGATTCACTGGGGTCATGATATCATTTAAATCCCCATTCGAAATGTTTTCTTTCACAGTTGTATTCAAATGAAAGCCCAATGGCGAGAGTTCACAAGGCAATACCGCTTTAAGACAACTCTGAGGCACTGTGGTAGAATTAGCAGGGGGTGGCACCTGCAACAACTGTGGTACAGAATTAGAAGAAAATGCAGAATCATTCAGAAGATTAGAAGCTGTACTGAGCCAAACTCCTGCTACACTGGAATCAGAAGGCACAGACAATGACTGATGACTAGAGTTGAGCCAACACCTGTTCAGGTTCGGTGGGTTCGGCCGAACTTCGTGAAAAAGTTAGGGTTCGGTACCGAACTTGACCTGAACTTTACCCCAAACCCCATTGAAGTCAATGGGGACCTGAACTTTTCGGCACAAAAATGACTGTAAGAAAGTCCTGGAAAGTGCTAGAGGGCTGCAAAAGGAAGTAAAATGATTTTAGAACAATAATCTGTCCCTTACAGCAACAGCAGGAACCTCACCCTATAGGAGTAGGTGATGATTTTAGAACAATAATCTGTCCCTTACAGCAACAGCAGGAACCTGACCCTATAGAACTAGAAGATGATTTTAGAACAATAATCTGTCACTATAAGCAGTAGACTCTACCTAGTCCAGTCAGATCGTTCTGTAATGCAGGATGAGATGTTATTAGATCTGCAATCTGTCACTAAAAGCAGTAGTAGTAGTAATCTTTACCTAGTCCACAATCAGATCATTCTGTAATGCAGGATGAGATGTTATTATATCTGCAATCTGTCCCTCACAGCGCCAGCAGCATCCTTTCCCAACACTAGCCAGAGAGCATGTGACATGCAGCACTAAGTGACTCCAGCTTATAAAGAGGCTGGGTCACATGATGCACTGGCCAATCACAGCCATGCCATCAGTAGGCATGGCTGTGGTGGCTTCTAAGGGCAAACCAGTGAAACGCTTGTTGATTGGCTGCCCTGCAGCTATTCAACATGCGTGACCAAATACCCAAACCCAAACTTTTTTTCAAATGTCCGGGTTCGGGTCCAGCTCATGGACACCCCAAAGTTCGGTACGGATCTGAACTTTACAGTTCGGGTTCGCTCAACTCTACTGATGACCAATTTTTTTCAATTTTTTCTCCTAAATTGCGAGCTAATTCACAAATGGATTGTAAATTATTCTACTCACCAGCCAGAATAGATGAAGCAGGGTCAGAAGTACCACTTTGGGGTTTAGGTGCAAGAGAAACAATGTCATCATGGATGTCAGAACGATCAGCAGGGGGCAGACTTTCAAGATGAACTTCTGATGCTGCAGGACCAGTGTGAGATGTACGCTGAACTTCAGAGTGAACCATAGCAGCACCAGCAGCTGACAGTCTTATGAAGATTAACTTTTTTAACCTGTTTGCTGCGAGAATTTCTGTTATATTTTGTAACAGAGACCTGTTTCTTAACAGGTTTGTGGGGGGGAGGAGATGGAGATTCCATCCTGGAAATTTTTTGTAACCCCCCTCTAGATGATATGGCTGGCGTTACCCCGCATGCGCCCGGTCGGTATCTAGAGCTACTTTTAGAAGTTGAAGCTGCTGACTCAGAGAGAACAGCTCGATGAGGAGGAGGTTCTGAGCGATGTAGTTGTCCCTTACAAGGAACAGCCTGCGGAGCTGAGCCTGCACCTGGCTGAAAGACTGAATCCGTTTGGTCCATACCTAGGAAAACATCAGAGGAGGAAAGGTGAACAGGCGGAGCCATGTCTCTTGACGAACTAGAAGCAGATGGAGGCCGCACACACAGGGGATACTCAGAAGGTGGAGAATGGATTGCGCTGGAACCAGAACCCTCATGTAGGGATGTCGTACGTGGGGAAATCTGGGTTGATCCCCAGCTCCCAATACCTCTATGGAGCAAGATCAGGAGATACTAGTGACGGGCCCTTCTTGTAGGGCCTGGGCTGCTACCCC
This sequence comes from Glandirana rugosa, assembly GCA_018402905.1. Taxonomy (NCBI): domain Eukaryota; kingdom Metazoa; phylum Chordata; class Amphibia; order Anura; family Ranidae; genus Glandirana; species Glandirana rugosa. The sequence continues at coordinate 132,039 of BLSH010461394.1, forward strand.
TGGAAGCGACTGGGTGTGTTGATTCACATGTGTGATCATATATGGATGGAAACGACTGGAAGCGGGTGCTCCTTTCCATCCATATATGATCGCACACACAGGGGAGACATCCACCCATAAGATTGAGGGAAAGAGCCATGATGGGACAGATCCGACACAGGGGGAACAAGCGGAGCAGAAGTAGAAGAGACTGAAGGGTGCCCAGAAGCAGACAAAGACAAACATTGTCTCATCCTCTCATCACCATCGGTGGTGTCGGCTCTCTCCATCAATTGACGCAGGAGTGTCTTCATGGTAAGAAACTATCCTTCTCTGTTGATCTGCTGCCGAATGTAGCTCCATACGCACTTGAAATTCCTTTTATAAGGGTTAGCTCGTGCCACATTAAAGTGGTTGTCAACTCTTGACAACCACTTTAAACTACAGGTAAGCCTGTAATCAGGCTTACCTGTAGGTTCCCTGCATATCTCCTAAACCTGTACGGTTTAGGAGATATATGCTATACTGTCATGTGCGCCGACGTCATTCGGAACATGCGCAGTGAAGAAACGACCTCCAAGTCGTTTCTTCACTGACAGCGTGCTGTGATTGGCGGCTCCCGCATGCATGCGTGGGAGTGACGTCACACAACTCCGGTGGTGCACACTAGCCTTTTATGCTTCTACATTGCAGGGGAACGTAGAGGAAGTAAACCCATTAGGGTTTACAGCAGGGTTTACTTCCTCTTTAATATCTGACATGCTTTCAGCCAATAATATTTATTACTTTAAAACTGCCATCTCCTTAACTACCATCTAAATTTAAGTCTGCAACGGTCCCATAGGTGGGCGTAGCAAATTTCTTTCCCCCACCCTTCTCCCTTCACTGGGTTAAGTTAAGGTTTCCAACCACTTTAAATTAAAGAATGTGATGCTTGCTCTATTGATAGAGCAGGGCTGGTATGGATTTCAAGGGGAACCCCACTCCAAAATTAAAAAAAAAAATTACGTAGGGTTTCCCCACGAAGTCCGTAACAGACCCTTCAGGTCTGGTATGTATTTTAAGGGGAACCCTGCCAAAAATAAAAAAAAAACAATTGCGTAGGGGTCCCCCTAAAGTCTGTACCAGGCCCTTCAGGTCTGGTATGGATTTTAAGGGGAACCCATGCCAAAATTTAAAAAAAAAATGACGTGCAGTCCCCCCAAAATCCAAACCAGACCCTTATCCGAGCACGCAGCCCTGGCATGGCAGAAGGGGGTGGGGACAAGTGAGCATACCAGGCCACATGCCCTCAACATGGGGAGAATGCTTTGAGGCTGCCCCAAAAGCACCTTGTCCCCATGTTGATGGGGAGAAGGGCCCAATCCCCACAACCCTTGCCGGTGGTTGTGGGGGTCTGCGGGCAGGGGGCTTATCGGAATCTGGAAGTCCCATTTAATAAGGGGGCCCCCAGATCCTGACCCCCCCTATGTGAATAAAGGAGTAAAGTGGTAAAAAAACAAGAGGCAGTTTTTGACAAGTCCTTTTGTGTAAAATAGCTCTTCTTCTTTCTTCCACCATCCTCTCCTGCCCCGGTCCTTCTTCTGGTGCTCTGCTTCTTTTGGTCTTCTTCCTTCCTCTCTTTGTCTTCAGTCTTCATCTTCTTCCTTCTTCTTTCACTGCCCCTGCGCCTGCTGCCACAGCCGTGCCGTCCAGAGGCGTCTCCCTCCAACGGAGGATCTGTGTATTCATCTAACCGGACTCACCCAATTGGTGAAGGACTTGCAAGAGGGTTAAACCCGGATGGATAGCAGAGTCCAGGAGCTTTCCATGTCAGCAGCACCGAGTTCCAGTCAGTTTGTGGCCCGTGCCATCATCACCTCACCCACTGAACCTGAGGTTCCGTTACCCGAACAGTTCGCAGGGGACCGTAAGAAATTTCGGGCCTTTCGTAGTGCCTGTGAATAGAGTTGAGCGGACACCTGGATGTTCGGGTTCGGCGGGTTCGGCCGAACTTCGCGAAAAAGTTTGAGTTCGCCCCGAACTTGGCCCGAACTTGACCCCGAACCCTGAACCCCATTGAAGTCAATGGTGACTCAAACTTTTGGGCACTAAAATGGCTCTAAAAAAATCCTGGAAAGGGCTAGAGGGCTGAAAAAGGAAGCAAAATGGGGGTAAGACTAGGACAAATGCCCTGCACACAAATGTGGACAGGGAAATAACTTAAAATCGCATTAAAAAAAAAATGGAGGAGGAGGTGGATGTGGAGTAGGAGGTTGAGGAGGCGGTGACCGTGACGGTGACCGTGGCGGTGTAGATGGAAGTGGCGGTGGAGGAGGAGGAGGTAGCCACTGTTTTTTGTTTGTTTGTTTTTTTTTTCTAATTGGGGTAGCCCCCAAAATATTGAGACATATTAAAAAAAAAAAAGATCACTATCTGCAGACAAACCCAGAGATGTTCTAGCACGGGTTAATTTTTTCCATATAAAATGTACCATGGTTTATTTTTCATGTTTCTCCTGTTCTAATAAAGGCTTATGTTCTATAAAAAAAAAAAAAGAATAAGTTCACTCAAGTATACCAATGGCTGTGCGAGGTCGGTATAAATGTGTATTCTGCACAAGGTACAGACAAGTCTTGTGGGATCCATGCCTGGTTCATTTTAATAAATGTTAGCTTGTCCACGTTGGCTGTGGACAGGTGGCTGTGCTTGTCTGTGATAACGCCCCCTGCCCTGCTAAACACATGTTCATACAATACACTGACTGCAGGGCAGGCCAGCACCTCCAAGGCATAAAGGGCAAGCTCAGGCCATGTGTCCAATTTGGAAACACAGAAGTTGAATGGGGCAGACCCATCAGTCAGTACGTGTAGGCGTATGCACACATACTGTTCCACCATGTTGCTGAAATGCTCCCTCCTGTTAAGACGTTGCCTATCAGCTGGTGGTGCTGTTTGTTGTGGAGTGCTGCTGACAAAGCTTTTCCACATTTTGGCCATGCTAACCCTGCCTTCTGAGATGCTGGCGGTGTCACAGCTGCGTTGGCGACCTCTCCCTCCTCCTCTGCCTTCTCCTTGTACTTCCACTGAGCCCCCAGTGTCATTTGGGAATGCCCCCAGCAGCGCGTCTACCAGCATAAGAGACTGCTGCATGATTTGGGGCTATGTAGCACTATTTATTATTCTTTTTTTTTTTTTTTTTTTTTTTAATTTAAAGTATTTATTAAAGTTTTCAGAATAATACAAGAAAAGGTGTTACAATTTCTGAAAATCATAAAAAAGAAGGCAAGGTAATGGACATTACTATTTAAAACAAGGTAAATGTGCAGTCTGCAGGAAAACAGGGCTGTCAATACTCAAACCTTGTGTTTGACCATAAACATCTTCTATTGCAATCAAAATAATGGTATGCACATGAAAGATGATGTACTAAAGTTGAACAAGAAGAGAAAAAGAAGACCAAAAAGGAACAGAAGGAAGGCGACAATGAAAGGAGTCCCCGGGAAGAGACCCACGTTGACGGATAGGTCACCCCCATGGGAACTCACTGTGACCTACCCCTCAATAGTACAGAAAACTCACCCCGTAACACCCACCCTGTCGCTCCCAAAGATCCAGATAAATATGACTTAGTGTACTACCTTGTTACTCAAAGAGTACCTTGAGTATTTTAGATCCACCAACCACAAGGCGGGTGTTAATAGTACCTATTAAATAGCGAAGAAAGCTACCCAGAAAAGACAAGATAAGTCATTATAAGAAAGGGGAAAGAGAACAGAAGAGGGAAGAAATAGAAAGGACAGTAACACAGAGAAGAAGAGGAAAAAGGAGAAAGTGAAGATAACACTCATATCCTTAACGTGTACCACAATCACATAAGAGCTCAGAATGAACAATCACCTGCTCAGGGAGCAAATTAAACGTAGACTAGATGGTGATCCCCATGTGAGCTGCCCATGGATCCCAAATATTCCTGAAAAAATTCAGCCTGTCAGAGATGGTACATGCTATTTTCTCCTGCGCCATCACCCACTATATCTTACGTTTAGCTTGTTGATATGACACTGTTTGGGTTTTCCAGCTTTTCGCTAAAGTCAATTTCGCATCTATTAACATAAATCTCATCAGGATCCGAGTACCCTTAGTTGCTCCAGGTACAACCTGGTTAAGTAGACCTATCATAGGGTTTTGAGGAATATTCATCCCCATAACTGTGCGCATTAGTCTAAATATAGCATTCCAAAAATTTCTGATCCTGGGAAATTCCCAGAGAGTATGCAAAAAGGAACCCAAATGACCACAGTCCCTAAAGCAAAGAGGTGATGTCGCAGGAAACATTCTGGCTAGCCTAGCCGGAACCAGGTACCATTTCGTCAATACTTTAATGTTAGCCTCCATCAGAGTAACATTATTTACATGTAGCACTATTTTTTATTTAATTTTTTAAACCAGCAATGTTGACACACTTTTTAATTTAGTGCGAGAAATGCACAGCAAGGTGCAAATGTACTATGTAGCACTATTTTTTTTTTTAAACCAGCAATGTCAACACACTTTTTTAATTTTGTGCAAGAAATGCACAGCAAGGTGCAAATGTACTATGTAGAACTATTTATTATTCTTTTTTTTAAACCAGCAATGTAGGCGCACTTTTTATTTTTGTGCAAGAAATGCACCGCTGGCCGCAAATGTAGTATTTCAATTTTTTTTTTTAAACCAGCAATGTAGACGCACTTTTTATTTTTGTGCGGAAATGCAACCCGCTCGCCGCAAATGTAGTATTTAGAATATTTTTATTTTTTTTAAACTAGCAATGTAGACGCACTTTTTATTTTTGTGCAAGAAATGCACCGCTGGCCACAAATGTAGTATTTAGAATATTTTTTTTTTTTAAACCAGCAATGTAGACGCACTTTTTACTTTTGTGCAAGAAATGCACCACTGGCCACAAATGTAATATTTTGCACAAAAAAAAAAAAATGTATTTATCTAACTGCAATGTAAAAACAGTATTTAAATATGCCAAAATGTTGCCAAATGAGCTAACAGAACTGCAGGGTGGGCCATTTATATGGATACACCTTAATAAAATGGGAATGGTTGGTGATATTAACTTCATGTTTGAAGCACATTAGTATATGTGAGGGGGGAAACGTTTCAAGATGGGTGGTGACCATGGCGGCCATTTTGAAGTTGGCCATTTTGAATCCAACTTTTGTTTTTTCAATAGGAAGAGGATCACGTGACACATCAAACTTATTGGGAATTTCACAAGAAAAACAATGGTGTGCTTGGTTTTAACGTAA
>BLSH010461394.1:148935-159119 GCA_018402905.1 Glandirana rugosa
ACGCTTGCCACCATCTGAACCAAAAAGTTTATCTTGGTCTCATCAGACCACAGGACATGCTTCCAGTAATGACTTTAGTCTGCCTGTCTTCAGCAAACTGTTTGCGGGCTTTCTTGTGCATCATCTTTAGAAGAGGCTTCCTTCTGGGATGACAGCCATGCAGACCAATTTGTTGCGGTGTGTGGCGTATGGTCTGAACACTGACAGGCTGACCTACCACCCCTCTAACCTCTGCAGCAATGCTGGCAGCACTCAAACATCTATTTACCAAAGACAACCTCTGGACATGACGCTCAGCATGTGCACTCAACCCCCTTTGGTCGACCATGGCGATGCCTGTTCTGAGTGGAACCTGGCCTGATAAACCGCTGTATGGTCTTGGCCACTGTGCTGCAGCTCAGTTTCAGGGTCTTGGAAACCTTCTTATAGCCTAGGCCATCTTTATGTAGCGCAACAATTCTTTTTTCAGATCCTCAGAGAGGTCTTTGCCATGAGGTGCCATGTTGAACTTCCAGTGACCAGTATGAGAGAGTGAGAGTGATAGCACCAAATTTAACACACCTGCTCCCCATTCTCACCTGAGACCTTGTAACACTAACAAGTCACATGACACCAGGGAGGGAAAATGGCTAATTGGGCCCAAATTGGACATTTTCACTTAGCGGTGTACTTACTTTTGTTGCCAGCGATTTAGACTTTAATGGCTGTATGTTGAGTTATTTTCAGGGGACAGCAAATTTACACTGTTATACAAGCTGTACACTCACTACTTTACATTGTAGCAATGTGTCATTTCTTCAGTGTTGTCACATGAAAAGATAGAATAAAATATTTACAAAAATGTGAGGGGTGTACTCACTTTTATGAGATACTTTATATATACACACATAGCGTATTGAGTGTGCACTATATATCTGTACATATGGTATATAGTACACTTGATGTGGTGTATTAAAATATATACAGCCTGGTATATATATATATATATATATATATATATATATACACACACACACACACACAGCGCATTGAGTGTACGCTATATATCAGTGCATTTAGGGGTGTACGGTATGTAGCACACTACTTGACGTGGTGTCTTCAAATATATACAGTCTAGCGTATCCAGATACACACGCAGCCTATTGAGTGTACACTATCTATATATCAGTGCATTTTGGGGTGTACAGTATATAGCAGACTACTTGACATGTTGTCTTCAGATATATATAGTCTAGTGTATCCAGATATAGATGCAGCGTATTGAGTGTACACTATATATCAGTACATGCGGGGGTATATGGTATATAGCACACTATTTGACGTGTTGTCTTCAAATATATAAAGTCTAGTGTATCCAGATATACATGCAGCGTATTGAGTGTACACTATATATGAGTACATTCGGGGGTGTACGGTATATAGAACACTACTTGATGTGGTGTCTTCAAATATATACAGTCTAGTGTATCCAGATATACATGCAGCATATTGAGTGTACACTATACAGTATATCAGTGCATTCAGGGGTGTATGGTATATAGCACACTACTTGACTTGTTGTCTTCAAATATTTACAGTCTAATGTATCCAGATATACACGCAGCGTACTGAGTGTACACTATATATCAGTGCATTCGGGGGTGTATGGTATATAGCACACTACTTGATGTGTTGTCTTCAAATATATACAGTCTAGTGTATCTAGATATATATGTAGAGTATTGAGTGTACACTATATATTGGTGCATTCGGGGGTGTACGGTATATAGTACAGTGTAGTGCTTTGTTAAAAAAAATACCCATCATGTCAAGAAGGCCCACAAAGAAGAGGAAGATGCTCCCAGGCCACTAAAAGAGGGCAAGCAGCCTCTGTGTCTTCTGAGAAAAGTGGTGGTGGCGGATGTGGTGCATCCTCTGCAGGCTGGTCACGCTTGTACTTTTTTTCTGCTGTTGGACATGCTATTGAGCCACATCATCCAGAAGAGTTGGTAGAGGGGATAACAAAGCAGTCCTCATCCTCCTCATCCTCTGTCACCCAGGCTCGTACAAGTTTGCTTTCCAACGCATCTGGCAAAGCGGCCTATTCCACCGGATCCTTGTCCACAGTTACTCCTTCTGTAGCCCCACCATCATGCACGGAGGAGTCACCTGAGTTGTTCGACCACAGTGTCGGTTACATGCTCATGGAGGATGTGCAGAAGTTTGAAAGCTTTGATGTTTGTTCCCAGGTTGAGGAAGGGAGTAGCATGAGCCTAGAGACAGGGAGCGTCGCAAAAGGACAAGAAACTAGCAGTCATGTTCCCCCAGCTGCAGCATACTGCCAAGTTTTCTCCAGTGACGAGGAGGGAGGGGATGATGAGGAGATGGACTGTACTTGGGTGCCTGAGAGAAGAGAGGAGGAAAGTGAGGAGGAGAAGGAGGCCCAACTCCAACAAGGCAAGATGTCCTCCAGGGGCCAGCTTAAGGGCAGCCACCCAATTGCATCAAACCACAGAGCTCCACAGGTGCAGGGCGCTGCTGTCTACCCACCGACTTCCAAAATTTGTTTGGTGTGGGCATTTTTCAGCATATGTGCAGTAGATCGCACCGCTACCATTTGCAATCTATGTCTGAAGCCGGTCAAGTGCGGCCAGGACTCCAGCCACTTGGGCACTACTGTCTTGACAAGACATATGACGACCAGCCATGCAGTCCGTTGGCAAGAGTACCTGAAGAACCCACACCAGAAAACAAGGAGGACTCCTCCTTGCTCCTCATCTGGGATCTCAACCCCTACTATAACTGCAGTCCTCTCCAAAACCTGCACTGAGAAGAATGAAGGTGTAGCAAAGCGTGGCACAAGTACTTGCAGCCAATCTGCTAGCAGTACACCACCAGGTGAATTCAGCAGGCAAATATCCATACCCCAGTTGCTGAACCATAAAAAGAAATACTGTCCCAGTCATCCACATGCTCAGCGTCTTAATGCTAGCTTGGCCAAATTGCTAACACTCCAACTGCTGCCTTTTCAGCTGGTACACTCTGCCCCCTTTCATGAATTTGTGGAATGTGCTGTCCCACACTGGGGGGTTCCCAAAAGAAATTTATTTTCACGTAAAGCCATTCCAGTTCTCCGGAATGAGAACCGGTGGTGATTTTGCCCCATTCGTCTCCTTCACCTCCTCCTCTTCTTCTACCTCTATGGCCTCTTCTGCAGAATTGTCCTCCGAACCTGCAGTGCTCCCTAAGCGTTCAAGGGGTTAGGCAAACAGTCAGGCTAAAAGATGCCATGCGGTGCTTGAGTTAGTCTGTCTTGGGGACAGGAGCCACTCTGGGGAAGAGATTCTTTCAGCTCTGTGCGGGCAGGCTCAGAGGTGGTTGACACCATGGCAGCTTGAGCCAGGAATGGTTGTATGTGACAATGGAACCAACCTTCTCTCTGCCCTCTGACTGGGACAATTGACACATGTTCCATGCTTGGTACACTCTTGAATTTGGTGGTGCAGCGTTTCTTGACCAGGTACCCAGGCTTACCAGATATCCTTAGGCAGGCCAGAAAAGTCTGTGGTCATTTCCGGTGTTCATACAATGCCACTGCCCGGCTGGCTGACATCCAGTGGGAATTCAACCTGCACAACAATTTGTGACATGCTCACCAGGTGGAAGTCAACATTGGCAACTTGCTCAATATGCAATTGAGCTACTGGCCTGTCCTGCAACAGTGTGCTTTCTGAACGGACATTCAGTGCTGCTGGAGGGTTCGTAACTAGAGTTGAGCGGACACCTGGATGTTCGGGTTCGTCGAGTTCATCCAAACTTCATGAAAAAGTTTGAGTTCGGCACCAAACTTGACCCGAACTTGACCCCGGACCCCGAACCCCATTGAAGTCAATGGTGACCCGAACTTTTGGGCACAAAAATGGCCCTAAAAAAGTCCTGGAAAGGGCTAGAGGGCTGCAAAAGGAAGCAAAATGGGGGTAAGAGTAGGACAAGTGCCCTGCAAACAAATGTGGATAGGGAAATAATTTAAAATCACATAAAAAAATAAAAATGGAGGAGGAGGTGGAGGAGGTGGATGGAGGTGGATGTGGAGTAGAAGGTTGAGGAGGCGGTGACCGTGGCGGTGTAGGTGGAAGTGGCAGTGGAGGAGGAGGAGATAGCCAACACTGTTTTTTGTTTGTTTTTTTTTCAAATTGGGGTAGCACCCAAAATATTGAGATATATTAGAAAAAAAAAAGTATACCAATGGCTGTGTGAGGCCGGTCTAAATGTCTATTCTGCACAAGGTACAGACAAGTCTTGTGGGATCCATGCCTGGTTCATTTTAATAAACGTTAGCTTGTCCACGTTGGCTGTGGACAGGCGGCTGAGCTTGTCTGTGATAACGCCGCCTGCCATGCTAAACACACGTTCAGACAATACACTGGCTGCAGGGCAGGCCAGCACCTCCAAGGCATAAAGGGCAAGCTCAGGCCATGTGCCAAATTTAGAGATCCAGAAGTTGAATGGGGCAGACCCATCAGTCAGTACGTGTAGGCAAGTGCCCACATACTGTTCCACCATGTTGCTGAAATGCTGCCTCCTGCTAAGACTTTGCCTATTATCTGGTGGTGCTGTTTGTTTTGGCGTGCTGCTGACATAACTTTTCCACATTTCGGCCATGCTAACCCTGCCTTCTGAGGTGTTGGCAGTGCCACAGCTGCGTTGGCAACCTCTTCCTCCTCCTCTGCCAGTTATTTGGGAATGCCCTCAGCAGCACGTCTACCAGCGTGCGCTTGTAGTCGCGCATCTTCCGATCACGCTCCAGTGAGGGAATTAAGGACAGCACGTTGTCCTTGTAATGGGGATTCAGCAGGGTGGCCACCCAGTAATCAGCACAAGTTAAAATGTGGGCAACTCGGCTGTTGTTGAGCAGGCACTGCAGCATGTAGTCGCTCATGTGTGCTGGGCTGCCAGAGGCAAAGACAAGCTGTCCTATGTGGGATGTGTATCATCTGTGTCCTCCGTATCCCCCCAGCCACGCTCCAGTGATGCCCACGAGCTGCGTTGGGTGCCATCTTGCTGTGAACACGGTTCCTCCTCCTCCTCATCATCCTCGTCCTCCTCATCCTCCAGAACTGTGCCCTGGCTTGAAAATTTTTTACCTGGCCTATGCTGGTGCAGGAACCCACCCTCCGAGACACTTGTGAATGACTGGACTGATAACCATGGAAATGATTCCTCTTCCTCCTCCTCCTGTGCCACATCCTCTTCCATCATCGCCCAAAGTGTTTTTTCAAGGAGACATAGAAGTGGTATAGTAACGCTGAGAACAGCGTCATTGGCACTGGCCATTTTAGTGGAATACCCGAAACACCGTAATATGGTACACAGGTCTCGCATGGAGGACCACTCATTGGTGGTGAAGTTGTGCTGTTCCGCAGAGTGACTGACCCGTGCGTGCTGCAGCTGAAACTCCACTATTGCCTGCTGCTGCTCACACCGTCTCTCCAGCATGTGCAAGGTGGAGTTCCACCTTGTAGGCACGTCACATAGGAGGCAGTGAGCGGGAAGGCCGAAGTTCTGCTGCAGCGCAGACAGGCGAGCAGCAGCAGGGTGAGAACGCAGAAAGCGTGCACAGACGGCCCGTAATTTCTGCAGCATCTCTGACATATCCGGGTAGCTTTTTAGAAATTACTGCGCAACCAAATTCAGCACATGCGCCAGGCAAGGCATGTGCGTCAAACTAGGCCCAGAGCTGCTACAAGATTTCGCCCGTTATCGCACGCCACCAGGCCGGGCTTGAGGCTCAGTGGCAACAACCACTCATCGGCCTGTTGTTCAATGCCCGCCCACAGCTTCTGCGCAGTGTGGGTTTTATCCCCCAAACATATCAGTTTTAAAACAGCCTGCTGTCGTTTCCCCTTGGATGTGCTGAAGTTGGTGGTGAAGGTGTTACGCTGACTGGATGAGGAGGTGGTAGAGGAGGAGGAAGCGGAGTAGGAGGAGGAGGAAACAGGAGGCAAAGAGAAATGCCCTGCAATCCTTGGTGGCGGAAGGACATGCACCAAACGGCTAGCCGCCTCAGGCCCTCCCCCCACTACATTTGCCCAATGTGCAGTTAGCGATATATAGCGTCCTTGCCCATGCTTACTGGTCCACATATCAGTGGTTATGTGGACCTTGCCACAGATGGCGTTGTGCAGTGCACACTTGATCTTGTCCCCGACTTCTTTGAGCAGGGAAGGGATGTCTCGCCTGGAAAAGTAGTGGCGGCTGGGAACCACGTACTGTGGGACAGACACCGCCATCAGGTTTTTAAAACTGTCTATGTCCACCAGACAGAATGACAGCATTTCAAAGGACAGGAATTTTGAAATGCTGGCATTCAGGGCCAGGGATCGTGGGTGGGTAGGGGGGGACTTCCTCTTTCTCTCCAGTGTTTGGGAGATGGAGAGCTATAAGCTTACATGGGACCGTGTGGAAATGCTTGGGGACGATAATCTGTCCATCACAGCACCGACAGGAACCCGTCCCTACTGCAGTATGAGATGATTTTAGAACGATAATCTGTCCCTCACAGCACCGACAGGAAACTCTCCCTACACCAGTATGAGATGATTTTAGAACGATAATTAGAGTTGAGCGAACACCTGGATGTACGTGTTCGGTGGGTTCGGCCGAACTTCGCGGAAAAGTTTGGGTTCGGTACCGAACTTGACCCGAACTTTACCCCGAACAACATTGAAGTCAATGAGGACCCGAACTTTTCGGCACAAAAATGACTGTAAAAAAGTCCTGGAAAGTACTAGAGGGCTGCAAAAGGAAGAAAAATGATTTTAGAACAATATTCTGTCCCTTACAGCAACAGCAGGAACCTGACCCTATAGGAGTAGGCGATGATTTTAGAACAATAATCTGTACCTTAGAGCAACAGCAGGAACCTGACCCTATAGGAGTAGGCGATGATTTTAGAACAATAATCTGTCCCTCTAAACAGTAGACTCTAACTAGTCCAGTCAGATCGTTCTGTAATGATTAGATCTGCAATCTGTCCCTAAAAGCAGTAGTAGTAGTAATCTCTACCTAGTCCACAATCAGATCGATGAGATGTTATTAATATTATATCTGCAATCTGTCCCTCACAGCGCCGGCAGCATCCTCTCCCTAAACTAGCCTGAGAGCATGTGACATGCAGCACTACGTGACTCCAGCTTATACAGAGGCTGGGTCACATGATGCACTGGCCAATCACAGCCATGCCATTAGTAGGCATGGCTGTGATGGCTTCTAAGGGCAAACCAGTGAAACGCTTGCTAATTGGCTGCCCTGCAGCTATTCAACATGCGTGATCATATACCCGAACCCAGAACCCGAACCCAAACTTTTTTTCATATGTCCGGGTTCGGGTCCAGGTCACGGACACCCCGAAGTTCGGTACGGACCGAACTCTAAAGTTCGGGTTCGCTCAACTCTAACGATAATCTGTCCCTCACAGCACCGACAGGAACCTGTCCCTACTGCAGTATGAGATGATTTTAGAAAGATAATCTGTCCCATCACAGCACTGACAGGAACCCCTCCCTACTGCAGTATGAGATGATTTTAGAACAATAATCTGTTCCTCACAGCACCGACAGCAACCTCTCCCTACACCAGTATAAGATGATTTTAGAACGCTAATCTGTCCCTCACAGCACCGACAGGAACCTGTCCCTACTGCAGCATGAGATGATTTTAGAATGATAATCTGTCCCTCACAGCACCGTCAAAAACCTGTCCCTACTGCAGTATGAGATGATTTTAGAATTATAATCTGTCCCTCACAGCACCGCCAGGAACCTGTCCTTACTGCAATATGAGATGATTTTAGAACGATAATCTGTCCCTCACAGCACCGACAGGAACCTCTCCCTACTCAAGTATGAGATGATTTTAGAACGCTAATCTGTCCTCACAGAACCGACAGGAACCTGTCCCTACTGCAGTATGAGATGATTTTAGAACAATAATCTGTCCCTCACAGCACCGATAGGAACCTCTCCCTACACCAGTATGAGATGATTTTAGAACGATAATCTATCCCTCACAGCACCGACAGGAACCTGTCCCTAATGCAGTATGAGATGATTTTAGGACGATAATCTGTCCATCACAGCACCGACAGGAAACTCTCCCTACACCAGTATGAGATGATTTTAGAACGATAATTAGAGTTGAGCGAACACCTGTATGTTCGGGTTTGATGGGTTCGGCCGAACTTCGCGGAAAAGTTTGGGTTCGGTTCCGAACTTGACCCGAACTTTGCCCCGAACCCCATTGAAGTCAATGGGGACCCGAACTTTTCGGCACAAAAATGACTGTAAAAAAGTCCTGCAAAGTGCTAGAGGGCTGCAAAAGGAAGAAAAATGATTTTAGAACAATAATCTGTCCCTTACAGCAACAGCAGGAACCAGACCCTTTAGGGTTGGTGATGATTTTAGAACAATAATCTGTCCCTTACAGCAACAGCAGGAAGCTGACCCTATAGGAGTAGGCGATGATTTTTAGAACAATAATCTGTCCCTTACAGCAACAACAGGAACCTGACCCTATAGGAGTAGGCAATGATTTTAGAACAATAATCTGTCCCTCTAAGCAGTAGACTCTACCTAGTCCAGTCAGATCGTTTTGTAATGATTAGATCTGCAATCTGTACCTAAAAGCAGTAGTAGTAGTAATCTCAACCTAGTCCACAATCAGATCGATGAGATGTTATTAATATTATACCTGCAATCTGTCCCTCACAGTGCCGGCGGCATCCTCTCCCTAGAATAGCCTGAGAGCATGTGACATGCAGCACTAGGTGACTCCAGCTTATACAGAGGCTGGGTCACATGATGCACTGGCCAATCACAGCCATGCCATTAGTAGGCATGGCTGTGATGGCTTCTAAGGGCAAACAAGTGAAACGATTGTTGATTGGATGCCCTGCAGCTATTCAACATGCATGATGAAATACCCGAAATGATTTTAGAACGATAAACTGTCCCTATCAGCAACGACAGGAACCTGTCATTACTGCAGTATGAGATGATTTTAGAACGATAATCTGTCCCTCACAGCATCGACAGAAACCTGTCCCTACTGCAGTATGAGATGATTTTAGAACGATAATCTGTCCCTCACAGCACCGACAGGAACCTCTCCCTACTGCAGTATGAGATGATTTTAAAACGATAATCTGTCCCTCACAGCACCAACAGGAACCTGTCCGTACTGCAGTATGAGATGATTTTAGAACGATAATCTATCCCTCACAGCACCGACAGGACACTATCCCTACTGCAGTATGAGATGATTTTAGAACGATAATCTGTCCCTCACAGCACCGACAGGAACCTCTCCCTACTCCAGTATGAGATGATTTTGGAACAAAAATCTGTCCCTCACAGCACCGACAGGAACCTCTCCCTACTCCAGTATTAGATGATTTTAGAACGATAATCTGTCCCTCACAGCACTGACAGGAACCTGTCTCTGCTGCAGTATGAGATGATTTTAGAACGCTAATCTGTCCCTCACAGCACTGACAGGAACCTGTCCCTACTGTAGTATGAGATGATTTTAGAAAGATAATCTGTCCCTCACAGCACTGGCAGAAACCTGTCCATACTGCAGTATGAGCTGATTTTAGAATGATAATCTGTCACTCACAGCACAGACAGGAACCTGTCCCTACTGCAGTATGAGATGATTTTAGAACGATAATCTGTCCCTCACAGCACCGTCAGTAACCTGTCACTACTGCAGTATGAGATGATTTTAGAATGATAATCTGTCCCTCTAAGCACAAACAGGAACCTGTCCCTACTCCAGTATGAGATGATTTTAGAAAGATAATCTGTCCCTCACAGCACTGTCAGGAACCTGTCCCTACTGCAGTATAAGATGATTTTAGAACAATAATCTGTCACTTACTGCACCGACAGGAACCTCTTCCTACACCAGTATGAGATCATTTTAGAAAGCTAATCTGTCCCTCACAGCACCGACAGGAACCTGTCCCTACTGAAATATGAGATGATTTTAGAACGATAATCTGTCCCTCACAGCACCAAAATGAACCTGTACCTACTTTAGTATGAGATGATTTTAGAACGATAATCTGTCCCTAACAGCAACGACAGGAACCTGTCCCTACTGCTGTATGAGATGATTTTAGAAGGCTAATCTGTCCCTCACAG
>BLSH010461395.1:9425-27799 GCA_018402905.1 Glandirana rugosa
AAAAAAAAAGGTATTAATTGGTATTAATAAATACTTACATAGGGCTACATAATATATTTGCGGGCCCAATGAGGAGAGCAAATAAGGGACGTGGTCATGGTGCTGCTGGTGATGCTGGTGCTGCTGGTGAACCTCCTGTTGGAAGGAGAGAACGTGGTCGAGGTGTGCCAGCTACACGCACAAGGGAAACACCTTCCTCAGGTAGCCAACAGAACCTTCACCGGTATATGGTAGGCCAGAATGCCCCTCAACGATTGGTGAGGCCAGAACAAGTACAGGCGATAGTAGATTGGGTGGCTGACAATGCCTCCAGTTCCTTTACATTGTCTCCCTCCCGGTCACTTGATGAAAGCTCAGAGTTGGCACCTGAACCCCATGGCCATCAGTCTTTCACCTCAGCCCCTTGTAAATTAGCCAAGCAGTCTGAGCCCCAAGTCCTGCAAGAGACTCTTGTGCTTTTTGATGACTCTCCTGGTGTGCTTTCCGTGGGCCATCCACATAGCGCTGCCACAGAAGTGGAAGACATTGAGTGCACCGATGCCCAACCACTTCTATTGCAGGATGAGGACATGGAAACACCAGTGCAGCAAATTTCTGATGATGACGAAACACAGGTGCCAACTGCTGCAGCTTGCTTCAGTGTGCAGACTGACAAGGAGGGCAGTGGTGAAGGGTGGGTGGACGATGATGTGGAGGATGATGAGGTCCTAGACCCCACATGGAATGAGGGTCATGCAAATGATGTGTGGAGTTTGGAGGAAGAGGTGGTGGTCGCACAGAGGCACCAGCACAGCAAAAGAGGAAGCAGGTTGCAAAAGCGGAGCGAGCGTCCCCTAGACAGTAGGCCCGCTACTACCCACCACACCCAGGGACCTAGCACACCAAAGGCAGCTCAAAGGCGTTCCCCTGCGTGGCAGTTCTTCAGACAATGTGCTGACGACAAGACACGAGTGGTTTGCAAGCTGTGCAATGATAGCCTGAGCCGGGGCATAAATGTTCTCAACCTAAGCACAACCCCCATGACCAGGCAGGACCAGGTCTCGGCCTCCTCCTGCTTCCTCTTCTGCTGCTGCCTCGGCCTCTTCCTCCACCTCTACAGTGACAGTGTCACCTGCCACCCAGCAAACAGATGATATGACAGCAATGCCACCATGTCCGCCACCGTCCCCAAGCATTTCCACATGGTCCCATGGAAGCTTACAGCTGTCCATCTCCCAAACACTGGAGAGAAAGAGGAAGTACCCCCCTACCCACCCGCGATCCCTGTCCCTGAATGCCAGCATTTCAAAATTCCTGGCCTTTGAAATGCTGTCATTCCGTCTGGTGGACAGAGACAGTTTCAAAAACCTGATGGCGGTGGCTGTCCCACAGTACGTGGTACCCAGCCGCCACTACTTTTCCAGGCGAGCCATCCCTTCCCTGCACAAACAAGTCGGGGACAAGATCAAGTGTGCACTGCGCAACGCCATTTGTGGCAAGGTCCACATAACCACTGATACATGGACCAGTAAGCACGGGCAGGGACTCTATATCTCGCTTACTGCACACTGGGCAAATGTAGTGGTGGGTGGGCCTGAGCCGGCTAGCCATTTGGCGCATGTCCTTCCACCACCGAGGATTGCAGGGCATTTCTCTTTGCCTCCTGTTGCTCCCTTCTCCTCGACCACCCACTCAGCGTAACACCTTCACCACCAACATCAGCACATCCAGGGGGAAACGACAGCAGGCTGTTTTAAAATTGATATGTTTGTGGGATAAACCCCACATTGCGCAGGAGCTGTGGACGGGCATTGAACAACAGACCAATGAGTGGTTGTTGCCACTGAGCCTCAAGCCCGGCCTGGTGGTGTGCGACAATGGCCGAAATCTCGTAGCGGCTCTGGGTCGAGCCGGTTTGAGGCACATCCCTTGCCTGGCGCATGTGCTAAATTTGGTGGTACAGAATTTTCTAAAAAACTACCCAGATATGTCAGAGCTGCTGCATAAAGTGCGGGCCGTCTGTGCACACTTTCGGCGTTCTCACCCTGCTGCTGCTCGCCTGTCTGCGCTGCAGCGGAACTTCGGCCTTCCCGCTCACCGCCTCATATGCGACGTGCCCACAAGGTGGAACTCCACCTTGCACATGCTGGAGAGACTGTGCGAGCAGCAGCAGGCATGGGTCAGTCGCTCTGCGGAACAGCAACACTTCACCACCGAGTGGGCCTTAATGCGAGACCTGTGTAGAGTATTGCGGTGTTTTGAGTACACCACCAACATGGCCAGTGCCGATGACGCTGTTCTCAGCGTTACTATACCACTTCTATGTCTCCTTGAAAAACACTTCGGGCCATGATGGAAGAGGATGTGGCAGAGGAGGATGAGGAGGAGGAAGAGGGGTCATTTCCACGGTTATCAGGCCAGTCATTCGCAAGTGGCTCGGAGGGTGGGTTCCTGCACCAGCATAGGCCAGGTCAAAAATATTCAAGCCAGGGCACAGTTCTGGAGGACGAGGAGGATGAGGAAGATGAGGAGGAGGAGGAGGAGGAATTGCAGCAGGGTGGCACCCAACGCAGCTCGTGGGCATCACTGGAGCGTGGCTGGGGGGATAAAGAGGACACAGATGATATACCTCCCACAGAGGACAGCTTGCCTTTGCCTGTGGGCAGCCTGGCACACATGGCCGACTACATGCTGCAGTGCCTGTGCAACGACAGCCGAGTTGACCACATTGTAACTTCTTCTGATTACTGGGTGGCCACCCTGCTGGATCCCCATTACAAGGACAACGTGCCGCCCTTAATTCCCTCACTGGAGCATGAGAGGAAGATGCGCGACTACAAGCGCACACTGGTAGAGGCGCTGCTGAGGTCATTCCCAAATGACACCGGGGCTCAGCGGAAGCACAAGGCGAAGGCAGAGGAGGAGGAGGAGGAAGAGGCCACCAACGCAGCTGTGCCACCGCCAGCACCTCAGAAGGTAGGGTTAGCATGGCCGAAATGTGGCAAAGCTTTGTCAGCAGCCCGCCACAACAAACAGCACAACCAGCCGATAGACAACGTCTTAGCAGGAGGCAGCATTTCAGCAACATGGTGCAAGAGTATGTGGGCACACGCCTACACGTACTGACTGATGGGTCTGCCCCATTCAACTTCTGGGTCTCCAAATTGGCCACATGGCCTGAGCTTGCCGTTTATGCCTTGGAGGTGCTGACCTGCCCTGCAGCCAGTGTATTGTCGGAACGTGTGTTTAGCACAGCAGGGGGCGTTATCACAGACAAGCGGAGCCGTTCGTCCACATCCAACGGACAAGCTAACCTTTATTAAAATGAATCAGGCATGGATCCCATAAGACTTGTCTGTACCTTGTGCAGAATAAACATTTAGACCAGACTCACACAGCCATTCATATACTTGTTTTTTTTTAATAGGCCTCAATATTTTGGGGGCTACCCCAATTATAAACAAACAAAAAAAAAAAACCATGTTGGCTACCTCCTCCTACTCCTCTACCACTGCCACTTCCACCTACACTGCCACGGTCACGGCCTAGTCAACCTCTAGGCTCCTACTCCACATCCACCCCCCCCTTCCCATTTTTTTATTTGATTTTAATTTATTTTCCCTATCCCCATTTTTTTGTAGGGCACTTGCCCTACTCTTACCCCCATTTTACTTCCTTTTGCAGCCCTCTAGCACTTGCCAGGACATTGTTACAGACATTTTTGTGCCTAAAAGTTCGGGTCCCCATTGATTTCAATGGGGTTCAGGGTCCGCGCGAACGTTCGGGTTCTGTCCGGACCCAAACCCGGACTTTGTCCCGAAGTTCGGCCGGACCAGCAGAACCCGAACTTCCAGAGGTTCGCTCAACTCTAATCATGATTGAATAGCTATAGCTCAGAAGTAAGTAGGAACCTGGGTCGCCCCCACAGTATGTTCCCAGTCGGGGTGGTAGGCAGACATGGGAACCTATTTGATTGCCTATTATATAAGATACCGGCAACAACAGGCTAAAGTACTTCCACTCACTCTAGTGAATACCAATAGGCCAAAGATATTGAGGCACTACACATCAGGACTTCTGTTACCCCTCTAGTTTCCCGTAAAACCTGATTGGAATTCTTCACATCCCCTTTCCTTTACAGAATTCTGTTATACATGTGATTTCAGAAGAAAAGCATAGGACGAACTGCTTGTTATCACATAAATGTAATGCAATTAAACATGCTTAATGTTGTTCATGTTATGTACTTACAGATCGATTATGTAAGCATGTATTATGTACACGTCTTATAATCTGTATGCTTATAAATTTCAATAAAAAGTTTGAAACAAAAAAAAGAAAAGAAGGATTATTTTGGGCCCAGGACAAGATTTTTGTTCCCCAGCAACTAAGATTGCAAATCCTAAGGACATTTCATGACCACAAACTTGCTGGGCATTTTGGAATTCAAAAGACTTCTGAACTTATTCAGTGCTCCTTTTGGTGGCCTAACTGGAAACAGGACGGTAAGAACTATATCAGCTCCTACACGGTGTGCCAATGCAACAAAGGTCCAACACCAAATCCTGGGGCTTACTGAGACCCTTGCCTATTCCCAAACAACCCTGGAAAAGGGTCTCAATGGACTTAATTGTTGATCTAGCTCCCTCGGAGGGATTCACTACCATCTTGGTGGTGGTGGATTGTCTAACCAAAATGGCCCACTTCTTACCCATGATTGGCACACCTACGGCCTCTGAAACAGCAAACATCTTTATTAGAGTTGATCGAACCTCTGGAAGTTCGGGTTCTGCAGGTTTGGCCGAACTTCCGGACAAAGTCCGGGTTCGGGACCAGACTTGACCCGAACTTTGTCCCGGACCCCGAACCCCCATTGAAATCAATGGTGACCCGAACTTTTAGGCACAAAAATGGCTGTAACAAAGTCCTGGCAAATCCTAGAGGTCTGCAAAAGGAAGGAACATGGGGGTAAGAGTAGGGCACGTGCCCTACAAAGAAATGGGGATAGGGAAATAACTCAAAATAATTTTTAAGCTAAAATCACATAAAAAAAAATAAAAAATGGAGGTGGATGTGGAGTTGTAGGTTGAGGAGGCGGTGAAAGTGGCGGTGGAGGAGGAGGAGGTAGCCAACACTGTTTTTTTTATTTTTGTGCAAGAAATGATTTAAAATCATCTCCAAGTTCTATAGGGAAAGTTTCTTCCAGCCGCATAGAGAGCCATATTACTGTTCTAAAATCATCTCCAAGTTCTATAGGGAAATTTTCATCCAGCCGCATAGAGACTGAGAGCCATATTATTGTTCTAAAATCATCTCCAAGTTCTATAGGGAAAGTTTCATCCAGCAGCATAGAGAGCCATATTATTGTTCTAAAATCATCTCCAAGTTCTATAAGGAAAGTTTCTTCCAGCCACATAGAGAGCCATATTATTGTTCTAAAATCATTGATTTTAGAACAATAATATGGCTCTCTATGCGGCTGGATGAAACTTTCCCTATAGAACTTGTGCAGCAGGATGAGGTCTGCAATCTGTCCCTCAAAGCAGCAGTACTAGTATCTCCTAGTCCACAATCAGATCATTCAGTAATGCAGGATGAGATGTTCTATAATATCTGCAATCTGTCCCTCACAGAGCCAGCAGCATCCTCTCCCTAAACTATCCTGAGAGCATATGACAGGAGTATGTATCATGTGTGCGCTGTAACTTATAGATTTTTTGTTTGTTGGTCGTTACGAGCAGCACCATGCGTTTGGCAGGGTGTTCCCCCCAAATATCTAGTTTTTTTGTATGCTTTATGCTTGGGTCCTGACCAGACCTTTTTGGGTTGGTGAACCCCATCCTCCTTAATTAGCCCCAATCAGTGTCCTCCTGATCCATGGGATATGTCCTCTGGTCTCCCATAAAGAGAAGCGTTAGCTTCCATGGTTTAAAAGATATGAGTATTCACTCTAAGGTCAGTGTAGGTTCCCACTGGTAATGGGGTACTTTGCAGCAGTCAGTGGGCTTAAGCACTTCATGGCCATTCAGTGTGAGCAAACCCCGTATCTTTGCATTTTTTGCTATATACGTTTAGATGCTTTTAAAATAGCCTGACAGGAGTATATATCATGTGTGCGCTGTAACTTATAGATTTTTTGTTTGTTGGTCATTACGAGCAGCACCATGCGTTTGGCAGGGTGTTCCCCCCAAATATCTAGTTTTTTTGTATGCTTTATGCTTGGGTCCTGACCAGACCTTTTTGGGTTGGTGAACCCCATCCTCCTTAATTAGCCCCAATCAGTGTCCACCTGATCCATGGGATGTGTCCTCTGGTCTCCCATAAAGAGAGGCGTTAGCTTCCATGGTTTAAGAGATATGAGCATTCACTCTAAGGTCAGTGTAGGTTCCCACTGGTAACGGGGTACTTTGCAGCAGTCAGTGGGCTTAAGCACTTCATGGCCATTCAGTGTGACCAAACCCCCGTATCTTTGCATTTTTTGCTATATACGTTTAGATGCTTTTAAGATAGCCTGACAGGAGTATGTATCATGTGTGCGCTGTAACTTATAGATTTTTTGTTTGTTGGTCGTTACGAGCAGCACCATGCGTTTGGCCGGGTGTTCCCCCCCAAATATCTAGTTTTTTTGTATACCCACAGACTACTCTGCTCTCTGTTACCAGTCTACCCTGCAAGTGTGGGCATGCACCCCAGCCGGGCGTTTACTGCTGTTCCTGCACTCCTGGACATTTAACCGCTATAAATTGCCCACAGACTTACACCTTCTCTTGCTGAGACATCAAGCCCATCCCAGGCATCTCCTGGTCAAGTCTACACCCGCTGTTGGTAACCCATGCTTCTTAAGCACAATACCTCCTGTATCACCTTCAGGGGTATACTGCGTTTAGCCACAAGGTGGCCCCTCTCGGCATTTTGGCTTCAGGATCAGGTACGTATGGTGACACAGGGGTAGAAAAGAGTCCCAAAACAAAAGTCCATTACATGAATAAAAGCCTCCTGGTTACCAGATAGACCTCACTGGGCCTGCTTCGGTCCTTCAGGCATGTTCACTCACAGCCTGCTCCTTCTCTCTCAGCACCACCACTGATTACACCCAGGTCAGGCAAAATGATACCCCAGCAAGGTGTGACCAATACTTAACCCCTTGCTGCCTACAGACCTCTCCCTGTTACCCATTTACCTTAAGGATCTCAAGATTTACATGGGCTGTTTGTCACATACCTCCCCCCTCTGTTTGAACCCGTGGGTTCGAACACCAGCTATTAAACAGTGGGTTCTAGAAAGGGCTTCTGCATTTTTGTGGCTACAACCAGCCCTATGCTCCACTTTAAATGAAAAATCTTGGAGGGCCAGGAGCCAACAGGTAACCCTTGTATTATGATCCTTAGCCTGGGCCATCCATTTCAAGGGAGCATGGTCTGTTGTGAGTCGGAAGTAGCGCCCCAGCAAGTAGTACCGTAGAGCCTCTAATGCCCACTTAATGGCCAAGCACTCTCGCTCCACAATACTGTAATTTCCCTCTGCCTGGGTCAGCTTCCGACTCAAATAGACCACCGCTCCAAATGCTCCAAATACCACATCATCTACATAGGCTGCAAATAACATTGATGTGGCCTAATGATCTCATCCATCATACACTGGAATGATCACCCAGGGCTAGTAGAGCTTCCCTGTCTTTCCATGCTTTTCATTTCAATGTTTTTATTGAAGGTTTTACAATAGGGTAGAGAGGTACATTCACATGCACAGTGTGTTGCATATTGGTTAAAAACATTCCAAAAGTGAGTTCATCCCAAAATACATTTCTCAAAATATTGTAAGTGAAGTGTTATAGGTAACCATATCCATTATGGGTGACTTGCATATAGCATATACCGCTTATATGGTCAATACATTCCTCGATGCTCTTTTCCTCGTCATCTTACAGCTGGACCATCATACATGAACCATTTAAGGGGTAGTTCCTTTCGCCTTTGGGGCTCCCACACAGGTTGCAACTTGTCAAATTTCTGCTGGCTCTAGTCGACCCCTCCATGGCACCCCTATCGGGATCCTGCTGCGCCCCGGGAGGTGTTGCCTGATTGTATGTTTTGAAATATTGCTTAGGTGTTGTCACACCCTGCCTGTGTGGTTTGTCCATAAAGGCGTGGCTTTAGTGAATAAAGTATTAATATCCATATGTTATTGCTATGAATGCTTCCTTTAGTACTTGGGGATTAGTGTAACTAAAAAAGTGAAAAAATAATTGGGATAAAGGAGTGGGTAATAAAAGATGAAGAAAGGTAACAATCTAAAGAAGAGAGAAGAGAAGAGAAGAGAAGAGAAGAGAAGAGAAGAGAAGAGAAGAGAAGAGAAGAGAAGAGAAGAGAAGAGAAGAGAAGAGAAGAGAAGAGAAGAGAAGAGAAGAGAAGGAGAAAAGAAGATAGAGGCTGGCTGAAGTTTTATATGTTAGATAGAATCTAACCAGGGACTGCCAACATCCCCTAGTGGCTCTTATTTTTCCCTATGACATGTTTGGTTCTAAGTTTTTGAGGGTGCCATTTTGCGTTCATACCAAATGTTCCATAGTTTCCATTTTGATATTTATGATAGCAACTTCCCTTTAGATGAGGCAAACATCATCTCGTACATTATATGAGTGTTTATGGTTCTGATCGCTGCAGGTAGAGTGGGAGCCTCTGATTGTTTCCAGTGTCTGGAAATTTCAAGCCTAGCGCCTAATAATATTTGTGAGATTATGGCTCTTAGAGGGCCTGGGATAGCGTCCATCCCTAGGGATAGGACTGCCAGTCCAGGATCCTCTAATAAACCCATCTTTGTGACCTCCTTATTGGTTGTAAATATTCCCCTCCAGAATTTTTATATTTTGGGGCATGCCCACATGATGTGGAAAAGGGAGCCTTGTTGGCCGCACCCTCTCCAGCACAGTGGAGATATGTGTGGGGTGAATCTAGAGAGTCTTGTGGGGGTCAGGTACCACCTAAGCATGATCAACTCCCATAAGTTAGCACTTTTAGTTGTTACGTAAGTGGTTGAAAGAGCTCTTTGCCACTGATGGGGAGAAAAGGAGGTTTTCAGGTCTATCTCCCACGACTTCATGGAAGCGTTTTTGACAAATATTGTTTTATGGTTTAGGAGGCTATAGAATAGAGAAATACCCTTGATATTAGTAGAGGGGTTGTTTAGGTAAATGTAGACCCTCCAATGAAGGGAGATATATGGGTGTGGATTAGCTTTAAGGAAGTGGGTGATTTGGTTATACTTATATTGGTCCTTGTGATCTAAGTTGAATTCCAGTTGGGCTGTTCTAAAGGTTTTAATGGTAGGGCCTATCTGTAAGTCTGCCACTGAGTTGATGCCCTTGCTTTCCCAGTGATTGATCTTGAGCTGTGGAATTAGTAATTGTAAACTCGTGATTGGTAGAGGGATGGATTTGGAGGTAGGCACCATAGCGTGTTCTTTTAAAAAGGATCTCCAAGCCAGGATAGAGGCCTTCATAGTATGTGAAATCTCTGTGGGTATTGTTGTTAAGAAGTTTGTGGCCAGTATTAGGTCATACAAGTTCTTGGTGGGGCTTTGGCATTCTTCTAATTCATGCCATCTTTGAGCGTGAGTCTGTGAGAACCACGTCCGTAGTTGCGCGAGTATGGCGGCATTGTAATCGTCTTTGATTAAAACGTGGCCTGATCCTCCCGCCTCTCTGCTTTTTATTAGCTTTTTAAAAGCACATCTGACTTTCTTACCTTGCCACAAATATCTGTTTACCATTGTCTGAGCCTTAGAGAAGAAGGAGTCAGGCACTGGAACAGGGAGAGACCTAAATAGGTACAAAAATTGTGGTAAAATCAGCATCTTGAACAATGTGAGTCGTCCAGACCATGACAGCTCAGACTTTGCTATATTTTGCAGTTTGGAATTGAGGTTTTGGAAAAGAGGTGTATAATTTGCTTCTACCAATTGGTCTGTGTTTGCCGTTAGTTTTATACCTAGGTCGTTTATCCCTGTCTTACTCCACCTATAGGGGTATCTATCTCTTAACTCTGATTGTAAGTGGGGGTCGATTCCTAGGCTCAGTATAAAGGATTTGCCCTCGTTCACCTTGTAGTACGAGATTTTGTTAAACCTTGTAAGAGTTTCATGCACTGCCGCCAGGGAGGAGTCCACCACTGTCAACATCAAGATCACGTCATCCGCGAAGAGGCTGATGGTATGAGATGAGCCCCCTAGTGGATAGCCCTTTATATCAGGGTGCGACCTGATGTAGATCACCAGGGGTTCCATCAGTAAATTAAAGATTAATGGGGAAAGGGGGCACCTGCCTTGTTCCATTGGTAATAGTGAAAGGGGCTGATAAAATTCCTGACATTGCAGAGGGCTTTGAGTACAGCACCTTAATGGCAGAAAGAAAACTTCAGCTGAAACCAAAAGACTCCAAAACTCTAGTCAAGTACAGCCAGTGAATGCGGTCAAAGGCCTTCTCTGCGTCCAATGCTAGAAGCAGAGAAGGCCTTTTCTGAGCTTTAGCTAAGTGAATGATATTGGTAATTCTTCTAGTAGCATCGTATGTCTGTCTGTGTTTTGTGAAACCAGTTTGGTCTGGATGAATTAGTTGAGGTAAGATAACAACTAGTCTCAGCGCAAGTAATTTGACGTAAATTTTTACATCTAGATTTAAGAGCGAGATTGGTCTGAAATTTGCAGGAGAGGTGGGCTCCTTGCCTGGCTTAGGGATGGCAATAATCAGTGCTTCAAGCATTTCTGGGGGGAAGGTCTAGGAGGCGGCAGCAGTGTTGAAAATCTGTGCCAAATAGGGGGAGAGTAATGCTTTAAATTCTTTATAATATTCTACGCTATAGCCGCCTGGCCCTGGAGATTTATTCATCGGCAGAGATTCGATGACTTTGTGGATTTCATCCTCATTAAAAGGCTGATTCAAGAGCTGAAGATGAGATTGGGAAAGTTGCGGGATGGAATTTTTTGCCAGGAAAGAAATGATGGTATATATAATGGGTTGGTGTGTCTCTTTGTTGTCTTTCAGATTGTAGAGTGATCCATAGTAATGGCTAAATGCTTTGGATATTTTTTGTGGGTGGGATTCTCTTTGCTTAGTTATAGGGTCGATTATGAATGGGATTTTTGTTTTATATCTGTGGCCCTTTATTTTCTGTGCCAATAGTCTACCTGCCTTGTTACCATTAACGTAATAGTTCAGCTTTAGTTTTTTGATAGTTTTTTCAAATTTATCTAGCAAAAGGAGCCGGAGGTCATGTCTAAGTTGTGACAATTTTTGGGATAACGTTTGGGAAGGGTTGGGGGCGTGGCCTGCAGCGGACCAAGATGGATGCTTGAGTCCACATCACAGACCCTGACTGAAAACGCAGAGACCGGACCCGATTTCTACACACACACCGACGGGAACAATAGCCCCTACCTCCCGGGCATGCAGGGGAGTCATCTGAAACCGCCAGCTCCCCGCCGCCTCACAGATTTCTATAAGCCCGCAGCGATGAACCAGGCCCAAGATGGCGCCGCCTCAGGGAACGAATGCGGCGCACAGGGCCGCTCCCAGAACGAAGGCTCGCACCCTGCTACACCCCACAACAATGCCCTAGCGAGCGGTCAGCGGGACAGAGAACTCAGGGAGGAAATGGACACTCTCCCCTCACCAGAACTACAACCCTCAGCCAGTCCGTCTGACAGAGGTAAGAGAACAGCAACATCCCCAGCACTGTCTCCTAACAAAGAGCCGCTCACCAAGAAACATTCCTGGTCCAACTCTAGCTCTGGCCAAGACACGGAGGCTCATATGACATTAGCAGCAATGCCAGCAGCAGATGTTCCTGTGTCAGAGACTATGCTAAAACACATGCTGCTGACACTCCAAAAGGACCTACATAGGGAACTTCAGACCTCTATCACACAGATACATGAAAGGGTTGACTATTTAGAGGACAGAACCGCTGCCTTAGAAGATCGCATGTCAGACCACTCTAAAGCTCATAATGAACTGCTAGATGTTCATGACCACTATGAGGCTGAATTGCAGCGTATCAATTTAAAATTGGCAGATTTAGAAGACCGCTCTAGGAGACAAAACATAAAATTCAGGGGAATCCCGGAATCGGTCAAACCAAATGAAATCATCCCCCACCTCCATCAACTTTTTGCAAAGTTACTCCCCCGTCTGAATGCCCATGACATCACCATTGACAGAGCCCACAGGATCGCTAAACCCCCACACCTAGCTCCTGATGTACCAAGAGACATCCTTGCTAAAATACATTACTTTCATGTAAAGGAACAAATCTTACAAGCAGCAAAAAACAACAACCTATTACCAGCCCCATACTCCAATGTGAAGCTCTTCAATGATCTCTCTAGAGCCACTATGGAAATGCGTAGGGCTTTCACTCCAATCACATCCATACTGCTGGAAAAACAGATAACCTACAAATGGGGTTTCCCGACCAAACTACTGGTTACCTACCAGCATCAACTTATACCTATATTATCTCCTAAAGATGGATACAAATAAAGTCTTCTGCCACTTCCTCCGGGCCCGATCGAACAGAGAGGTACCATTGCTCCAGCTACTCAGAAACGGAACCAAACCCCACGCAAATCCAAAACTTAACTATCCCCCAAGCATGGTTCCCTCACCTCAACAACAGGGTCTAAGTGTGGGCACAACTTCTCCCTGACGACACCTCCCCAGGTTACTGTGTGCCAAGCACACTGTGAATTTGCATTGTTATTGTTCTATTATTTTTTTATTTATTTTTTTTCTAATATCTTTACTCCTTATTGTGTTTTTCGCGCAAGGTTAACATTTTCACACAATAGAAGTACTTGTACACTGCTTTCTCCTCCCTCCACCAAGAAACCAGTGATCAGTGTATTACTTCAGCAAATAACTAATGCCACTTCAACATCCCAAACCCCCAAATATCTTTGAAACACTGCAACCAATTTGACCCTATAAAGATCTCTCTCCTGTCCCCTTATACCTACAGTTAGAATCTTGCCTACCCTACGCACACTTTCAGAATCCCCACATAATGACGGTAAACTTCACCTCAATCAACGCTAAGGGTTTAAACTCTCCTTTTAAGAGAAACATGCTATGGAAGAAAGCCGAGTCCCAGCACGCAGACATTCTTTGCGTACAAGAGACGCACTTCGCCTCAAATAAAGCCCCCAAATGCACCCACAAGAAATACAAAACCATCTACACGGCCAACGCCCTCAAAAAACACAGAGGAGTGCTGATAGCCATAAGAGCTAATGTCCAACACATGATTCACCACAGTGAAGCAGATCCAGAGGGTAGATACCTCATATTATCATTAACGATAGACCGTCAACGAATGACCCTAGTAAACCTCTACGCCCCTAATAAGGGACAACGTCAATTCTTTAAAAATATACTGAACAAAGTGTCTCCTTTTCGCCCTGATCCCCTCATATTATGTGGGGACTTTAACGACATAATAGATATGGCTATAGACACCTCGAACCCCTCCAAAAGGAGACCCTCAGCTCTCTCCTCTCTATTACACGATGAGGATCTGTATGATCCATGGAGGTGCCTGCATGATGGCGAAAGGGACTACACTTTTTTTTCTCCCCCTCAGAACTCCTATTCTCGGATTGACATGTTTATCACTGACAAAATCCTACTACAAAATGTCTCTGAGGCAAATATAGGGACGATTACGTGGACTGATCATGCGCCAGTCTCTATCAAACTCTCCCTTTCTAACAATGTCCCCAAACACACCATCTGGAGACTGAACAGCTCTCTCCTTGCTGACCCAAAAATAGAGGAAAAGATAGAGTCTGAACTTAAGACGTACTTTCAACTAAATGCTGACCCCGCAGTGTGCTGCAACACAGTGTGGAATGCACACAAGGCAGTCATGAGAGGCCTATTCATCCAACTAGGAGCCCAGAAAAAAAAAGCACACACAGCCATCACAACAAACCTTTTGCAGCAGATTAGGGATACGGAAACTCTTAATAAACAACAACCCTCCCCAACCTTATCCCAAAACCTGATATCTCTCAGACGCGAGCTAAGCACACACCTACGCAGGAAATTTGATTTCTATGTCAAAAAACTGAAACTCCAATATTATACCTCGGCCAACAGAGCGAGTGCATATATGGCCAAACAATATAAGAAACAAGTGGCCAACGCCAAGATACACTCCTTACTTAACCCACAAAGCAAACAATTAACCAACCCTCTAGACATTGCAAATGAGTTCAGTAGTTTCTACGGCAAGCTCTACAATCTCAAAGACTCCGAACCAAATACCTCCCCTTCAAAAGAACTCATAGCACGCTTTCTCTCCGAAATAAACCTCCCATCCTTATCCACCTCGCAACTAGAATCACTTACACAGCCTTTCTGCCACCAGGAAATCCAAAAAGTCATCAACAAACTCCCACGCCATAAGTCCCCCGGGCCAGACGGTTTCCGCAATGAGTACTTTAAAAAACTCCACTCCTTACTTACCCCCCACCTTTGTAAAGTATACAACAACTATGCAGATACTGGAACATTACCCCCAGAAGCACTAATTGTCACCATCCCGAAACGGGGTAAATCTCCCACTAACCCAGCAAACTATCGCCCAATCTCATTACTAAATACCGACACCAAAATTTATGCCAAACTAATCGCCCAACGTTTAGGCCCTCTAATTCCCCAAATCGTACATCCCGACCAGTTTGGCTTCATACCAGGAAGACAGGCCTCAGATGGCACAAGACGCTTTATTGACCTTATCCAGTGGACGGAGCACAGTCGAACGCCTTCTCTCCTCCTTTCCCTGGATGCAGAGAAGGCGTTCGACAGAGTCCACTGGGGTTACATGGAAGCAGTGCTCCAAAAATTCGGTCTGTCGGGCAGAATCCTATCAGTGATTATGAGCCTATATACATCTCCTAGTGCCAGGGTGTGGACCTCCGGTATGAAATCAGACCACTTTCTAATAACAAATGGTACTAGACAGGGGTGCCCCTTATCACCCCTAATCTTCGCCATGATAATGGAGCCACTCGCCCAAATGATCAAAGAAGATAATAGGGTCAAGGGAATCCTTGTAGGGGAGATACAACACAAAATAGGTCTCTATGCAGACGATGTCATCATCACCTTATCAAATCCCGAAACATCCCTACCCGCAGTACACACCATCCTCAATAGATTCAGTGAAGTATCACTTTATAAAATTAACAGCAGTAAATCTACCATGTTAGGGCTGGGCATAGACACAAAAACCACAGCTGACATCTCCACAATCACACCCTTCAAATGGTCCCCAACCTCTCAACTTCCGTACCTTGGCACAGTACTAGCCTACCCTAGTAATGCAATACTTCAGATAAATTTTGATAAAACCAAAGACACCCTTGAACGCATATCCAAGGACCTGGCCCACATACCCACCTCATGGGCAGGCAAAATAGCTCAAACAAAAATGTACTTACTCCCGCATGTTCTGTACCTCTTCCGCACTATCCCAGTACCCCTCCTCCCTTCCCAAATACGGTTACTTCAAAGAGTAATTTCTTCATTCATCTGGCATCATAAGGTTCCGAGGCTGAAACAAGAAACACTTCTAACCCCTGTTCGTAATGGGGGAATGGGAGCACCAAACTTACAAGCATACTACAAAGCTACCATACTGGACCAACTAAAGGACTGGTGGAAACCATCAAGAAATAAAGCGTGGACTCAAATAGAAGCAACGGCAATGACCACAGAACCAAAATTGAAACTAGCCACTCTCCTTCTCCATCAAAAACCCCATCACCACTTCATGAAAACCATCACTGCTGCATTCAGGGTATGGTCATCACTAGCAGGACAACCTCCAAGGATTGAGGCTGCAACACTCCAACATATCCCCATCAAGGCATTGGAACTGCTCACCCCGGACTTATCTCTCACTTCTTGGCAATCGAAAGGGATACAATCCATTGGGCAACTACTGGCCCCCACGGGCATGCACACGTTTCAGCAATTGCGACAGACCTATGATGTACCCAAATCATCATTTTTCCTGTATCTAAGAGTACGATCTCTACTAAATACTCTCCTGGTGACCAATGAGACCTCCTATTTAACAGACATTATCAAATACTTCAAGACTCCTAAACCAGCTACTAAAGGAATCTCCTACCTATACACCCTTCTTACTACACCTCCAGAAGACCAACTCCCACTCTCGACAAAATACTGGATGAGGCTCACAGGGGCAAACCCCCCATCAAACAATGGACATCGGCCTTGGCTCTCCCACTTCAACTTTCACGTTGTGTCACACATTGGGAATCACTCCAGAAACTATTCCACAAATGGTATTACACCCCGACAAGGCTTGCGTCTATCTACTCTACCGCATCTCCTTACTGTTGGAGAAACTGCAATCATCCCAGATCTCTATATCACATATGGTGGGAGTGCCCCCACTTCGGTCACTACTGGCAAAGCGTGCAGAACCTTCTTCAGCACATGTGCGACACCAACGGACCACTTCTCCCCCTAGACCTACTGCTGGGCCTCTCAATCCCCCTATGGCCCAAACACAATAGAACTCTTGCTACCCACATCCTCATAGCAGCCCGCTTGGCAATTGCAAGGAAATGGAAAAACAGCTCTCCCCCTTCACTCCAGGATGTTATTCTTTTAATAAATTCCCACGGGAAATTGGAACTCTCCTTTGCAAAAGCAAATATGACCACCCGTTCCTTCTACACCCTCTGGGCCAAGTGGCTAGCCGACCCTAGGAACACTATCTCATGAGGACACCTCCAGATCACCCCCGGAGGATAGGACCAATCTGACTCCTGACTACGCCCCCGTTAGACTCCTCTTCCTATTGAAACGATTACCCACAGGAACTTTCCTCCCAATTAATTGCTGATTACAACTAGTTAGTTGAAACATATTGTCTTCCCTCCTCATTGAGAGAGGGAGCAGAGGCAGAAGCCTTTCCCGACCCCCTACACAGCATGATCCCGAAGAGGGGTGTGGGCGGTTGGGGAAGGCACCCTTCCCTTTGATTTACATACAACGTTTAATATTTGTTCTATGTTAGCACTCCCTTGCGCTACTACAGTCTCTTTGATTGTTTATTTCTGAAATATGATAATCCTGAGTTACATATGTACACAGCTGTTTAACCCATATGCTGTAGAAAAGTACCAATATCTTTTGTTTCTCTCCTTTTCGCATTGATGCACCTTAGTTTGTACTGTATGAAAATGTACCAATAAAAACTGAATGCTTAAAAAAGTTTGGGAAGGGTTGAGTTTGTTTTGGTTGTCTATCAAATAAATGTTGTAGTTTAGTTTTTTAACTTGTGATTGCTGTCGCCTCTTAGCCCTCGCCCCCAGCTGTATAAGAATACCACGTACATACGCTTTATGAGCATTCCACAAGGAATCATTAACCGCAAAGAATTCAGTCAAGTGAGATCTAAGTTAATTTCTTGTCTCTTCGCGTTGTAGGAGGTAGGAGTTTAACCACTTGACCACTGGGCACTTAAACCCCCTTAACAACCAGACCAATTTTCAGCTTTCAGCGCTCTCACACTTTGAATGACAATTACTCAGTCATGCAACATTGTACCCATATGAAATTTGCGTCCTTTTTTTCACACAAATAGAGCTTTCTTTTGGTGGTATTTAATCATCGCTGGGTTTTTTATTTGTTGCGCTATAATTAAAAAAAGACCGAAAATTTTGTAAAAAAATGAATTTTTCTTCGTTTCTGTGATAAAATTTTGCAAATCAGTAATTTTTCTTCATAAATTTTGGCCAAAATTTATACTGCTACCTATCTTTGGTAAAAAAACAAAACAAATTAGTGTATATTATTTGGTCTTTGTGAAAGTTATAGAGTCTATAAGCTATGATGCCAATCACTGAATATTGATCACACTTGATATACTGACGGCCTATCTCATTTCCTGAGACCCTAACAAGCCAGGAAAGTACAAATACCCCCCAAATGATCCCTTCTTGGAAAGTAGACATTCCAAGGTATTTAGTAAGAGGCCTTTAATACACACATTAAATACGAGGATCTTGCGGACTGCAACGAGGGACGTACAACCCGGAGACATACACCGGTCCGACACATTTTCACAGTGTGTACACCATAGCGGTATGAGCCCTCCTCATCATCTTACATAAAACCCCACATTAAACACCATACTTATACGACCTACACTCTTTATTGGACAATTGTATACTGTTAAAACCCCTTTTTTTATTTTTATTTATTTTTTAATTAAAACGTTTCTTAACACCCTTTTTTAATGTTGAAGTTTTTTAAGTGGTACGGAGAATGATTTATGGAACCTTACAGATGAAAGGTT
>BLSH010461395.1:37320-62002 GCA_018402905.1 Glandirana rugosa
TGTCAGATCATATATAGATGTTTTGTACTGTAAGGTCCTACTACACCTCCGGAAGGATACATGTAAACTTTGCCTT
Source organism: Glandirana rugosa (assembly GCA_018402905.1). Classification (NCBI taxonomy): domain Eukaryota; kingdom Metazoa; phylum Chordata; class Amphibia; order Anura; family Ranidae; genus Glandirana; species Glandirana rugosa. The sequence continues at coordinate 37,397 of BLSH010461395.1, forward strand.
TTGGGAGTTGCCTGCTAACAGTGGGGCCACCAGCACAGCCCAGCTGTCTTTAGGCCAGGCCTGCCCCTCAGCAGTTCTTTCAAATGTACATAGGAAGGCCTCCACATCATCCTGGAATGTCATGTTTTGTAGATATATACTAGACTGTATATATTTTAAGACACCACATCAAGTAGTGTACTATATGCCGTACATCCCCAAATGCACTGATATATAGTGTGCACTCAATACGCTGTGTGTATATTTATACTAGACTGTATATAATTTAACACACCACGTCAAGTAGTGTACTATATACCGTATGTACACCCGCAAAAGCACTGATATATAGTGTACACTCAATACTCTGTGTGTGTGTGTATATATATATATATATATATATATATATATATATATATATATATATATTAGACTGTATATATTTTAATACACCACAGCAAGTGTATTATATACCGTACATACACCCCCAAATGCACTGATATATAGTGTACACTCAATACGCTATGTGTATATATATACTAGACTGTATATATTTTAAGACGCCACGTCAAGTGTACTATATACGGTACGTACACACGTGAATGCACTGATATATAGTGTACACTCAATACGCTGTGTGCGTATATATATATATACTAGACTGTATATATTTTAATACACCACGTCAAGTGTACTATATACGGTACATACACCCCCAAATGCACCGATATATAGTGTACACTCAATGCGCTGTGTGTACATATATATATATATACTAGACGGTATATATATATATATCTATATCTATCTATCTGTCTATCTATCTAATATATATTTCACTCTACACTTACTGACTGTATACAGATCGCCCTATCTATCTGTCTATCTATCTGTCTATCTATCTATCTAGCATAGATTTCACTCTACGCTAGCTGACTGTACTAACTGACTGTATATAGATCACTTTATCTATCTATCTTCTATCTATCTATTTATCTATCTATCTAATATTTGTTTCACAGTAATCACTCGCTACACTGAACTGCCTGCGCACCGCTAGCTTAGCTCACTGTCTCTCTATCCACTGTTTAACACACTACATAGAGCCGCTGTTAAAGTGGCTTTATATAGTGTGGGGCGTGGATTGAGGCTGCTGAGCAGTGATTGGCTAAAGGCACCCTGCCTTTAGCCGGTCATATCTCTCACAGTAGAGCGCTCTGTGATTGGCTAAAGCATGCAGGTCATATGCATGCCTTGGCCAAACAGCGGACAGCATTTCCCCCACCATTGGAATGCATTATGGGGAGCTCAAAGTTCCCGCAAACGCCCTATAATGTTCTAATTTTGCCGAACAGGCGAATGGGCGTTGTTCGAGTAGAACTTACGTTCGACTTGAACAACCAGCCCACTCCAAGTGAAGATTCACATAAGTTTACACTATTATTTGTGTTGTCAGTGGACTTTGTATTTTTTGTACTTTGTAACCAATGTTGGTTGTGGACACATGGCACTACATGTATAATCCATTTGGTTTTATGATTGCACTTTGATACTGCTTATAATCACTCTTTGCACATATTTATATTTGTTTAAGTAAAGTAATCATCATTTCACAATAGAGTTTAATTTTGAATTAATGAGGCTTTAGGTGTGGTCACTATTTTATTTTATTATTTATTATTTTGCATTATTATTATTATTTAAGTAGTGCTGCATTTTGGTTTATTTTTTAAAACTGTTACAGAGTTGAGGTTTTGTAAGAAACCCTTTGTGCACATTCCGTTTACTTCAACTATACCAGTAATGATAAAGGTACACTAGGTGAAGGATTTGACATTGGCTGAGTGACACCCTCTGGAGGGTCAACAAAAAGATGTATTTGGCAGCTGGAGCACTTGTTTTCCATTAAAATTAGGAGAGCTTGCTAAAGGTCATTCATGAAAGCCGATGCCCTTTATACCTTTATACATTGGACTTACTCTAAACAAATTGCATGGAAACTGCAAGGACTAGGCAAACATTGCCAATTACCTTTCATTTTTAATTCCACTTTTTTACTCTTTTTTTATTTTTATTTTGTTGTAATACATCTTCTGTAAATATTGTCTTGCATAATTTTTTTTGTTCTTATAGACGTTAAAAAATTTTAAGCTGGTTTTATAAATGCTTTGATCAAACATTTAAAAATCCTTGCCTTTTTAAAAAAAATGAGTGTCACAGACATTTCCTAGGTAAGAATCACTAGAGCAGATTTTGTGAATGGTGTGTTTCCATTAAAACACATGGCTACAGTTTGCGTTTGAAGAGTTAACTGTGATCACTCTTAGTCTACTGGTGCTTAGATTGTTGTCCAACACGTTTGAAAATCTCTTACCAGGGTGAGACAGAGAAGCCAATCATCACAAAGTTTAGAAGGTTACAAGGTTAGATCGCTAGGAGCCCTTCAGGGTTTGAATATAAGTTCCATCCTCTAGGAGAAGAGCAAATGCATCTCTGTTTTCACATATGTAAGAGGGTGATGGTTCAGAGGGCTGGACATTGGTATCATTGACCTCACTTGGGTGACCATTATGCTTTGTAATATTGTTAGGATCAATTGCATCTCCTAAAGATCCTATAGATATAGGTAAAAAAGCAGAGGACAGCCTCCATTGAAGCTCTGATGGGAGAGACATTTGTGGCTCACAAACACGAACAGGTTTTTCAAAAACCTTTATGGGTGTCTATGTGGGTCTCAATGGGCTGGAGGAGTTTCCAATGTAGGTGTTTCAATTTTTCTAGGGTTCCTTTTCTCTGGCTATTGTAAACTGGAATGAGCTGTTGTAGGATAACACCTTACCAAAGTGTTTACAATTTTCCTTGCTGGTGTGCAACTTTATGTTGGATTATCACTCTATCCCAAGTTTGAAGCTCAAAGTCTGGTGCTTTCAACTCTTCTTTTTTCACTCATGACCGGTCTTTAATAAACTGTTGGGTTTCATAAAGCAGTCATTCCCACTCCCAAATCAAGAAAGTTAGACACTGTTCACGTTCTTTTTTGGGCACTGTGTCCCATAGGTCTGTGTACCCTAAAAGGAATGTAACATAACATAACATAAAAGGGTGAGCAACCTGTCAAGAAAAAATAGGTACATTTCCTTAGTTTCTTACTAAGCCTCTCAGCAGTTCTATCAGTGTGTGATTGGACCTCTCATGTGTTCCATTGCCTTGTAAGTGGTAAAGGTCAATGGGGCATTTGAGAGGTTCCTAATGCCTAGTGAGGTCTTGTCTGGATCTTCAACCGTATCACTTAAATCCAACACTATAAGTGAACAGTGGCATTTGGATATACAGTTGTGCTCATAAGTTCAAATACCCTGGCAGAATTATGATTTCTTGGTCATTTTTCTGAGAATATGAATGATAACACAAAAACTTTTCTTTCATTCATGGTTAGTGTTTGGCTGAAGCCAGTTATTATCATTCAACTGTGTTTACTCTTTTTAAATCATAATGACAACAGAAACTATCCAAATTACCCTGATCAAAAGTTTACAAACACTGGTGATTTTGGCCTGATAACATGCACACAAGTTGACACAAAGGGGTATGAATGGCTATTAAAGGTAACCATCCTCACCTGTGATCTGTTTCCTTGTAATTAGCGCGTGTGTATAAAAAGTCAATGAGTTACTGGACTCCTGACAGACCTCAAAGAATTCTCAAGGAATTGAGAATGCTAGGTAGCAGTCTTCAAACTCTAATCAAGAAGTGGAAAATGAGGGGTTCTGTTGAAACCAAACCACCGTCAGGTAGACCAACTAAAATTTCAGCCACAACTGTCAGGAAAATTGTTTGGGATGCAAAGAAAAACCCACAAATAACTTCAGGCGAAATACAGGACTCTCTGGAAACATGTGGTCTGGCTTTTTCAAGATGCACAATAAGGAGGCGCTTGAAGAAATATGGACTGCATGGTCGAGTCGCCAGAAGAAAGCCATTACTACGCAAATGCCACAAAGTACCCTGCTTACAATATGCCAAACAGCACAGAGATAACCCTCAAATCTTCTGGCACAAATTAATTTGGAGTGATGAGACCAAAATTTAAATGAATACCGTGTATTGCCCCCTTTAACATCAATGGCAGTTTGAAGTCTTTTGTGGTATTTGTGGATGAGGCTCTTTATCTTTATCAAAAAGCCCAGTTGTGGCTGAAATTTTAGATGGTCTACCTGACCGTGGTTTGGTTTCAACAGAACCCCTCATTTTCCACTTCTTGATTAGAGTTTGAACACTGCTGATTGGCATTCTCAATTCCTTGGATATATTTTTATACCCCTTTCCTGTTTTATACAGTTCAACTACCTTTTCCCACAGATCCTTTGATAATTCTTTTGCTTTCCCCATGACTCAGAATCCAGAAACGTCAGTGTAGCCCTTGATGAAAGATGCAAGGGTCTGTCAGGAGTCCAGAAACTCATTGACCTTTTATACACACACACTAATTATAAGCAAACAGATCACAGGTGAGGATGCTTACCTTTAATAGCCATTCAAACCCCTTTGTGTCAACTTGTGCGCATGGTATCAGGCCAAAATCGCATGGGTATGTAAACTTTTGATCAAGTTCATTTGGGTAGTTTCTGTTGTCATTATGATTTAAAAAGAGTAGAGTTGAGCGAATCCGAACTGTACTGGTGTCCATAACCCGGACCCGAACCCGGACATTTGAAAAAAAGTTTGGGTTTGGGTTCGGGGTTCGGGTATTTGATCCCGCCTGTTGAATAGCTGCAGGGCAGCCAATCAACAAGCGTTTCACTGGTTTGCCCTTAGAAGCCATCACAGCCATGCCTACTAATGGCATGGCTGGGATTGGCCAGTGCATCATGTGACCCAGCCTCTGTATAAGCTGGAGTCACGTAGTGCTGCATGTCACATGCTCTCCGGCAAGTGTAGGGAGAGGATGCTGCCGGCACTGTGAGGGACAGATTGCAGATATAATAACATCTCATCCTGCATTACAGAACTATCTGATTCTGGACTAGGCAGAGATTACTACTACTGCTTTGGGGGACAGATTGCAGATCTCATCCTGCATTACAGAACGATCTGATTCTGGACTAGGTAGAGATTACTACTACTACTGCTTTGAGGGACAGATTGCAGATCTCATCCTGCATTACAGAACAATCTGATTCTGGACTAGAGGGACAGATTATTGTTCTAAAATCATCTCCTAGTTCTATAGGGTCAGGTTCCTGCTGTTGCTGTAAGGGACAGATTATTGTTCTAAAATCATTTCCTACTCCTATAGGGTCAGGTTCCTGCTGTTGCTGTAAGGGACAGATTATTGTTCTAAAATTATCACCTACAATGCCACAGTCACAGCCTAGTCAACCTCTGGGCTCCTATTCCACATCCACCCCCCTTCCCATTTTTTTTTATTTGATTTTAAGTTATTTTCCCTATGCCCATTTTTTTGTAGGGCACTTGTCCTACTCTTACCCCCACTTTACTTCCTTTTGCAGCCCTCTAGCACTTGCCAGGACTTTTTCACAGCCATTTTTGTGCCGAAAAGTTTGGGTCCCCATTGACTTCAATGGGGTTCGGGGTCCAGGGTCAAGTTCAGGTCAAGTTCGGTACCGGACCCGAACTTTTTCACGAAATTCGGCCGAACCCGTCGAACCCGAACATCCAGGTGTCCGCTCAACTCTAAAAAAGAGTAAACACAGTTGACTGATAATAAATGGCTTCAGCCAAACACTAACCATGAGTGTAAGGAATTGTTTTGTGTTATCATTCATATTCTCTGAAAAATAGCCAAAAATCATCAATTCTGAAAGGGTATGCAAATTTATGAGCACAACTGTATGTTACATATACATTAAATTTAACTACTAATACATATTACAAACATAGTAATCATAAAATGTGAATATCATGATGCAAACCATGAATGAAACCAGATGATACAATCACCACAGTGATAAAGACATACACACATGCATGTACGATACATTCCATATATACAGTGCAGGAAGTGTCAAGGTGCGCAAAAGCAATCCTCCACAGAGCGATGAGTCCTTCACACAACACCATTAGTGTGTCAAACACTTCTCCCCATAAGAAGTAACCTCATCGGAGCTATTTGCCTCACACTTGTGTTGTTTGGCAGATAAGCAGTTACCCTCACAGGGTTAATATCTCCAGCAAAGCGCTCTCCACTTCTTGTAATCCAAGATAGAACTCGCTCATAACAGGGGGGAGACAAAGGAAAGCTCCACTAGAGCAATATGTCTTAAAATTTAAACGATTTATTGATAAAATATTGAAACATTACACTTACAATTTCCACATAAAAAGCCAATATTGTGTATAATATATCCCAGAGTGTTGCAGTAATTTCAATCAAAAGCCAGCAGGCAATATCTCACCGAACTGCTAAACCTCGCCGGAACCTCACTACCAATGATTCTAAACGTCACTTCCAGTTGTCTGGATCTTGTACACCATTATTGAAAAAACTTATTTTGAAACAGATGGCACAATTCACTAAAGGTTATCGCATGCGTTATGATGGTCACTTGACCACTTAACGCATGCGATAATGAAAATATCAATTCACTATTGCTCGTATGCAGTATATAGTGCAAACACTAAAAACGCTTGTTAAATACTGCATAAAAAGCCATTAAAGTCAATTCACAGAGGAAATAATAAATAAATGAATGTATGTGTTAATTAAGTACTGGTCCAAGCTTGTGATAACTATGATAATGGTCAGATCCTGGGTTTGAGATAAGTGATTGTTTTAAAAAATAGGCAGAAAAGTATAAGCTTGAGCACGTGTCAGCTAGATACTCTTGGATTATATATAGGTGTGGCTCTCCACGGTGGTCAGTTACATTACTCCTCACTTCTTGTCAGCATTTCTTACCATGCTATCACGATGGAGGACTTGTTGGATTGCTCTCCATGCCCGCCACTCCATGTTGTCCTGTTTGCACAGCTAGGCTCTTTGAATCCTACACCCACAGTTCCCAATCAGACAGTTCTAAGCAGGGGCGGACTGATCATTAGGGCACTGCCCGAGGGCCCTTGGCCAGTAGGAGGCCCCATGAGAGGTACTTCAGTCCCAAGGAAAGTTGCTGATTCAGGTGCCCAGTGCTGTATCCCAGGGCCCCCTCTCTGCTCTCACTCCAGGGCCCCCTCTCTGCTCTCATCCCAGGGCCCCCTCTCTGCTCTCATCCCAGGGCCCCTTCTCTGCTCTCACTCCAGGGCCCCCTCTCTGCTCTCACTCCAGGGCCCCCTCTCTGCTCTCATCCCAGGGTCCCCTCTCTGCTCTCATTACAGGACCCCTCTCTGCTGCCGTCCCAGGGCCTCCTCTCTGCTCTAATCGCAGGACCCCTCTCTTCTCTCATTGCAGGACCCCCTCTCTGCTCTATCCCGGGACCACTTTTTGCTCTCATTCCAGAACCCCCTTTCTGCTTTCATCCCAAGACCCCTCTCTGCTCTCATCCCCGGACTGCCTCTCTGCTTTCATCCCTGGACCCCCTCTCTGCTCTCATCCCAGGACTCCTTCTCTGCTCTTATTTCAGGACCCCCTCTCTGTCCTCATCCCAGGACCACTCTCTGTCCTTATCTCAGGGGTGCCTCTCAGTCCTCATCCCAGGTGTCCCCTAAACACAACTGTGGACAGTTGGGTTTGTTTACATTCACAGTTTGGGAGTGGTAAAACCTCATAGTTGAGTCCTGTTTTTACTCACCCCCAACCACACCCCCTTTGACTGCAGTAGCCAGGGGGGTAAAAATGTTGCAGCAGCAGCCGGAATTATACACCTTGTCACGCTTGGCAGGTGTAGTGCCTGCCAAGTGTAACCCATTCATGTGAATAGGGCTGCTCTGCAAATGCTATGCAACCTTATGTACAGCGAAAAAAGGGTTAAATCAGGCAGTGAGGAGGCATTGTATTGCCTCCTCATCACCTGCGTTAACCCCTTGGATACCACACAAGCATGCTGCAGCTGCAGGGATTGCACATAGTTGCAGGGTGTTTGCAGAGTGGGACCCATTCACTTGAAAGGGTCGCGATCACCCACCAAAAGCAACAGGGGTTTAATTCCTACTGCAGCAAATGTACATCCACAGCTGCTGTCACTGCAGCTAAAGGGGTAGGGGCGATTGTATGTAATGTGGGCGCAGTGCAATAAGTAGGTGGTGTTTTGTGTGGCTTGAATGTGGACAGGGACACAGGGGGGCCCCATGATCTCCTATTGCCCAGGGGCCCCATGGGTTGTCAGTCCGCCCCTGGTTCCAAGCGACTACCATTAAGTCATGAGCATGTAATGTCTTGCAGATTTACAGTTGTGTGTGCATCAACCCCTGAGGAAGTGACACTATGCCATGAAACGTGTCAGTTTTCATAGATGCAAGTTCACACCTATTATGCATTGATCTTTGAAACACTGTACCTGGCTACAGAATTGACCACTTCAATACCGGACACGTATACCCCTTTCCTGCCCAGACCAATTTTCACCATTCAGCACTCTCACACTTTCAATGCCAATTACTCAGTCATGCAACACTGTATCCATACAGAATTTTTATAAATTTTTTCACACAAATAGAGCTTTCTTTTGGTGGTATTTAATCACCTCTGGGTTTTTTATTTTTTGCGACATAAGTGAAAAAAGAGCAAATATTTTTAAAAAAAAAACACTTTTTCTCTTTCGTTCATTGACGGATGCAGCAACTCTTCATTACGCCTGGAGGTTATGCTACCTTTCAGTAGGAGTGGACTAGGCAGAACTTCAGTTCAGCTAAACGCAGACACAGCCCCTCCCAGGGGGCGGTCCTCCCTGGTATAACCCCCCACCAGCCAGCTCAGCCTTCAGTCTTTTACTGCCTAGTGCAAGGAGTAGGATGCTGGGACCCGTGGGTCCACAGTTTTTCTTTTTCTTCTGATGAAGACTGCAATCAAGCAGCCGGCTGGGTGACAGGCTGGATAATATAGATCCAGGGAGTCTCCCCAGCTCAGCCAACGGACCGAGCCGGCCTACGCTCCGCGCTAGGTCGGCCGTGTCAGGCCCCATTCCGTGCGGGGCGGCCTGTGGGTTAAACATCCTGCCAGCACACTCAAGACCGGGCATCCAGGTCCACGTCACGGGTGTCGTTCAGCCGGCAGCACCCCCTGTAGGAATGGACAGGGAGTCAGGTCTGTCTCGGGTGGGTTACCCGCTCCGCCTGTCTGGATGGGTAAGTACTCCCCCCTGTCCCTGGCCAGGGCACGGGGGGATTGGCGGGTTTTCCCCCATTCCCTGGGAAGTCTGGCGGTGCTCCCTCCCCCATCCCTATCACCCCATCCTCCACCCCGATGCCCCGGCTGTCTGTGCTGCGCTGCAGGAATAAATTAAAAAAAAGTGTGTTTTTTTCTTTCCCAGGCCCCTTCTGGGGGCCGGTTTCACCGCTGGGGGGGCCTTGGGTGTTCCTATTCCCCCCCCGCTGCCGCTTCGGCGGCCGCTTGTGCGGTGGTCGGCGCCATTTTTCGCTGGCCCGGCCTCCATTTTCCCAGAGCCGGCCGCATGCTGTATACAGCCGCCATTTTGCGCCTCCCCCTCACCCGCTCAGTTTGGCCTCTAGTGTGCACGGTGGCCATTTTTGGTTGGTCGGCCGTGCATTAAAGGCTATGACTGGAGGGTGGGAGGTCCCGGAGCACTTCCTGGTCTAAGCAAACATGTGGAGATGCTGGGACGGCAGCAGCAGCAGCAACGCTTTTTAGGTGGTTGGTAAGGCAGACTCAGCAGCTTGAGCAGTGCTTCTCCTGGGGCAGGGTGTGAGCTACTGTCAGTCCTCCTGGGTGTAACTGCAGGGGTCCCTGTCCGGTGTGTCTGGGGTGGGGGGGCGCCTACCTCCGGTGCTTAGACTCCTCTTGGGTGATGTGGGTGTCCGGCGTGGGTAGCGCAATGGCGGCTGAAGCCAGCACTTCGGCGGCTGGGACCTCCGCTGGGGCTGAGGGTGTGCTGGGACCTGTGGTTCCTCTGGCTACACTGACTCAGGTCCTGGAGTCCTTTATTTCCTGGGCAGAGTTGGGCCGTGACCACAGAGCGGACAGGAGATGGCCGCCTCCTCCTTCCCCTTCGGACCTTGAGGAGGGGGTCCACCAGGGCTGGGAACCCCCTCGAGTTGACGGATGGGGAGCTATAGGATTCCTCTGAGGGGGAAGAAGATCTTTCAGGGTACACTGTTGCACATGAAAGGGCTTTGGTGGCCTCCTTAATCTCAATTGTCCGGCAGACACTAAAGCTGGGGACATCGGGGGACTCGCAAGAGTCGGCTGTGGTCTTTGCATAGCCGCTTCGCATCCCTAAGGTGTTCCCCTATGTACCCTTCTTTGATCAGTTTGTGTACAAAGAGTGGCAGCGGCCACAGAGCTCTCTGCCTCTACCAAGACGGTTTGCTGCACGCTATCCTTTTGAGGACAGTATGTCGCAGAAGTGGGTCTCTCCCAAGGTAGACCCCCCCGGTGTCCCGCCTGAGCAAGGCGACCACTACTCCGGTGGAGGGCACGCCGTCTTTTAAGGATCCGGCTGACAGGAGGGCCGAGGCAGTTGCCAAGGCCATGTTTGTCTTGACTGGGTCAGCCATGCGGCCGGTGCTTGCATCAGCACTTGTGGCGCAAGCTCTGACGGAATGGGCTGTGGTGTTGCAGCATGGTTTGTGCGAAGCGCATGTCCCGCCTGAAACCATGGAGCTGAGCTGAACAGCTCACCCAGGGGCTCAGGTATCTTTGTGATGCAGCCCTGGACATAGTTTCCATACTATCAAAGCTATCCGCCTTCACAGTAGTGATCAGGCGTGAATCTGGTTAAAGTGCTGGTCTGGGGACCAGGCGTCAAAAAAGGTGCTTACTGACTTGCCCATTCAGGGAGGGTGCCTCTTCGGAGCATCTCTGGATGAGATCATCAAGGATCTCACAGGTGGGAAGAGTACCTTTCTCCCGAGCCTAAGAGGGGTAAGGAACCTCGTCGCAGGCCGGGCCCCTCATTTTCTTCTCAGAAAAAGTTTTTTCGTGCCCCCCGTTTGGCGGGCAAGGTTGCTAAGCCCTCCAAGGGAGCTGCAGGAGGTCAGAAGTGACCATGGCAGCATAAGCAAGAGAAGTCGGACGAGAAGCCCTCCTCCACATGATGGGTTGCCCCGCCCGTCGCTCGGGTAGGGGGTCGCCTGCTGGAGTTCGCGGAACAGTGGACCTCTCGCATTTCAGATTCCTGGGTGTGCGAGGTGGTCTCCGCAGGGTACAAAATAGAATTCCATGCCATGCCTCCAGACAGGTTCTTTGCCTCCAATCTGAGGCTTCCCCCAGGGCGACGGTTGGCCCTGATGCGGGCCGTGCAGGATCTGCTTTTCAAGGGCGTGATTGTGCCGGTGCCGGCCACAGAATGCTTCCATGGTTTTTACTCCAACCTCTTTGTGGTCCCAAAGAAGGATGGGGTCAGGTCCGTCCTGGATCTGAAGGTGCTCAACATTTATGTTCAGGCGTGGAAATTCAGGATGGAGTCAATCCGCTCAGTGGTAGTGGCCCTTTGCCAGGGGGACTTGCTAGCGTCCTTGGATATCAAGGACGCGTATCTGCATGTCCCCATTTGTGTCTCACACCAACGTTTTTTACGTTTCATGGTGGGCGATCAACACTACCAGTTTGTGGCCTTGCCATTTGGCCTGGCCTCGGCCCCCCGGGTTTTCACCAAACTCCTGGCCCCAGTGTTGGCTCTATTGCGACAGAGGGGCATTGCAGTTCTGGCATATCTGGACGACCTGCTTCTGCGGGCAGAGTCGGCCTCAGCTCTGAGCAACAACATAGCCATCACACTGCACACCCTACAGGGGTTCGGATGGGTGATCAATTGGCCGAAGTCGGTGTTGACTCCGTCACACCGCCTGGAGTACCTGGGTCTAACCTTGGACTATGTCAGGGCGAAGGTTTTTCTCCCCTCAGGAAAACTGCAGTTGCTGCAGTAGGCAGTGAGGTCTCTTCTGTCAGAGAAGTGGTCCTCTCTGAGGTTTTGCATACGGGTCCTGGGGCTCATGGTGTCCACCTTCGAGGCGGTTCCATATGCCCAGAGTCATCCCCGGTCCCTGCAGCGCTTGATTCTGCTGCGGTGGGACAAAACTCCTCTATCCCTGGATCGCCTGGTTAAACTGAACTGCGTGGCCAGGTCCTCACTGATTTGGTGGTTAAGGGCCTCGGCCCTAAGGGAAGGGAAATCCTTCCTCCCCGTGATTTGGTCCATAGTGACCACAGATGTCAGTCCAAGCGGCTGGGGGGAGTCCTGAGGTTGTTGTCAACCCAAGGTCGGTGGTCTCGTGAGGAAAGTCGGCTCCCGATCAATGAGCTGTAACTTCGGGCCATCAGGCATTGCCTCTCCCATAGGTCGGAAAGGCTGCAAGGGTGCCCTGTCAGAGTCCAGTCGGACAATGCCACGGCCGTGGCATATGTGAACCATCAGGGCGGAACAAGAAGCTCGGCGGCAGCATTGGAGATGCTCCCATTCTGCGGTGGGCAGAGCTTCATGTGCCACCTCTCTCCGCCGTGTACATTCCGGGCATAGAAAATTGGCAAGCTGATTACCTCAGCCGACAGAGGTTGGATCAGGGAGAGTGGTCCCTGCATCTGGATGTGTTCCGACAACTTTGCCAAAAATGGGGTACTCCAGAAGTAGATCTGCTGGCATCCTGGCTCAATCAAAAGGTTCAGACCTTGGTGAGCAGAGCAAGGGATCCGCTGGCGGACGCAGCGGACGCCCTTGTAGCTCCATGGAGCCAGTATCGGCGCATTTATGCATTTCCCCCTCTCAAGGTGATTCTGCATCTGTTGCACAGGATCGAGGTGGAGGGGATTCCAACCATTCTGGTGGCTTCAGATTGGCCTCGGCGTCCATGGTACGCCGACGTGGTGCGAATGGTGGTGGATGTTCCCTGGCGTCTCCCGCTTCACAAGGACCTTCTGTCCCAGGGCCCCATCTTGCACCCTGCTTTACCCTCTCTGGCTTTGACAGCCTGGCTATTGAATCCCAGGTCCTGAGAGATCAGGGAATTTCCGATTCGGTGATTCCCACCATGCTCAAGGCACGTAAGTGCACTTCTAGAAAGATATACCATCGCACCTGGAAGGCGTATATCGCCTGGTGGGAAGGGGTGGGAGGGAACCCCCGTTCCTTTTCGGTGTCTCGGCTGCTGGCCTTTCTGCAGTAGGGCCTGGACCGTAAACTGGCGTTGAGCACTATCAAGGACCAGGTGTCTGCTTTGGCAATCTATTTTCAACGTCCTTTGGCAACGCATTCATTGGTTCGCACCTTTATTCAGGGGGTCCGACATGTCGCGCCCCAGGTGCGTACGCCTTTGGCTCCTTGGGAACTCAATCTGGTCCTTTCGGGGCTTCAGAAGCCTCCCTTTAAAAATATCAGGGAAATTTCCTTACAACTGCTTTCGCAGAAGGTGGCCTTTCTGGTAGCCATCACTTCTGCCAGACGAGTGTCAGAGTTGGCGGCTCTGTCGTGTAGGTCCCCGTATCTGGTCCTACACAAGGATAAGGCGGTTTTGCGCCTGTCACCTTCCTTCTTGCCGAAGGTGGTATCTTCTTTTCACATTAACGAGGACATTGTCCTTCCTTCGCTGTGCCCACGCCCATCCCATCCTAAGGAGATCGCCTTGCATTCCTTGGATGTGGTTAGGGCTCTGCGGGTGTATCTGGCGACCACGGCCTCTTTTCGGAGGTCGGATGCGCTCTTTGTCGTGGTGGATGGACCACGCAAGGGCTTGACAGCCTCTTTAGCCACCATTTCTCGATGGATTCGACAGACAGTGACTCGTACGTATGACTTGCGGGGTCTCGAGCCCCCCTTTCTGGTCACGGCTAACTCTACCAGGGCGATTAGCACTTCCTGGGCTTTCCGACATCAAGCGTCGGTTTCTCAAGTGTGCAGAGCAGCTACATGGTCCTCAGTGCACACCTTTACTAAGTTTTACAAAGTTGATTTGTCAGCATCCTCGGATGCTGTTTCGGCCGCAATGTTTTGCAGGCTGCTGTGTGAGGTTCCTCCAGGTTATTATGGAGAATTCCCCGTTGTGTGAAGTTTTGTTTTTGCATTACCCACCCCTCTTTTGACACTGCTTTGGGACATCCCTAGGCGTAATGAAGAGTTGCTGCATCCGTCAATGAACAAAAGAGAAAATAGGATTTTTTAACTCACCGTAAAATCCTTTTCTCGTAGTTCATTGACGGATGCAGCACCCCACCCCTCTTTGTTGGTTCGAGCTTGCACTGCTTGTTATGGACTGAAGGCTGAGCTGGCCCGTGGGGGGCTATACCAGGGAGGACTGCCCCCTGGGAGAGGCTGTGTCTGCGTTTAGCTGAATTGAAGTTCTGCCTAGTCCACTCCTAGTGAAAGGTAGCATAACCCCCAGGCGTAATGAAGAGTTGCTACATCTGTCAATGAACTACGAGAAAAGATTTTACGGTGAGTTAAAAAATCCTATTTTTTTCGTTTCTATGATTAAATTTTGCAAATAAGTCATTTTTGTTCATAAATTTTGGCCAAAACCTATACTGCTACATATCGTTGGTAAACATAACCCAAATAAGTGTATATTATTTGATCTGTGTGAAAGTTATAGAGTCTACAAGCTATGGTGCCAATCATTGAAAATTGATCATACATGATGCACTGAGGGCCTATCTCATTTCTTGAGGCACTGAAACGTCAGGAAAGTACAAATACCGCCCAAATGACCCCTTTTTGAAAAATAGACATTCCAAGGTATTTAGTATGAGGCATGTTGAGTTTTTTGAAGTTGTATTTTTTCCCACAATTTTTGGGCACAAAATTGTCATAACAGCAAGTTATTTCTCACACACAGTATATGCATACTTCCAATTACACCCCAAAATACATTCTGCTACTCACCCCAAGTATGGCAATGCCACATGTGTGAGACTTTTTCACAGCCTGGCCACATAGAGAGGGCCAACATGCAGGGAGCACCATCAGGTGTTCTAGGAGCAGAAATCTAATTTCCCAACGACCAATTAAATTGAAGGCCCTGGAGCACCAGGACAATGGAATTACCCACAAAATGACCCCATTTTGGAAAGCAAACACCCCAACATATATTCTATGAGGCATTATGAGTCTTTTGAATGGCTAATTTTTTTCCACAAGTCTTTGAAAAACATGGAAAGAAAATTAAAAAGCTTTTATTTTTATACAAAGTGGTCAATTTATAAGATATTTCTAACACATAGCATATACATAGCAAAAATGAACCCCCAAAATATATTCTGCTACTCATCCCGAGTATGGTGATACCACATGTGTGAGACTTTTACACAGCCTGGCCACATAGAGAGGCCCAACATGCAGGGAGCACCATCAAGTGTTCTAGGAGTATAAATTGCACATAAAATTTCCTAACAACCTATTACCATTTGCAGGCCCTGGAGCACCAGGACAGTAGAATTACCCACAAAATGACCCCATTTTCGAATGCAAACACCCCAACATATATTCTATGAGGTATTATGAGTCTTTTGAATGGTTCATATTTTTCCACAAGTCTTCGAAAAACGTAGAAAGAAAATGAAAACTGTTTTATTTTTACACAAAGTGGTCATTTTATAAGATCTTTCTAACACAAAGCATGTACATAGCTAAAATGAACCCCCAAAATATATTCCGCTACTCGTCCTGAGTATGGTAATACCACATGTGTGAGACTTTTACACAGCCTAGTCACATAGAGAGGTCCAACATTGAAGTTATACCTTCAGCATTCTAGGACCATTAATTACACATCTAATTTCACTCCTACCTATCACAATTTTGAAGGTCGTGGAGCACCAGGACAGTGGAATTACCCACAAAATGACCCCATTTTGGAAAGCAAACCCCTATTCTACTCGGGTACTCGGGTACTCTGACGGGCTGCAGACAGGTGCTCGGGTAATCTGATGGGCTGCAGATAGGTACTTGGGTACTCTGATGGGTTGCAGATAGGTACTCAGGTACACTCATGGGCTGGTGACAGGTACTCGGGTACTCAGATGGGGTGGTTACAGGTACTCGGGAACTTTGATGGGCTGGTGACAGGTACTCGGGTACTCACATGGGCTGGTGACAGGTACTCAGGTATTCTGATGGGCTGGTAACAGGTGCTCGGGTACTCAGATGGGCTGCAGACAGGTACTCGGGTATGCTGATGGGCCGGTGACAGATACTCGGGTACGCTGATGGTCTGGTGACAGTTACTCGGTTACTTTGATGGGCTGGTGTCAGGTACTCAGGTGGGCTGGTGACGGGTACTCGGGTACTTTGATGGACTGGTGACAGGTACTCGGGTACTCAGATGGGCTGGTGACTGGGGGGCAATCAGTGTGTTTGGTGTGTACTGTAAGTGGTAACAAGCTGTTACCACAATCTCCTTCTCACACACAATCGGTGTGTGAATGGGAGAACCCGGTAACAGCTCGTTACCGTGGTTTGTTTACATCATGTGACCAGCTGTGATTGGACACAGCCGTTCACGTGGTAAAGAGTCAATTTCACTGGCTCTTTGCTATGATCGGGGCTGGGCTTTGTCCGAGGGACAAGCCTAAACCCCCGATCACCGTGCTGTGCAATCCCGGGGGTGGGCACAAGAGGCGGGAGCACAGATCTCCATAGGGACCAGCTGGGATTGGACACAGCCGGTCACATGGTAAAGAGACAGATTTTATTGGCTCTTTATCCCAATCGGGAATGGGCTGTGTCCTGAGGACACGCCTGATCCCTGATCGCCGTGCTGTGGGCCTCGAGTATGGTAATACCACATGTGTGAGACTTTTTCACAGCCTGGCCACATAGAGCTGTCCAACATGCAGGGAGCACCATCAGGCATTCTAGGAGCAGAAATTTCACTTCTAATTTCCTAACGACCTATTACATTGAATGTATATTCTATGAGGCATTATGAGTCTTTTAAATGGTTCATTTTTTTCCACAAGTCTTTGAAAAACATGGACAGAAAATGAAAACTCTTTTATTATTATACAAAGTGGTCGATTTATAAGATATTTCTAACACATAGCATATACATAGCAAAAATGAACTTTTACACAGCCTGGTCACATAGAGAGGCCCAACATGCAGGGAGCACTGTCAAGTGTTCTAGGAGCATAAACAAGCGTTCTAGAGGCCCACAGTAGTGGCAAAGTACCGAGGACCTCATATGACGTCCACCCAGGATGGGAGATCCCATCTGTGGAATGCAATTGACTATAGCCCGGTATTGAAGGGATTAATATGTATATATTGACCTATCTGCTTGACTATATGGCATTATGTCACTGTTTATCTGTTGGAAATAGTTTTTTAGCAATAAATCTTTACATTGTTGATTTTATAATTGATTTTATAATAGATTGAATTTCCCACTGCTTAATGGCAATGAAGTGGGCCCTGAGGCCAAATAATGATTAGACAGAGGGTAACTGGAACTTGCAGTTTACTAAATAGGTGCGCACTAAAATGCAAAACAGAGTCAGAAATTCGAAGAGCATGCATACACTGCAGAGTGCTACACAACAGAAAATTAAGGCTGCAAAAAAAGAGTGTTCACAGCAATGTCTCTGTGGTTCAATCAGAGTAAGGTGGCTGCATAGAATAGTCTCTATAAAACACTCTAGCAGCAGAGAAACTCTGTCTGAAAATCATTTCAGAAAACCAGTTTAGTATACAAACAGTTATTTTCAATTAATAAGTAGAATCCCACACAGAGAGGTCCATGATTGCTATTAGGGAGGTGCTCCCCAACAGTAGCTGGGTCTTTTAGAAAATCTGCATATTAGGCTCTGACATGTCTTCACATCTGTTCTGACAGTAGCGGGCCTCTCCCCTGGTTGCAGAGATACTTTTCAGAGGCACTACATGTGTAAACATAGCCTAAGAACAGAATTCCCTCATGTTGGAAAGATTCACTATTACCTTCTATTGAGTCTACAGGGCAGGAAGTGATGCCAAATTTCCCAATGAGACAATTGACACCTATTTTTACCATATTTATTTTTTACTCTATTTATTTCAGGTACTTATATAACACCGTCAATTTACGCAGCGCTTTACATATACATTGTACATTCGCATTAGTCCCTACCCTCAAGGAGCTTACAATCTAAGGTCCCTAACTCACATTCATACATACACATACTAGGGCCAATTTAGACAGGATCCAGTTAACCTACCAGCAAGTCTTTGGAGTGTGGGAGGAAACCAGAGTACCCAGAGGAAACCAACGCAGGCCCAGGGAGAACATACAAACTCCAGGTAGGTAGCGTCGTGGTTGGGATTCGAACCAGTGACCCTTTTGCTGCTAGGCAAAAGTTATAACCACTACACCACTACTCTATCTAAAATTATTAATATTAATAATAATAATAATAATAATATTAATAAAAAAGTTGGGGCTTAAGATATACTTTAACAGCAGCTCAACTTCACCTGGTCCTACCTACCTGAAATGCTTTACCTCCCAGCTTAAAATATCCTGGGCAGAGGGACATTTATTTTATCTCATCTCACAGATCTATTCAAATTCAGGTGATCCTACTCTGTAAATCTTGAGCAGCAGGGAGTCCAGAGATGATGTGGCAGGGTTGCATTAGCAGGAACTGAACACATACTGGCCACATACTAGTAGATTTTTTAATGCATTTTCGTATGAACACTCGTACTACAATTCTCAGTACATTCGATGCCATTCAAATGTCATTCAAAGGTACTTCAGAACCTTGTTTGCTTTTTTAAAATTTGATTTTGGAATCAATGAACTTTCCCAAGCAAAAAACAACTATACTGTTAGAAGTTTGTTTGTTCGTGAAAAAAAGTGAATGTCAATTTGACCCCATCTTCTTAAAATTACAAAGAGAATTCTACTAGTGTATTGGTTGCTGAAGAGGAAGTTGGAAGATGAAGAGGGAAGTGACTACATAGGAGTCGGATTTGCTTCTTCTTATTCCCCTGTCTGGCTGTCTGTACTGTGATTGGAGGAAGTAGAATTACACACCCTCCTCCCTGCTCCTTATTCCTCTAGCTACGCTATCTTACTTGCAGGGCTGCTGATAAGGCAGTACAGCCAATCCTCTTGTATGGGGCCCAGCTCCATCAGTCCAAAAGGGAGACCCTGAGCAGGAGGGCCGGCTGTTCTGCCTTCAGGGCCTCAATCAGGGGGGTACAGGTAGTACTGTTGTAAGGGGCCTGTGCGTCTCAAGGGGCCCAGCGGTGGGCCCGCTCCCCACCTCCCCTCACATGAAAATAAAGAAAGTGTAATCTGCAGATTGCAGGCAGCCAGGCACCTGTAATACAGAATGGACAATAGAGACTACAAGTCCAGGCTGGTCCTCCACCCCTCCACCGCCGCCGCCTTCTTTAACTAGCACCCCCCCAAGCCCCCCCCACCCATGAATGGGACCGGTTGGCACTCGCTCAGCTTCGATCCCTGCTTAGGCAGAGTCAGCTAGTTGCTGCTAAGTCCCATTGGCCAGTACTCGTTCAGGGAGTGTGGTCAGTTTCTTAGCTTTGAAAGTGGCCAGCCCTCTCAGGTGCGTGTAGAAACGAGAGAGCGGCGGGTAAGTGACAAAGATATTATTATTGTGTTGTGTATTGCTGACTCTGACTCTGCCCCCTGTGCTGGAAATTTGGCCACACTGTTTGAGTTGCATTGTGGAGAGGGATGAGGATTTGGTCACACTGTTTGAGTTGCTCTGTGGAGAGGGATGAGGATGACTCTAGGTGGGGATGAGAGTTACATAATGTAATTCTTATCCCCACCCAGAGTCACTCTCATCTCTCTCCACAATGTATTCCCATCCATGACCAGCATCATCCATTCCTCTCCACAATGTATCCCCACCTCCGCCCAGCTTCATCCATCCTTCTCCACAATATATCCCCATCCACTCTCAGCATCATCCATCTCTCTCCACAATATATCCCAACCTCTGCCAAGCATATACATCCCTCTCCACAATATATCCCCACCTCCGCCCAGCATCATCCATCCCTCTGCAGGATTCTGGGCGGAGGTGGGGATACATTGTGGCGAGGGATGGATGATGCATGGCGTGGGTAGATATATATTGTAGAGAGGGATGGATGATGCTGGGCGGAGGTGGATATATATTGTGGAGAGGGGATGGATATATGGGGGCCCAGGCCTGAAGCTGTGTAAGGGGCCCCAAAATTTCTGATGGCTGCCCTGACTACCCTATAGCTGACACTTGTGAATCCAGTGCAGCTAAGGTGGCAGGGAAAGGGACTGATGAATCTCTGTCCTCAATTCCTTTCTCTGTTTCAACTGTGAGACATCAGGGGTCTGTTTAGATGCATGATATTTCACCAAAGCCCCCCCTAAAAAAAAAGTAAAAAAATTAAAATAAATAAAAATAAAATTCTAAAAATATGTAAAAAACGTGAAATTCTAACAGCTAATTAAAAAAGGACTTGTTCAAATGCAGTGTTATTCAATTGAATGGGTATTTGTCGATAAGGGTATCATTCTGCCATGGCTGCAAACCATAGCATTGCATTGCAGCCATGGCATTTTAGCAAAAATATAATTTGATATTTTCAGAGGTGGGGGGGGGGGGCTATCAGGTAGGCTGTATGGGGTCCCATAATTTCTAACAACAGTCTTGATTACTTGCATTGCTCCAAGAGCAGTGACACTGTCATTACTGCTTTTACCCTTCTGAAAGCATATCAGAAGATTTGATACATCTGCCGGGACACTGGAAAAGAAACCTGAACTATCAAAGTTGCCCAGAAAATGTTGCCCAGAAAATGTTATAGTTCTGCACATGCAGTCTGTATACACCAACAGTGCTGCTTTTTCTAAATGCAACTGATATACAATAATACCAAGGGAGAACAAGTAGTAAAAAGTAAAAATAAAAAAGGTATATCGAATTATATATCTTAAATAAAAGCTATGCATTCAGGAGCAGAGATGTCATGTCCTATGATTTAGACAGCTATGCAAGCATTGCAGCATTGATGTCTTCTTGTTTGCAAACTGATAAGAATATTTTGGGCTTCTAGCTATTGAGGTTTTTGGGGACTAGTGAAAAATGGGCAAACATTTTGAGCCTTTGGAAAAGGGAAAGAGCTACTTTATGCTCAACGTTTGTAATAACTTTCTCCTGTTATTGGAAATAACTTGAAGATAATAGTGATGTGGTAGATTTAAACCAGCACTACATCTGAGCATAAGACCCCCAAAGGATTGTCACTCTCCTACCTCTGTTTTCTCTACCACAGCATTAGAGAAAAATCAGTAGAAGTAAAAGCTGCCATTGAATCCAGACTGTTGCCTTGTTCCAAATAAACTTGTCATTCATTTGCTCTCTTGCCCATGCTAATCAGAGCAGGCCAATTCACACTAAAGCCTCGTACACACGGGACGACGATCGTATGCAACAGGTCGTATGAACGACCGTTGTATGCGAAATCGATTGTTCGTATGCGCGATTAGAACAGCCGACATACGACGGTTGTACAAGGGAGTTGTATGAGCAGAGTAGAAAACTTGGTTATACCAACAAGCGGTCATAGGACCGTTGTATCGCGTGTACAGAGTAGTTGATACAACAAGTTGTATTGTGCAAAACACGCATGCTCCGAAGTCAGTAAGGGCCGGATGCTAATCACATGCACCTGAACGTTCTTTCTGTGGTCGTACGATCGTGTAGTGCAGTCAGTATGCAAGTTACATTATCCAACATACGATTTGAGACGATCGTACGTACGATCATCGCCCCGTGTGTACGAGGCATTAGACACCATACACACTATTAGATTTTCTGCAGATTTTTGTCTTCAGATATACCGAAACCATGTAGTGCAAGGGCCTGCCTGATTGCATACAAATTGAATGAAACTCTTAAGGTTTGACCTCATATTATATGGTTTTGGTAAATCTGAAGACAAAAATCTGCAGAAAATCTAATAGTATGTATGGAGTCTAAAGTGTTTCATTGAGATGCACTAATAATGCACACACATTAAAGAGGAAGAAACCCTGATGGGTTTTACTTCCTTTTTAGTTCCCTGCAAAGTAAAAGCATAATGTGCTAGTATGCATACTAGCACATTATGTGACACCTACTTGCAAACTATGTCCGCACTGTCCCCGCTGAAGGCTGCATCCATGTCTGCCCCTTTTCCTTCTGGGGCAGCAGATTCCGGCTCTATGACTGGCTGGAGTCACGTAAGCCGCCAGTCACGGCACTCGCTAGTGGAGAAACATCTTGGAATACCGTTTCTTCACAGCGCATGCGTCAATTACATCATCGGTGCAATACAAAGTAAGTATCTCCTAAACGGCACATGTTTAGGAGATATTAACAGTATTTATAGGTAAGCCTTATTATAGGCTTACCTATAGGTGCAACTTAAAATTTTAGGTTTACAACCACTTTAATGCACATTATGGAATGTGTTAATTCACTATGGGACAATGGATTAAAATGCATGCCCCTTTTTTAGAATGTAGTGTACCACAACACATGGTGCACAGTATTGCACTGCTATGCGTTGTGCACTACTGTACAATAAGTTGATTCACAATGAAGGGCACTGAAATGCACAACACATAGAACAGGTTGATGCACATCCTATAGCCTTAAGGACCCTTAGGAGTCATTGCACACCAATAACATTAAAGCCTAATTCAAGCTTAGCCAAAAATTAAACTAATGGATTCCCCAGCATTTCCCATTGCTACACTCACCTCCTTTCTTAGGCCCCTTTCACACGGCCGTGTCTGTGTGCGGGTCCATTTTTGCTCAGCGGGAATCACTCCGCTTATCCCCGTTGAGCCGCCGGATGACAGATCCATCTTCGCTCATTTTGTGGAGACAGATCTGTCAGAGCTCCGCTCTCCTCTATGGGAAATCGGATGACAGCAGACCACCTGTCCGTTGTCATCTGATCCGATCCCCAGACGGATGAAAAAATAGGGCTTCCATCCGTCTGACTTTATGGTGCAGGATCAGATCGGATAGCGGCGGGTGTCAGCGGACATGTCCCCACTGACATCCGTCACTCGATAGAGGTGCATGGAGCTTGCGTTCAGGTCCGCCTGAAAAACTGACAGGCGGACCTGAATGGAGCATCCGTATGAAAGGGGCATTGTGCTGTCCCCTGCAGATTCAGGTAATTGCTGATTTAGTGTTGCTCTAGTTCCTGTGAACCCAGGGCATCATGCCTCCTCCCCCCTGCCCTGGACTCATGGAAGAATGCTACAGAGAACAGTACCACATCATTAAGTGGTACGGCTCTCTGCAGCATTTAGTATCCACCCACTACTGGGAGGAAAGGAGGATGAAGAACACCTGTGATGTCACTAGATTAGACTGAAGACACTAGAAAACTGGACAGTTAGGGCAAATGGGGGGAGAGAGCTGCTGAGAATGGAGTTAGATTTTAATTTTGCCTCTCTAATTGAATCTAATGCATTTATCCAAAACTGTGACATTTCACTGAAATGTCCACATTTTCACTAGAATCTTGCCAAAGCAAAGATGGTCAGTTCCACCCATTACTAATGCCTACATTTTTAATTTTAGCAATCAAATGTAGTACTTTCCTTTGAAGTCCCCTGACTCCGGAGTAAAATGACCTTTACGGATATCTGGATGACAATGACCTTTAATAGTCTCAACAAGGCAATAAAGCAGGACAGCGACAACAGTAAACAATAAACAATAAAAGGACTGATTGTCTGTGCACCCTAACCCCAAAACTAGAGAGGTCCTTACTAAAGGGGCAGTACTGGAAGCTAAAGTTCCTTCAGCTTCTTTAAACCCCTCCCAGTGGCCAGTGTACTTTAAAGTGATTGTAAATGATCACCTTGTAAAACAGCCCATTGAGTTCAAAATAGAAATGAAAGGCAAAACACCTTTTGATATAAAAAAAAAAACATTATAAATGTCTTTTTTTCCCTTTTTTATAAGTGATCACATTCCCCCGTTCTGCATAAACGCTAGGAGGAGGAGTAGCAGCCACAAACTGAACTTCCCAGTGACGGCAGTGCAAGGGGGGGGGGGTGTCACGGCATGTCTGATCATTGGAAGAGAGCAGGCTGAGTTCCCAGCACAGCTAGAGAACTGACAACAATGTGTTCTGCAGGTTAGTGTGGTCAGTTTTTAAAGGGAAAGTAAGGCAGGGGAGGGCTGGCAGCCTTAGGCCTGGGGGGCAAGTCCAGTCAAGTGGCCCATTGAACCACTACTCGACGTAATAAAGACAATTAGGAGGAAACAACGATAATTGTAATGTAATACAATGGTGTAACATAGTATAAACAAAACGAAGTATTGTAGTTATAGACAAGATTTTGGTCCACCCGTACCTACCATTCGACTAAGCCACCAAGTTACCCGGTGAACTGACCTGAACGGGGGGTCCGGATTCCGACGGTCGGGAGGGGACGGAATGAAAGGGAAATTTTTGACTGGTGTGATTGGACGTCTTGTGTAACAACAGTCAAGAGATCGACACGACCCTTGAGTCGGACGAGAGAAGGTTACTAGTCTGTACGGCACTGTGGGGGGGGGGG
>BLSH010461395.1:98401-110063 GCA_018402905.1 Glandirana rugosa
ACCGTGACTACCCGTGACTATTCGTCGTGACTATCCACTGTGACTACTCCTCCGTGACTAACCGTCGGGATTACCCGTAAGTAACCGTCACAACTACTCGTGACTAACCGTCGTGACAACCCTGACATGACTATTAGTCCTCCTGCGACTATTAGTCGTGGGACTAATAGTCACGTCTACAAGGAAATTGTGTTCGGCCGACAGTCGAACTCCTTTCCTCTCAGATATTGGCCGAACACAAATGTCGGCACTAGTCGACGGTAACCTGTGTCGACTAGTCCACCATTTCCTGGTTACACTAACCGGGATTGGATTTAGCTGATCACAGATCCGGGTATAGGGCCAATCACATTGGTCCTTTACCACCTGATCAGCTGTGTCCAATGGCAGCTGATCACGGCTGTAAACACAAGCCGGTTATAGACTCTCCTTTCCTCAAGCTGACAGCCGGCTTGTGTTAAAGGAACATCTGCACTGATAATCAGGGTGCTGATTATCAGCGTCCTCCTGATTATCAGTACAGTCCCAACAGTGCTGCCAATCAGTGCTCATCAACACTGCCAATGAATGCCCATTAGGGCTGCCAATCAGTGCCTCCTCATCAGTGTCACCTATCAGTGCTGCTTATCAGTGCCCATCAGTGCCACCTATCAGTGTTCATCAGTGTCACCTATCAGTGCTTATCAGTGTCACCTATCAGTGCCCATCAGTGCCGCCTAATCAGTACCCATCAGTACAGCCTATCAGTGCCCATCAGTGCAGCCTCATCAGCACACATCAGTGAGGGAGAAAAATGACCTGTTTGCAAACTATATAACAGTTTTTCTTCAGTCTTTTTTCATTTGTTTAGCAAAATATAAAAACTGTGGTAATT
The DNA here is from genome assembly GCA_018402905.1 of Glandirana rugosa. Classification (NCBI taxonomy): domain Eukaryota; kingdom Metazoa; phylum Chordata; class Amphibia; order Anura; family Ranidae; genus Glandirana; species Glandirana rugosa. The sequence goes on from BLSH010461395.1 coordinate 99,276, forward strand.
AAATACCAACAAAATAAAGCTCTATTTGTGTGAAAAAAATTATAACAATTTCATATGGGTACAGTGTTGCATGACAGCGCAATTGTCATTCAAAGTGTGACAGCGCTGAAAGTTGAAAATTGGCCTGGGCAGGAAGGGGGTGAAAGTGCCCAGTAAGCAAGTGGTTAAGGTCCCATACGCCTTTTATTAAATTAGACAGCCTCTGGCCTTGATCAGCTTGGGGCTGATGGCTAGAATTTGTATGTTAAGTACCATGAGGATTACTGATGTATAAAGTACACAGTGGGAGACTTAAGAAATGTGAAATTAGAATTCACTAGAAGCAATGCTGTTGATAAAATCTAAAAATGCCTTTCGTCCATAGCAAAATAATAATTAGCTATAAGCTAATATTGGTGTAATATTAGCTGAATGAGGATTTTGCTTACCAGTTTAGTATTGTGCCTGTATGGGGGACATTAAATTAAAAGGTAGCCATTGAAGCAGTGGTCGGATTTAGAATTAAAGTATAAAAACTAGAAATTTATGTATGATTTTTCTTCATACACCAGTGATGCATGTAATGCTATGTATCATTTCAGTTCATTAGTATATTTATTTCAGTAATCTGACCTAGTAGCACACATTCTACAAAACTGCATTTTGTTGAAGAACAGATTAGCAAGTCATTTTCTGTATGCTTTTTACATTTGCGTACTGATATTATTTATGCTCTGGTGAGTGCTATTCATCCCAGTGCTTTCATCGTATGATTGCTGCTACTTCCATTTACATTGCTGCCATTTCATATTGTAAAGATTTTTTTTTCTATTTTACTCAATACTTTTTCATGGGAATAAAAGTGATTTCTCTTGTAATAGACACTCCACTTTTGCCCTTGCCCTGAAATGGCAGACAGACTACAGTAATTTTAATAAAATAATAATCAAAACAAGTTGTATTTTTTTACTGGATGACATAACAGGAAATAAAATCAGTTTTCTCTGACAGTCTCAGCAAATAAAAGTGAAAACTGAGTCTGCAGCAGTATAGTTGTTCATGATGTACAAATCATAAAATACATGTTATGCCAGACTACATATTAGATGCATTAGGCTGAGGGAAATCCATAGACTTTTGGTATCTGGTATGCTAAGAATCAATGACTCATTAAGGCCCCTTTCACACTTGTGCGACTTTTCCTGCGACTTTGGACATCAGAGTCACATGACAAGTCGTACCCCATGATTCTCAATGATAACCATTTATATCTGTACAACTTAAAGTTGCACCGACTTCAAAGTAGTCCCTGTATTATTTTGGTCTGACTTTGATGCGAGTTGAGGTCCGTAAACTTCAAGTTTACATAGGCATTCCCTGAAATCACGTTAAAATCGTGACCGCAAAATCGAGTCACTTTTAAGTCGCGGCAGTGTGAAAAGGGCCTAAGGCAAATCTGTCATGAGGGAAATATGTAGCCTGTTATCATTGACCTCGCCATCTGAGAATGCTAATTGCCTGGCTGTCTTACTGATACTTTGGCTTCAATACTTTCAGTAACTGACCTGGAATAAACATAGAGGAATTCTAACATTCCCTGATTTTCATTTGGTCAAAGAATGGTTTCCTTTTGAGCATCCTCATGGCTGAAACCAATGGCAAAAATGGGATGCTCCTCTGTGAAACATGTTCAATATTTCAACAATGTACATTCAATGCTTCTGGGGACAATTCTGAAAATATCTATGCCTAAGGCAAGATTGTTCAGATAATGTTGATTTGGAGAAAGCATTTTTTTACAGCAAGGATACAACAATTTTCAACTTTACATTCCTCTCTAGCATATAGTACATTGGCAACTGGGTTTAACAATGGGATACTAGGTTAAATAAATACCCTCTAGGTGCTACAGGTTCTCCCATAAGCTTTAAATTGTATCTAAATCCAAAACAAAAAAAAGTGATATATTGAAGCTTACCAATCCTTAGATGTGGTGACTGCAATAGTTTTTCTTTTTTTTTTTTTTTTTTCTTTTTTTTATTTAGTCTTTTCCAGTTTATTTTCACATGGTAAGCTTGCCAGTAACACACTTCCTGTCTTAGGGTGGCTATGCTCTTTCCACCCTTGGACAGCAGCGTTGTCAGTCACTGAAGAGGGCAGTGTTTAATAACCATAGACCATTTATAGTTTAAATCATTAACCACTAATTTCTGAATATGGTCAACTTATAGCCAGTTTTCTATACATTTAGGTGGTCTAGTAGATTTATATGCACTTTACATGTGCAAGTGATTAACAAATTAAATCCTAACTCTAGCTAACACTTTAAGCAGTTACAGAAACATTTTATATTTGCTTTTTGGAATGAAGTATTGTAAAGTCATAGTAGGAATACTGCCAGACCCTCTGTTATACCAAGGTATACTACATAGTGTAAATGTTTGTTTAAAATGATGTCGATCAATACCTTATTTCAGATCGCTTCTGTGCGGTCACGTGTCCTCCCGCCGCATTCCTCCCAGATCTAAGGGCTACAGTGGGAGGATCTAAGATCCCCCTCTGACGTCAGCAGGGAGGTCATCTGACCACTGTGCTGCCTGCTCAGCCTCTCCCGCTATAGTCCTTAGATCGTGGACGAGAGCAGCGGGAGGTGACGTGATCGCACAGAGGTGATCTAAAAGAAGGTATTTAGCGGCATAATTTTAAACAAACATTTACACTGTGTAGTATACCTTGGTATAACAGAGGGGCCGGCAGTAATCCTACTCTGACTTTACTGCCAGCTACTAATAGCGGCAGGAGGAGAGGGCAAAAGATTGTTCACACACAGGAGCTGACAGGCAAGGAGGGAGGGGGAAAGGGGAAGAGTGAGAGATTGCGGGATAACGGAAGCACCTCAATTGTCCATGGTAATCAGGGATCAGCAGTCGTGATTACTGTAGTTGGCGCACAGATGGGTGCACAGGAACAGGCAGGATCAACCTGGTTTTTTATAGCATAGAAAGAGACAGATTAGACAGCACAAGCACTATGCTGTTTAACGTGCTTTAAAGGAACAGGATGTCTTTATTTTTTTTTTAGGGTTACAACCTCTTTAATTATATGAAATAAAGTTTACCTTTCAAAGCACCTGTTAGGAAAAATACTCAGTCCGGGTGCCCCCTTGCTGTTTCCGCGGTGGTGCGCATGTCTGCGCGCGTCCGTGTGCATTTGCGCGCGCACACTTCCAAGCACGCGCACGCACCGGAAACGGCGCCAAACGGCACTATTTGAATCTTCAGGACCCAGCAGCAAGTGCTGTCTGTTCTACAGCTTCTGTGACCTGTGAGCCCCAGCTCAAACCTCTGTTCCTGTGTGACTATCTGTTTCCTGTTTGACCTGGCCCGACCCGACTTGCTGATCTGCTGCCTGCACCGACCCCGGCTTTCCACGACCATCCGATTGTCTGATCCTCCTGTACTTCTGCTGCCAGCCTGATAAAGAACCTTGCTTGAACTTGACCACTCTTCTGCCTAACCCATCTGTACTGCACAGCCTGCCCATTGCCGACCCAGCCTGCACGACTATCCCTCTGATCTGCACGACCATCTGGATCATCACACCATCACCAGTGACCACCCAGCCCTCGTGCCATCCCGTACTCTCGGATTTCCTGTCTGCTCTACCAGGGGTCCCTGAATCGGGTGCACAAGAGCGGTTGTTCCCTGCACAAGACAGACTCCACCACCAGGACCATGACAGCACCCCTGCCAGTGTTAAATTATTTGTTTCAACTCTCTAACTACGACTTTTACTGGAAAGCTTAGTCTGTTAAAGAAAGTTGAAAAATAACAGACTTACTGGTAGGATCAACAGGTGATATAACTATGTTAAAGGTAGGACTCAAAAAAACAAAGACTGCTGTGTTAACGCAAGTGATCAACTGCTTTATATATGTAATTATAACAGCATTAGGGAATATTGTGTGTCAGTAGGCATGACTTTAAGGCCTCATGCACACAGGACGTTTTTCAAACTCTCCTAGAAACCTTTCCTCCTGGCAGCAGCATTTTTAGCAGAAAAAATGACTGACGCTTGTAAAGGTGTCTAACACTTTTAGAAGCTATTAGGCACATTTACAGAGGTCAAGGACATAAATTTATTTAATTGGCCAGAAAAATAATTTATTCTGGCTGTTGATATGAATTAATGCTCACGTGCTAAATGCACCGCAACAGGGGTAATAAGTGTCAAGTGTTTTTTTCTGCCAAAACTCTGTTGCTCCTGTACGCACTGGCAGTGATTTTTTACCCTGCCTCTAAAAGCCTCTGCCTCTAAACGCTGCTAAAAGCCTATGTGTGCATGGACATATAGGCTAACATAGAGGGGAGTTTAGAGGCAGGAAAAAAAATGCCAGACGCCCCTAGAAGCAGCTGCAGAAATGTCCAGTGTGCATGAACCTTATAAGGTTATCCAGTTTTTATACCGCCATGATACATTCTTGATTTGAAACAGAGTGCACTTTTGTGCCTGTGATACTTTTTATTTCCACTAACAGTTCATTTTTTGGAACAAGCTTTTGAGAGATCTACAGCTTTCTTGTGGCCCAAACTGAACAGAGTTTAGAGAGACATTGTCACCTTGCCTATGCAGAGCAAATTGACAGTGTCTTGGTAAAAAGGCCTTCACTTCCTGACCCTTTTGTACTCCTTTGCTACTCTGTCCTCCGCTGAAATCAGCAATGTTGGCGACCCAAGGAAATGGTGATGTCACTCCCATTATGTGCCAGTGCTTGGGCCTACAGATTGGCTGCTTTATGCTCTGTCATACTCAGAAGCATAAGTAATGTTGCTGACTGCAACTGAGGAAGAAACGGTTAGGAACTGTAGGAAAGGTGAGTATAAGGGTGTACAGATGGGTGCTGTGCAGAGCCAATGGGGAAAATTCACTAACATTTATGGCATAGGCTATTAGTGTCATATGACCTCTTTCCATAAATTATAGACAATTCAGAAATAAAAAAAAGTCAACTGTGATATCAATAATGACAAGTCTTCATGAACGTCCATTCAAAAAAATTATTATTGATCTCATGGTATAGTCATTCAATATTTTAAGAATGTGTAAAATAACAATCAGGGGAACTATGCACTGGCATTAAAGGAAAAAGAAATAATGTGTTAGTGTGAGAATGCAATGTTGTTAGCTCAGGGATGTAAATAATTGATAACATTGCACCAAAGGGAGATCATTCTGTGAATGAAGGTATACTAAGAATATTTTTCAAAATTCTTAGTGTGTCTTCATTGATCTTACTCTGGTTCATTGTTATAGCCTGTGAAAAAAATAGATAAAACAACAAAAAATTGTAGTAAATAAAGTGCAAAACAGAAAAATATAATGCATTTGTTAATTAAGGTGTGTTTTTTGACAATTGACTGCTTTTGAGACAAATGCTGCATAAGTTAATTTCAAAGCAAAATTCAGACGGGAATTAAATGTTAGTCAGTTAACCCCACTTTTCCCTGCATGTGCAAGGCTTTTTAAGCAAACATACATGCTGTAGACGAAAACCTACAAACAATCTGCAAAATTAGTAAAGAGGGTAAAACACTAATAAAAGCAAGCATGGTAAGGAAAAGAAAAGAGGAAATAAAAGTAAAGAATGAAAAGAAAAGAGAAAAAAAAAGAAAAGAGGGAAAAAAAAGAAAAAAGGACATGGGATGAGAGTGGGGATGAACCACAAACGTGAGAATAAGCATAAAAGCATCTGATAGTGATTTATGAAACATTCAGTCATTGCAGAATTAGCAACGCTCCTCCAGTGTATTGCACACAGTGTGCTTCCAAACAGTTATGCCTCGTACACACGGGTCGATGATCGTATACAACAGGTCGTACGAACGACCGTTGTATGCTAAATCGACCGTTAGTAAGCACGATTAGAACAGCGTACGTACGACGGTCGTACAACAGAAGTTGTATGAGCGGACTAGAAAACTCTGCCAGTGCGACAAGAGGTCGTACGACCGTTGTATCGCGTGTACAGAGAAGTTGGTCCAACAAGTTGTATTGTCCAAAACACGCATGCTCAGAAGTCAGGAATAGCTGGACACTAATTACATGCACCTGAACTTTTTCTTTATATGTTCATAACACATCACTACGTTCAGCTTGGTTGTACGATCGCTTAGTGCATGTCAGTACGCGAGATACAACAGCCAACATAAGATTTGAGCCGTTCGGTCGTATGATCGTCGAACCGCGTGTATGAGGCTTAATAGGTATATTCCACCGTGAAAGTGATAAAGCTATTCGAGTAATTCTACCACTCTGATCTCCATGAGGATTATATGTGTGATTGAATATACACATCCTGTCACCACACCTCGTGAGAACCGCTCCCCTTAGATATTGCACTTACCAGATCTCCAAAAGTCAAACGCCTTATATCAATTTTCTCCTTGTTCCCATGAAGTCCCACTAGGTGCAGGGTCCTCCTCCCATCACAATCTCTTTCATGCCATAAAAGAGACAAACTCCATAGGGTAATCCCATTATAAAATGTATTCTCAATACGCCCTCCTCCCTTTTAAAATGCACTTACAAAAAGTATAATAAAACACAGCTTTGATCATGTCAACAAATACTGCTCAGCCTGCACATTCTCTCTCACTGCTCCCTGGTGTCCCTAGATCACGGTGATTCACGGGTAGATTTCCAAGCTGCTGGCAGTCCAAGAAGCCCCTCTACTAATAGTATGAGTACTCAGGTTGGGAATAGGCAGAATGTATTGGTACCCCAGGTTAATACACCAACACCAAGGGGTGGCTTTAGACCAGCCGCCCAAACTCAAGGTAATAGGGGAAAGGGGAATAAGCAGCCTCCGAGAGGAGAGAATCACCAACTAAACCCTAATCAAAAGAATTATCAGGATAATAGAGATTACCAGGACTCTTATTCTATACCCACTTCAAATCCATATGAGCCCTTGTATGATTATAGGGGTGATGCCACCCCTTTTTTAGGGAAGGGAGGGGGGATTCCCCAGAGTACACAGAAGCAGACCTTGGAGTGGGCACCCCCTTCATTCTTTCCATCCTCCCAGAGAGCAGGGATGGAGCAACCCCCTTATTGAGAGTGGCCACATACCCCATTAGGTCCACCAAGGAGAAGGGATGAAGAGGGTGCAGAGCAGGACATAGAGTCCAGCAGAAAAAGGAGAAAGGAAACCAACTGACAGGCATATATAATGTAATCCTTGTTGAGCTGACAGATAAGGAGGTACACATTCTTAATGCAGGTTTAAAAAAAAATCAATAAATTCAATGAATATAATGATATACATAGATAAAAAAAATCAACATTAAAAAATATATTCTAGGTAATAAAACCAACACAGACAGTAGAATTGGAACCACGGCCATAGGTGTTAATAGGGGATTGAAAAACAGATCCTTATTTAACTGGTTCCACGCCACCTACCGTATATTCACGCCGGCAGTGTGAACGCTTAGCCCAAATCGCCGTAAAAAAACGGCGATCTGTGCGCCGTACTCCTGAGGAGTGTGCCTGCAGCTCGGGAGGACCCGATGTCAGCCAGCGAGCCGTGATGAGCGGCCACAGCCAAAGAACAGGGAACCGCCGATGTAAACACGGCGGTTCCCCGCTCTATTAGTGGGGCATAGGAGATCTACTGATCCCGGTCACTGGGATCAGTTAGATCTCTTATGCCCATGGTAGCCCAGTCCCCCCACAGTTGGAACACGCCCAGGGAACACACTAAACCCCTAGATCTCCCCCTGCAGGTTAACCCCTTCACTGCCAATTACATTTATACAGTAATCCATGGACATTTACATTTCTGATCGCTGAATAAATGTCATTGGTCCCAAAAAAGTGTAAAAAATGTCCAACATGTCCGCCCCAATATTGCTATTGCTATTGTTTTTTTGTATTTTTTTTTTTGTATTTGGATTTTAGCAAAAAGTAAGAAATTTGTTTTTTTTGCAAAATTGTCGCTCTTCTTTTGTTTATAGCGGTGATCAGAAATGACGCAGAGGTGATAAAATACCACCAAAAGAAAGCTCTATTTGTGGGAAAAAAAGGACTCAAATTTAGTTTGGGTACAATGTCGCACGACCGCGCAATTGTCAGTTAAAGCGACGCAGTGCCAAATTGCAAAAAGTGCTCTGGTCCTAACCTGGGAAATCCTTCCGGGGCTAAAGTGGTTAATCCACCACATACCTCTAATCACCATATAGAGGTGTTCAAACAATTGGTTTTAAAAGATTTAGAAGGTATAGCTCCCAAAAAGGCCAATAATCCCAGATACTTTCAGGAAGGGATAAAGGCATTAGAAAAAGGAATGAGGTCATAATTCAGCCCGCAGATAAAGGGTTGTCATTTTGGAAAAACAATTTTACCACTTCCAATTATTAGGTATGCTGGTGGATAATGAAACATACGCATTATTGGATAGGGATCCCACCAATGGTTATAGAAGAGATTGAAATAATCTGGTGGAATATGGGTATTATACAAGAGTGTTAACCAAAAAAGTAAAAAAATGTATTTATTACCTAGCTTTAGTCTTATCCCCACTGTATATACGCTACCAAAGATACATAAGGATCCCATTAATCCACCTGCTGGACCTACGGTTAACAGTATAGGATCAGTAACAGCTAGAGTGAGCCAGTATCTGGATACATTTCTACAAATGAGTGTTATACACAAAAAAATCATATTTGAAAGATACAAAGAATTTTCTGCAGCTCTTGAAATGAGTGATATTACCAGATCATTTGGATATTTACCTAGTGACTGCAGATATATAGTCATAGTACACTGTGATTCAGCATGGCAATCCACTGCTAGCCTTGAATTGGGCCTTTAGCCAAAGATGATCTCCTGTATGCACAGATCAAGTTTTTGAGGATGGCATTAGAGTTTTGCCTATCACATAACTACTTCTGGTATGACGGGATATTTTATACTCATAGGAGAGGGGTGGCGATGGGTGCGGAATTTGTGCCCAGCCTCACCAACCTCTTCATGAGTGAGTGGGAGGACAAACTTATTTTTGCACAAAGGAGAGATGAACTCCTATTTTACAAAAGATACATAGATGACCTGTTCTTTATTTGGACAGGTCCAGAGACATCGCTAATAGAGTTTATGAATCAGTTGAATATTAACAACAATAATAAAAATTGGAATGCCATTGGAATAACGAACAGGTCAACTATTTAGACATGAGCATTATGAAAAAAAAAGAAAAACAATTAACCTCCAAGGTTTATTTCAAACCAACTGATCCCAACAGCCTCCTTCCCATGTATAGTGGGCATCATCCTCTATGGGTGAGGAATATCCCAAAGAGGCAGTTCATGCACATTAGGAGGAACTGCACATCAGATTCTTTTTTTTTTTGGAATCAGAAAAAGTTTTATTAAACACAATACACAACTTCCAATGTACATACATTTCAATTACGAATAGCTACATGTACATATCATAGCTATTGCTGCACCATCAAAATTTATTGGCGTATTCCACAAGGTCACCTTTTATCAAAACCTACTCATTAATGTATTGCATGCTATACGGAGGAAAACAAACATGTCAGAATCACCCTGTAGGGCATTGCAGGAGGCTGGACATTACCAACTCCCTGGGGCTCAGTCCAGGTGTATCCAGCCATGGTGACCATATTCTTTCAAACTCCCCCTATGTTGATAAATATACCATTCCATAACAAGAGTATTCCCCATGTGTGTTATCCATGAGGTGACTGTGGGTGGTGTGACTGATTTCCATCCCATCAAAATAAGTTTTCGTGCATGGAATAGCGCCTGAGAAAATGCAATCCTGACCATCTCCTCAGGGATCACCTCCTCAAGAACTCCCAGTATACAGCAGATTGGGTCTAAAGGTACATTCATTTGAAACACCAGATTGAGCGTTCCAAGTACCGCACTCCAGTAACGATAGAGCTTCAGGCATCACCAGAGGAGATAGACAAGGTTGCCAGTGTACTGCCCACACCAACCACACAAAGGGCTTGCCAGTCTGCCCATTTTATGAAGCGTTTTACGGTGTGTAATGTACCCTAAGTACCCTATGATTGTGATACTTTTTGTGCAACATTTAAAGAACAGGTAGAACTGGATTTCTGGGCCTCCCCTCACTAATCTCCCGTGAGTGGCCCCAGGTCCCTTTCCCACAGGGACACTGTCTTAATGGGGTGTGCCCATACATGTTGTGTTAGCAACATTTGATAGCATTGTGATATGATCCCCATAGTTTCAGTGCTAGACTGCAATAAGTGAAAAATAGGAGTAGAAGACAGAACCCATTCTCCTGCATCCCACCCATCAGCTGAAGGTAGGGGTAAAACATATTGGCGGGTAAGTTAAACCTGTTTTGTAGTTCGGGGAATGACAGCAGCTTTCCATTGCAAAATATAAGGGACAGCAGAGTCACACCAAAGGTGTTCTTCACACTTCTTTTTAGTCTGTCACTTTTCTTATTGCCGCTAATGCTTACACATCTGTTATTCACATACAACATCTTTTGTTTGCCTAGAAAAGATGTTCTTCACACATTACATCTGTTCTTCATACATCTGGAAATAGAATAGAACACTTTACCTAAAACCGGGTGCGGAACCATACACTGAGACGACAGGGAATATAAAACGTTACCTTTCGACGACAGTAAGGGGCTTGATGTTTTGTCCAAATTGAATGGGCGGTTATACAAAATGGGGATGGAAGTCGACTACCCACCCTACGTCCTCTTACCCAAGACAGAAGATGAGGATAA
>BLSH010461395.1:110073-121937 GCA_018402905.1 Glandirana rugosa
TTTACTTTGGCCCTTAGTCACGTGTAGAGAAGACGTGTTAATAAAGTTCAGACACACAGTGAAATTTAGTTTGGCAGTTAGTAACGTGTACACAATAAGTGTGAAGAAAAATTTCAGACACAGTGAAATTTACTTTGGCAGTTAGTAACGTGTAGACGATAAGTGTGTGTAGACAAGACGTGGTCTTGTCTACAATAAGTGTGTAATGTAGACAAGACGTGTGTAGACTTTTATCAAATCTTGTGAAATGGATTTTGGCCCCTCCTTGGTATGTGGACAAGAAGTTTGTAGACCTTAATAATTGTGCAGAAGAGATGTGCACTGATTCCCGGTTTCATTTAAAGTGACACACACATTTTGCAGAACAGTGATATGGGTACTCCGGGTTTATTTATACTTTTTTGACATAGTTTGAAGATGATTTTAGAACAGTTCTATGGCCTCTTATGTTAATTAATACTTTTCAGACCCATTTTGAAGATGATCTCCATTTTTGCATTTTTTAGGTTTTTATTTTTTAAAAATATTTAAAGTTATTTCCCTGTCCCCATTTCTTTGTAGGGCACTTGTCACACCCTTGCCCCAATTTTCCTTCCTTTTGCAGACCTCTAGGACCTTCCTGGGCTTTTTTACAGCATTTTTAAGATTTTTCATTAAAATTACCAGAACCCCGGACCCGAACCCGGACTTTTTTTGAAAAGTCCGGGTCCGGGTCCCGGACACCCCAAAGTTCGGTACGGGCCTGAACTTTACAGTCCGGGTTCGCTCCACTCTACATATGAGAGGTTACCCCAAATCGGACTGTATTCAGTGAACCCCAGCACCCCCTGTTTGCCTTTGTTCCATATTTTTTGGATCAATGTAAGAGTTGGCATCTGTTTATTAGATTTATGAAACATCTGTGCCTCTAGTCCCATCGGAACAGTTTCCGCTCCAGTGCCAACCAGCATTAACCGTGCTGACGAGCTTACCGGATTACAGGCGACCGTGACATTAGGATTATTTTTATTAAGTTGGCTTTACCCACCAATGACAGTTTAAGATTATTCCAGGTTTTAATCTTATCCTGAAATTGGGACAGTAGGGGGTACACATTTAGTAGGCAGTAATCTGCAAGCTTAGGCAATATCAGTACTCCTAAATACTTAAATGAGGTTACTACTGGGATGGGACAAGAATCAGGGAGGCAGTTCCACATCCTGCTCCTTGTCGAGCACCATTAAGGCTGATTTTGACCAGTTTATGGTCAGGCCAGAGTAGTGCCTAAAGCTGGAAATTATGATCATTACTTCTGTTAAAGAGGTAGTGGTGGGGGGCGTGGCCTGGACAGCATATGAGAAGACACACTTCACGGAGCTCCCGATGACCATCCTGCTTTGATCCTTCTCTCGCCAAATATCCTGCTTGGAACCCACCACGTTTACCTTGCTGGGGGACCCTGCTGTCCCCTCACACTCGGAGAGCCATTCAAGCCCACCTGGACGTGGATGCTGACTCGGGCAGGCCAGGGTAAAGTTGCAGCCTTGTCAGATATGGAGACCCAAGATGGCGCCATGTACAAACAACCACAGCACGCGCCGTGCGGCACTGAAAAATCATCCAACCAGGGGGGGGGTAAGTCGAACAAACACTCCAAGTCCAAAGAACAGCATAAAGACATGCTGTATTACACCCAAAAACTGTCTGGACAAATGGTCTCCCAGGAGGCTAACCCCCATACATGTGCTGTCTCCCCTGAGCCTGGGGAGCAAGGAGACGCTGACTTGCTGGATGACACAGTGGCTTCCCCTCCTGACCATGGGGATGATCTCTTTGACTTATCTGATGAAGATGCCCCCCAGCCCACACTAAGTGAAATTCTTCACGCTTTGCACAAGTGCACCGCATCAGTAGATGATTTAAAAGAGCATTTTGGGGATTGAAAGAGACTGTGTCCCTGCTCAGGCAAGACTTGCAAAAGATTAGGGAGAGAACCACAGCCATGGAAGGCCGGGTCGGAGACCTGGAAGATCAAATGCCCCCCTGACCAGGGACATTAGGCCGGCAACACAGCAAGCCGGACAAGCGATTAATAAAACAGATGATATCAAGAATCGTCTCAGACGTAATAATGTATGCATCGTAGGTCTCCCTGAAAAAGTGGAAGGCCTAAACCCTACTCAATTTGTGGAGAACTGGCTGCAAGAAGTGTTCGGCAGGGAGGCCTTCTCCCCTCTGTACACTGTGGAACAGGCACACAGGGCCCCCCCCCCCGTCCACTGCCACCTAATAATCCTCCCAAATCCATGCTAGTGAGGCTCCTGAAATACAGGGACAGGGAAGTAGTTCTGTGGCTGGTCAGGGAGAAGGGGAATGTGCAGTATAATGGAACTAAAATTTCCTTCTTTCCCGATTTTTTCCCCTGAAGTGCAACGTCAAAGATCCAAGTTTGCAGAAGTAAAGAAAAGGCTACAAAGGCTTCAGCTACCATATGCTATGGTATTCCCAGCTAAACTGAGGGTGACGGCCAGAGGCCAATCACATTTTTTCGAATCTGCATCTTCAGCCATTGAATGGCTACACAGAACCAAACAGGATCTGTGCTGTCGCCGACGTGACAATGGAGACAGGTGACACAGTTGATGCTCTCCACATGCAAGCGATTGGTGTTGAGTTCTGTCATTTCACTATAACACAACCCACTGTTTGAGAGACTGCTCCTGTTTTACATTCACTGCGAGATTACACCTGTTTCCTTTAAAGACAATACCTGACTACAGGCTAACAAGAAAAGAGCTTACTTTCCTGCTCATAGTGTGTGGGTGTCTACAAGTGATCATGTGGTCACCTCTTGTGTGCCCAGTTGGCACTAGATGTTTGGCTGGAGTTTCCACGGCTGGCTCCTGGAGAGATCCTACTCATGAAGAAGTAAGCCAGCTTAGAAATTTCGCACTTCTCTCCAGAGCTGTGTTTATTTTTGTTTTTTATTTCAAAGATTTTTATTGAAAATTATTCAAAAATATAAAATACAATAGCAAAAATTTGCGAACAATATAAAGAGTTCTGAAGGAGTTTTGGTACATTGAACAAGTATTGGGGTTAAGATGACATAGCAATTAGTTCACATTGTCTAAACATGTGTCGATCTGAGGTTTGACAGGTATACCTGACTGAGACTGGGTTGTCCAAACACCATAATTTATCTATACCGAAATGCCTCAAGTGAATTTGAGGATTTTGCTTTGGAAAGATGATCCTTCCGTATTGGGATGGACAAGGAGCGAAAGAGGTAGAGGAGACTAGGCATTAAGGTCGTTTTCACTGAATTTATTCTTCCCAGCCAAGAAATTTCTTGTTTAGACCATCGCTTAAGGTCAGCCTCTATTTTATGAAACATGGGGGGGGGTAGTTGTTAGCGTAGAGGGATTCAAATTTAGACATGAGGTTAATGCCAAGATATCTGATAGAGGAATCACTCCACTCAAATTTAAAGTCCTTCCTTAACACAGATATTATCTTGGGGGTAGAGCTGCACGATTAATCGTATGAAGATCGCGATCTCAATCTACCCTCCCCTGCGATCTCAATTGGGCATTGCCGCGATTTTCAGTGCAGTTAAAAGGAGTCAGACTTGGGGGGCGAATCAGCGCGATTTGACAGTAAGAAAAGTGCCTGAAGTCTTTTGAAGTCAGAGCGGCTTGAGTCTCAGGGGAACAGCCAAGTCTGGGCATACAGCCAGCTTCTGAGTCATCATTGATAAGAGTTACTTCATTGAACTCTGAATGAACTCCCCTTGTATAGAGTTTTGGTTTAACCATTTGAAGACTAAATCTTTCCTCACACTTGCTGTTTACAAATAAAAATCCATTATTTTGTGCTAGAAAATGACTTAAAACCCCCAAACATTATATATTTATTTTTAGCAGAGACCCTAGAGAATAAGATGGCGGTTGTTGCAATATTTTATGTCACACGCTGTTTGCGCAGCAGACTTTTAAACGCAATTTTTTTGGAAAAATTACCCCTTTCAAAAACCTACAGTGCTGTTAGCCCATTTTTTTTTTGTATATTTAATATATTACGCCGCGAGAATCGTGAGAGAATCGTGATCTTTATTCTAAGCAAAAAAATTGCGATTCTCATTTTGGCCAGAATCGTGCAGCTCTACTTGGGGGGCAAAGAGACATTTAGAGCTTGGGATTTTGTATAGTTAACCAGGAGACCTGAAATTTCAGAATAACTGTCTAGTAGCCGGCAGAGGTTGGGGAGGGAAGCCATTGGTGAGGTTATAAATAAGAGGATATCATCAGCAAACAGGCCACATTTGTGTTCCTGATGACCACAAGAGACCCCTTTTATATTAGGGTTGCTTCTTATGAAAATGGCAAGAGTCTCTATCGCAATAGCGAAAATTAATGGAGATAGGGGGCAGCCCTGCCTGGTGCCTTTTTTAATGGGAAAAGGTTTGGAGAAGAATCCTTGGAGTTTTATCAGTGCCTGAGGATGTGAATAAAGGGCTCTGATGAGGCCCAGGAATCGTTGGCCGAATCCCCAATGTTCCAGCAGGGAAAACAGGTAGGGCCATGAGACCGAGTTGAAAGCCTTACGTAGATCCAGAGAAAGTAGCATTCCTATTTGTTAGGCTCTCCTGGCCAGTTAGATTGAAGTATAGAAACTAAGTTGATTTCCCATCTAATTTGGTCAGGGCCCTGTCTACCTGGTATAAAACCCACTTGGTCTTTTTGGATATATATATCGATTAAGGAAGCTAGATGGTTAGCTAACAGTTTGGTAAGAATTTTTAAGTCATTGTTAATGAGAGAAATTGGGCGATAATTATCTACTTCCTCTGGATTCTTCTCGGGTTTGGAGATCACTGTGATGAATGCCGTATTTAGATGTGTCTCCAGGGGCTCCCCCTTCATTTTGGAGTTAAAGAATTTCACTAGGTGTTGCGTTAATGTATTAGCAAGTCTTGTAATAAGGGACCGAGAGGCCATCCGTTCCAGGGACCGAACCCCACTTGAATCCCTTAATGACCTCCAGGACCTCCTCCTCGGTAAATGCTGCATCCATGAGGTCTCTATGTTTGTCCGAGAGGAGGGGCACTGGAGTGTCATCAAGGAACCCCGCGATTCCCTCCATGTTCTCCACGGGCAAGGTGCTATACAGTTTTTCATAACATTTTTGGAAGGCGCCTAAAACTTTTTCGGGATTAGCCGAGGGGGATTACCTGCAACCCTAATCTTGAGCATGGAGAATTGTTTGATGCGCGGGGTCAGCTTCCTTGCCAGTACATAGCTCATTTTGTTCCCCTGTGTGTAATATTTGTTTCTAATCCATCGGATGCTTTTCTCCGCTTTTGTTGTGAGGGCCAGGTTAAGCTCTAATTTAACCCTGTCTAATATTAGAGGTGAGTGTTTCACTTTGTGCTCGGCTCTAATTGCCAGGAAGGATTCCTCTAATTTCTTCAGAGAAGCCCTTCTCTCCTTTTTGATCTGGGAGGCCATTTGAATAATCTTTCCTCTTATGGAGGCCTTATGCGCTGCCCACACTGACTGCCGATGTGTCCTCAACCTTACTAATTGAGAAATATTCCTGAAGGCTTTTATCAATTTCAACATGAACCGGGTCCGCCAATAGAGATTCATTAAGTCTCCAGTGAGGTGTGTGAAACGCCTTGGACTGGGCGCGAACGGAGAGGGAAACTATGGCATGATCTGATAGGACTGTATCATGGATGCGTGAATCTAGTATGATGGGTAAGATGTAAGCAGGGGTCAGTGTATGGTCGATCCTGCAGTATGAGTTGTGAGGACTGGAGAAGTTGGTGAAGTCTCTATTCGAGGGGCTCATTGTATGAGTGAAGTCATTTGGCAATTCGGAGATTGGCTTTAGTGGGGCGAAGAAGTTGATGACCTAGGGGCCTAGTCTTGTCTAGACTCTGATCGAAGGTGACATTCGAGTTGCCTCCAAAGACTATTGTGCCTTCCAGGAGGGGAGAGAGGGAGTCTAACACATTTTGAAAGAACTGGGGCTGTCCTTTGTTGGGGGATTAGTACAAAATTAGTGAAAAAAGTTGACCATCTATGTTCCCCTTAACAAGAATATACCTGCCCTCTAGGTCTCCTAAGTCTGAGAGCCATGTAAAATTACAAGTTTTGGATATTAGAATAGCCACGCATTAGCAACATAAAAGTGCGGAAAGTGGGAGTGTAGGAATTTTTGGGTTGTATTGAACAGGAAAGTGTGTTTCTTGGAGCATGAAGACATCTAATTTATGAGATTTATATTGGTCACAGATTTTTCTACGCTTTAGGGGAGAGTTTAAACCCTGCATATTGTGTGTAGCGACCTTTAGGGGAACTTGTGTGTGGTCAGCCATTAAACCCGATGCAAAAGGCATTGATACATCTATGGTCACTCACCCTCCCTTGGGTCCACCGGCCAATTTCACTGGCAACCTGAACAAACAGGGCGACCAGAGTTCCTGGGCTTGTCATGGTTAGGACGACCTGGTTGGCGACCACACTGAAAAGAAATGAGGCAGTTAGAAAATACATGAGAGGATTAGGGGAAAAGTGAAGTAAGAAGAAAATGAAAATTGTGAAAATAGCTCTACCGCTTTGTAGCCCTGAGAAGGGCTGCTTTCTCCAAATGAGGGTTGTGTGACCAAGGGGGGAGAAAGAAAACCCCTTGGCCACCCCTTGGTAACAACTTAAATGTCTGGCAAAAACAGCCAGACATCCTATCCCCCAGCAACTTTAAGATGTCTAAGGGATAGGCGGACGCACAGGGGAACCACCCACCACCAAGGAGCCCTATGAATTCCAAATTTTATGTTACAGCAAAACTGACAAAAATCCCGGGTTGTCCTGGGACCAAGGGGCAACCACGTACCCCATGGGGCCAGGCCTTGACTTGGCAGACCCCTCCCCTCCCAAACAAAGAGAAGGAGGAAGTCCCAGAGAAGGGACCACCTGCTCAACAATGAAACAAATTATATAACAAAACCTTAAGAAGAGTGTCTCGGGTGTGTGCCGCATAGTCCTTGATTTCTTTAGCTCAACAGGAAGATCATCTACATAAAATATAGATTTTTTATGTGTGCACCCGGAACCACCTTACCAACTTGAAAAAACTAAAACTGAGCTTTAAAGATAGTCCAAATTGTTAGCCCAGGTGAAGGAAGCTAGGCATCGAAGTCGAAGGCTGACTAAGAACAGGCCAGGAAGTAAGGCATGCATCCCACATCACTAAACTTTGGTCATGAGGGACCAGATCACTAAAAACAAAACGGCTACAATTTAAACCCAGGAGCCAGTTTTGGAAGATCTGAGAGTAGAGGTGATCGAACCCCCGGATGTTTGGGTTCGGTGGGTTCGGCCGAACTTCGGGAAAAAGTCCGGGTTCGGTACCGAACTTGACTCAAACTTTATCCCGAACCCCATTGAAGTCCATGGGGACCCGAACTTTTCGGCACAAAAATGGCTGTAACAAAGTCCTGGCAAGTGCTAGAGGTCTGCAAAAGGAAGTAAAATGGGGTAAGAGTAGGGCAAGTGCCCTACAAAAAAATGGGGATAGGAAAAATAAATTAAAATCAAATTTAAAAAATAGGAAGGGGGGGTGGATGTGGAGTAGGAGCCTAGAGGTTGACTAGGCTGTGACTGTGGCAGTGTAGGTGGAAGTGGCGGTGGTGGAGGAGTAGGAGGAGGTAGCCAACATTGTTTTTTTTTTGTTTATATTTGGGGTAGCCCCCAAAATATTGAGGCATATTCAAAAAAACAAGTATACGAATGGCTGTGTGAGTCCGGTCTAAATGTCTATTCTGCACAAGGTACAGACAAGTCTTGTGGGATCCATGCCTGATTCATTTTAATAAACGTTAGCTTTTCCACGTTGGCTGTGGACAGGCAGCTGCGCTTGTCTGTGATAACGCCCCCTGCCGCGCTAAACACACGTTCAGACAATACACTGGCTGCAGGGCAGGCCAGCACCTCCAAGGCATAAACGACAAGCTCAGGCCATGTGGCCAATTTGGAGACCCAGAAGTTGCATGGGGCAGACCCATCAGTCAGTACGTGTGCACACATACTCTTCCACCATGTTGCTGAAATGTTGCCTCCTGCTAAGACGATGTCTATCGGCTGGTGGTGCTGTTTTGTTGTGGCGGGCTGCTGACAAAGCTTTGCCACATTTCGGCCATGCTAACCCTGCCTTCTGAGGTGCTGGCGGTGCCACAGCTGCGTTGGTGGCCTCTTCCTCCTCCTCTGCCTTCGCCTTGTGCTTCCACTGAGCCCCCGGTGTCATTTGGGAATGCCCTCAGCAGCGCGTCTACCAGCGTGCGCTTGTAGTCGCGCATCCTCCGATCACGCTCCAGTGAGGGAATTAAGGACGACACGTTGTCCTCATAACGGGGATCCAACAGGGTGGCCACCCAGAAATCGGCACACGTTACAATGTGGGCAACTCGGCTGTCATTGCGCAGGCACTGCAGTATGTAGTCGGCCATGTGTGCCAGGCTGCCCAGAGGCAAAGACAAGCTGTCCTCTGTGGGAGGTATATCATCTGTGTCCTCTGTATCCCCCCAGCCACACTCCAGTGATGCCAACGGGCTGTGTTGGGTGCCACCCTGCTGCGGTTCCTCCTCCTCCTCATGATCTTCCTCGTCCTCCAGAAATTTGCCCTGGCTTGAATATTTTTGACCTGGCCTATGCTGGTGCAGGAACCCACCCTCCGAGCCACTTGCGAATGACTGGCCTGATAACCGTGGAAATGACCCCTCTTCCTCCTCCTCCTCCTCATCCTCCTGTGCCACATCCTCTTCCATCATGGCCCGAAGTGTTTTTTCAAGGAGACATAGAAGTGGGATAGTAACACTGAGAACAGCGTCATCGGCACTGGCCATGTTGGTGGAGTACTCAAAACACCGCAATACGCTACACAGGTCTCGCATGGAGGCCCACTCGTTGGTGGTGAAGTGTTGCCGTTCTGCAGAGCGACTGACCTGTGCGTGCTGCAGCTGAAACTCTACTATTGCCTGCTGCTGCTCGCACAGTCTCTCCAGCATGTGCAAGGTGGAGTTCCACCTTGTGGGCACGTCGCATATGAGGCAGTGAGCGGGAAGGCCGAAGTTCCGCTGCAGCGCAGACAGGCGAGCAGCAGCAGGGTGAGAACGTCGAAAGTGCGCACAGACGGCCCGCACTTTCTGCAGCAGCTCTGACATATCCGGGTAGTTTTTAGAATATTCTGTACCACCAAATTCAGCACATGCACCAGGCAAGGGATGTGCATCAAACGGGCTAGGCCCAGAGCCGCTACGAGATTTCGCCCATTGTCACACACCACCAGGCCGGGCTTGAGGCTCAGTGGCAACAACCACTCATTGGTCTGTTGTTCAATGCCTGTCCACAGCTCCTGCGCAGTGTGGAGTTTATCCCCCAAACATATCAGTTTTAAAACAGCCTGCTGTCGTTTCCACCTGGATGTTGCTGATGTTGGTGGTGAAGGTGTTACGCTGAGCAGATGAGTAGGTGGTCGAGGAGGAGGAAGCGCAGTAGGAGGAGGAGGCAACAGGAGGCAAAGAGAAATGCCCTGCAATCTTCGGTGGTGGAAGAACATGAGCCAAATGGCTAGCCGGCTCAGGCCCACCCGCCACTACATTTGCCCAGTGTGCAGTTAGCGAGATATATCGTCCCTGCCCGTGCTTACTGGTCCAGGTATCAGTGGTTATGTGGATCTTGCCACTGATGGCATTGCGCAGTGCACACTTGATCTTGTCCCCGACTTCTTTGTGCAGGGAAGGGATGGCTCACCTGGAAAAGTAGTGGTGGCTGGGAACCACGTACTGTGGGACAGCCACCGCCATCAGGTTTTTGAAACTGTCCGTGTCCTCCAAACGGAATGACAGCATTTCAAAGGCCAGGAATTTTGAAATGCTGGCATTCAGGGCCAGGGATCACGGATACGGTGTACTTCCTCTTTCTCTCCAGTGTTTGGAAGATGGAGAGCTGTAAGCTTCCATGGGACCATGGTGTGGAAATGCTTGGGGACGGTGGCGGACATGGTGGCGTTGCTGTCATATCGTCTGTTTGCTGGGTGGCAGGTGACACTGTCACGGTAGAGGTGGAGGAAGAGGCCGAGGCAGCAGAAGAAGAGGAAGCAGGAGGAGGCCGATTTTGAGGTAATTATTCCAATGCAGCTTGTACATTGAATTTAGATGCCTGATCATGCAGGTTGTGGTCAGGTTTAGAACATTTATGCCCCGGTTCGGGCTATCATTGCACAGCTTGCAAACCACTTGTGTCTTGTTGTCAGCACATTGTCTGAAGAACTGCCACGTGGGGAACGCATTTGAGCTGCCTTTGGTGTGCTAGGTCCCTGGGTGCGATAGGTAGTAGCAGGCATACTGTCTCGGGGACGCTCGCTCCGCTTTTGCAACCTGCTTCCTCTTTTGCTCTACTGGTGCCTCTGTGCGACCACCACCTCTTCCTCCAAACTGCACACGTCACTCGCATGACCCTCAGTACATGTAGGGTCTAGGACCTCATCATCCTCCTCCACATCATCTTCCACCCACCCTTCACCACTGCCCTCCTTGTCAGTCTGCACACTGAGGAAAGCTGCAGCAGTTGGCACCTGTGTTTCGTCATCATCTAAACCTGCTGCGCTGCTGTTTCCATGTCCTCATCCTGCAACAGAAGTGGTTGGGCATCGGTGCACTCAATGTCTTCCACTTCTGGGGCAGCGCTATGTGAATGGCCCACGGAAAGCACACCAGGAGAGTCATCAAAAAGCATAAGAGTCTATTGCATGACTTGGGGCTCAGACTGCTTGGCTAATTTACAAGGGGCTGAGGTGAAAGACAGATGGCCATGGGGTTCAGGTCCCAACTCTGAGCTTTCATCAAGGTATTGGGAGGGAGACAATGTGAAGGAACTATAGGCATTGTCAGCCACACAATCTACTATCGCCTGTACTTGTTCTGGCCTCACCAATCGTTGAGCAGCATTTGGGCCTACCATATAACGGTGAAGGTTCTGTTGGCTACCCGAGCAAGGTGTTTCACTTGTGCGTGTAGCTGGCACACATCGACCACGTCCTCTCCTTCCAACAGGAGGTTCACCAACACCACCAACACCAGCAGCACCAGCATCACCAGCAGCACCATGAACACGTCCCTTATTTGATGCTCTCCTCATTGTGCCCGCAAATATACTATGTAGCCCTATTTAAGTATTTAGTAATACCAATTAATACCTTTTTTTTTTGGAAAACACCAACGTAGACGCACTTTTTATTTTGGTGCAAGAAATGCAGCGCTCACATCAACAGCATGAACCTCTGCCTTTAGAACTAGGAGATGATTATAGAACAATAATCTGTCCCTTACAGCAACAGCTGGAACCTCTCCCTTTAGAACTAGGAGATTATTTTTGAACAATAATCTGTCCCTTACAGCAACAGCTGGAACCTCTCCCTTTAGAAGTAGGAGATGATTATAGAACAATAATCTGTCCCTTACAGGAGCAGCAGGAACGTCTCCCTTTAGAACTAGGAGATGATTATAGAACAATAATCTGTCCCTTACAGCAGCAGCTGGAACCTCTCCCTTTAGAACTAGGAGATGATTACAGAACAATAATCTGTCCCTTACAGCAAAAGCTGGAACCTCTCCCTTTAAAACTAGGAGATGATTATAGAACAATAATCTGTCACTTACAGCAACAGCTGGAACCTCTCCCTTTAGAACTAGGAGATGATTATTCCCTGTCTAATAACAAGATATTAGTAGAGGATCAAGATTTCCCTCTCCAAGGACGACGAGGACATTCCCTGTCTAAT
The DNA here is from genome assembly GCA_018402905.1 of Glandirana rugosa. Taxonomy (NCBI): domain Eukaryota; kingdom Metazoa; phylum Chordata; class Amphibia; order Anura; family Ranidae; genus Glandirana; species Glandirana rugosa. The sequence goes on from BLSH010461395.1 coordinate 121,897, forward strand.
AACAAGATATTAGTAGAGGATCAAGATTTCCCTCTCCAAGG
>BLSH010461395.1:148874-159664 GCA_018402905.1 Glandirana rugosa
CAAACTTCAACTAACATGAAATTAGATGAAGGAGCCCAAAGGGTGACGCTATGATACCAACACTTCCTCTTTATACGCTCGTTCGCGTCATCACGTTCGGCCGGCCGCAAGTTGTTTGTACAACCGTCGGGTGCACGTCAGTATGCTACATACAACAGCTAACGTACAAATCGTCGAACCGTGTGTACAAGGCTTTAGAGTTAATTACAACCATACATGAAGGCCATAGAATTATAGAATTATTCCTCTCATTCTGGAGTGCATGGTGATAACAAAAATGGATTGCATAAACATTGTTTATGTACAAATGTGCTTTGTTCATGTGCTTTTGTGTGTGTGAGAGGATGGGGGGCTTCACATATATATTTTCCTTTCTTTCAGATTAATATATATATATATATATATATATATATATATATATATATATATATATATATATTATACATTTTTTTTCATTTTACACTTTATTTTGCTTGACTTTATTGCTATCAAATGGATACTGTAGGCTCCCTATTTAATATAACTTTTTTTAATGACAGGTATTCCTAATGGAAACATCAGGAGTCATCAGAGATAACCTCCCTTGTAACTCTGATAAAAAAATAATTGTCCTTAATCGCTGCTTCACCTGACTTTCTTAGATGGGGATTAATTACTCTGAAACCAGAAGTGCTCAGAGCTAAGTGTTTATGGGTGTATACCTCACAGGAGAGATGGAGGAGTGGATTTTTCTTAATCTTTCCCTACTCCATATCCTGAAATTAGTTTTCTGTCTCTCAGGGGAAGAAGATGAACCTGGGAGCAGAGAAGGGGGGCTGTCCATATATAGGGGCTACAGTCAAAAGCACCGTATAAGTAATCAGGAGGCTGTATAGCCACTGTTTCACTTCTACAATATAGCTGGCAGCTTGCTTCCAAAGGGTAAACAAACTAATATTGCAGCCATGAATTGTTGACATGCCACTACAGTAAAGCCTAGTACACATGAGTCAAATGCCGGGCGACATTGGTCAGTTCAATAAAAATTTGACCTGTGTGTATGGCAGCTGGTCCAACAGAAGCCAGCTTCCATCAGATGAGCATGCTGGAAAATCAGCAGCCGACTGGCTCCGGATCAATGCTCTCTGCTAATGGCTAAGAGCACTGACCAGAGTGTTCTGGCGGGGGGGGGGGGTCACCCCCCTGTTAGAACACAATAGCTCAGTTGGGGAGATTGCTGTACTAACATTGAATTGTTAGTATAGCAGCTCCAACCTGAGCTGATAGTTTTTTTTTTCTGAAAAAACTGATAGTGTGTACTAGGCTTAAGCAGTAAGTGGGTTACAGGTGAACTCCAGACAAACAACCAAATAAACAAGTAATATATTGTACATAAGACCTGTTTTACCTACCAAAGGATTTGTATATCTGTCCATACAGTTCCGAGTCTACCGGTCTACCAAGGGGGTGACTTGATCTTTCTCTGCTGCAGTTTCACTTTCACATCTGCTTCCCAGTTCCCAGCTTGTGAGTGGACAGTGAAGTAGAAATCGCACAGTGTTCATCTCCCTGTATCTCTGATCTTTCCTCCAATGAGCATACTTTACTGAAGCACACCTGATTGACTTCTTGTTGCTTCTACCTGCCCATGCTGGAAGCCCCAGCTACAGTGCTGTCCTTAGAATTCTCTTCAGTCCAGTGCAGCTTGTCTTCTTTAGACAGAAAGACACTCACATTATTCTGTCTATTTCCTGTGAGTGTACCCTGTTGTTAACACATAACTGAAGTTCTTCTTTAACTTACAATTTCAACTTATTTCCATTAAAGAAAGATATTTTAGTTCTGATTTAGTACCTGTTAGCACCTTTAGCCTTTCCCTTTCGTTTTCCATTTGCTGAACAGAAGAACAAAATGCAGCTCTTCCATAGAAGAACATTTACATAAAATATAAATAGTTGGTCAAATGTGTACATAAATAATTTAGGGGAATATAACTTAGATCATATTTAACAGTATGGAATGTTGTTAATTGCAAATGACAATGGGTATTAAATATTTGTTTTCTCCTGGGCGTGCAGAATTTCTTTTTGGCTTTTTTTGGTTCACTATCCTCTATGACATCTATGTTTGAAAACATTATATTTGCTGGCAACAACATGACAATAAATACAGTTTAATTCTTGTTTTTTAGAAGCCTCACAGAAAATGGTCAAGCTCTCCAGTTCTCCAGCATGGAAATGTGGCTGTTTAACTGAGGTCATGCAGTGTTATGAATCATCTGCTAAGACAGTCCCAGCTGACATGTTCCAATAAATCTGTCACCTATAAAAGATATCACAGCCATTGTGTATGTCCTCAGTAAAGTCCAATAGTCCTTAATCCAGTCAAAGAATGTATAAACACATTCTAGCAATAGCTCACTTTGTGGATTTATAGCATGAAATAGGCAGTGGCTGGATTTAACACTCTGGCTCAATTTTTTAAGTTCCTCAGATGTATAAGATGTTCTATGTATATTATATTCTGCCAATATACACTATATATATATATATATATATATATATATTCATAGTATATGCAACAAAAGTGTGCATAGTAAAGTAGCATCCTATCATTTCAGTTTGCTTTGGGTATACTGTATGTATTAAAGAGGAACTGGAGTTTGAACAAAGGCAGAAAAGATAGGGCTAATCACCAGCATTGTCCGAGGCCTCCCTAAAGCTGATACTTTCTATATTACTAACCTACCATGCCTTGTTTTGTTTTGTTTGTGGGCAGCCATCTTTTTTTTTTTTTTTTAATAGATTTTATTGGAAGAGTTATCATAGAGATACAGATACAGCAAGGTAAGGCGAAATCCACCTTGCCTGAATGGAGGGTTTTTACAAAGCATACAGTTTTCAGGCTAAAACGTGCCATAGTATGGAGGTTAAATAAAAAAAAGAAAAGTAACAGGGAGAACAACCAGATGGATCTCTTTAGCTGTGATCAAATTACTGAGTACAAGTACTGAGTAGAAGGGAGGTGGGGAGGGGGACTTCTACTACCGAATTAACTGTGTCTATTGTCCAAGTGCTGTAGGTCATTTGATGATAACAACCGGCCAATGTTAGGAGTGGGACCAGAGCATGGCTGGGCGTATGAAGAGGATCAAGGACTTTCAGTTCTATGGTGTTCCCTAGAGGGGTGGAGTTTATCCGATGTCATCCTGTAAGAAGTTGGATGTATGTCCTCCGAAGTATGTGAAGGATTTCCCAAGATTTTCAAAGTCCTCTGTGGGTAGGGTGGCAACTATAAAAGGTTGCCATCTCTGGTAGAAGTTTTTTGCAGCTCAGGGATGTTCTAAGTCAGTATTGAACTTGTCCTTGTAGAGGAGGGCTATAAGTTCCCTTTTGACTTGTGGTAATGAGGGGCTGGAAGAAGTTGTCCAATTTTTTGGTATGGCTCTCCGAGCTACCAGTAGGCAGAGTAAGGCCCAATCCTTGGATGAGGATTAGTGGAGGAGGACCATTGAATACGTTCTTTGTCCCAATGACCAAAAATCAAAAGTAGTGGGTCTTTCGGAAGATGGAGAAGGTTGATGCTATTTATATAGTCCCAGAAAGCTGAAATGAAGGTGCATGACCAGAAGCAGTGGGCTAGTGAAGGCCTTTGATGGTTGCAGAGAGGACAGGAGGTTGACTGTGGGTGAGACTTGACCTTGAGGAAGTGGATGTAGGCTCAGTGTACAATTTTGAGCTGGGTTTCTCTCCAAAGTTCGTTGGGAGTTAGCTTAAGGATTTTGTTGTATCCACTCATGATCTTGTCCACAAAGTTTATGTCTGTAAAATCTTTGCTCCAGTTGTATATACCCGAAGTGGCTGAGGACCAGGTGGCTTTTCTTAGGAGTGGTTTATATATGTCAGCTACATTGTATGAACCTTTTTGGATCAGGTCATCCAGTTCACTTGTCTTGAATCTCATGTGACTATCCTGACAGGAGGCTCTGATATATCTGAGGCACTGCCAGAAGTAGAATATGTGTGTTTTGGGTATGGAGAATTCATTCACGATGGATTGGAAGTCTCATGGGAGACCCGTTGTTGCATGACATAGGGAGGAGAATTTCATCTAACCAAGGCATTCTTACAGTAGGAAGATCTTATGTTCCAGTCCAACTGGGAAGTTGATATTTCCCCTTATTGGGAGGTGTTTAGACATAAAGGGCGATAACTTAAATTGTTTCCTATATTCTCTCCATGCTATGGCCGTGTCCCTGAGGAGGAGATTGTGTTGGAGATTAGAGGGGATGTTCTTCCATTTGGAGTGTAGTAGAGCCATTAGAGAATACGGATGGACCATTTCAGTCTCAAGGTTGTGGTTGGAGTATCTGGCTGCCCGTGTGATCCAGTCCATACTGAACCTAAGAAGGCAAGCTAAATTGTACATCCTAATATTGTGGAGGCCAGCACCTTCCTCGCTCCTGGGGAGATGATGTTTAGGAAGAGTTATATGTGGTTGTTTCTTTTGCCAGATAAAGGTAGATATAGCTTTGTTAAGCATTTGAATGTCTTTATGTTTTAGGAGCAGCGGGGTAGTCTGGAGAGGATAAAGTAGTCGGGCAAAACTAACCATTTTTACCAGGTGGCATATCCCATTGAGCGAGAGAGGCAGATCCATCCAATTGGTTAACTCCTGAGAAATTATAGTAAAGAGAGGAGTGAAGTTGAGGAGATAGAGACAGGATGGTAATTTGCCTATTTTGATGCCTGGATAGGTGATATGTGAGTGGGCTATCGTGAATGGTGAGGCGGCCAACCATATGGGGTTGGGGGAGGATCCTATAGGGAGAATTTTGCTTTCCGGTTGTGATCATGTCTGATGCTGGATTGGATGTAAATATAAGAACGTCGTCCTCAAACATGGAGGAATGTAAGACAGTATCCGCAAATGTTATCCCGTGTAGGGGGGCATTGTAGTTGATAAGCCTTAATAAGGGTTCCAGAGTAATATTGAACAGGAGGGGCGATAAAGGGCAACCCTGCCTGGTTCCCTTGTGCAATCTAAAGTCAGTGGTGAGGAGACCAGCCACCAAAAATCTGGCCGCCGGAGCTAGGTACATTGATTTAATTAGGTGAGTGAAGGGGCCTTCAAAGCCCATCTTTGATAGGACCAAGTAGAGCCATTCACAGCTAACATTATCAAAGGCTTTTTCGGTGTCCAGTGTGCTGTCCCCTTTAGGGTCTAGTCTGGCTCTTTTTAGCACTGCCAACACTTTCCTAATATTTAGGGTTGCTGTTCTGCCTTTTACAAAGCCTGATTGAGCAGGGTCAATTATGTGGGGGGATAACAGTGGCTAATCTCATGGCTACAATTTTTGAAATAATTTTTGCATCAATGTTTAGAAGGGATATGGGTCTGTAGGATCCGGGCTCGGTAGGTTCTTTACCTTTTTTTTCTAGTAACTTGATGATTGCCTGGTTTCCAGTTGGGAGATAAGGACCACCTTCCCATAGCTTGGAGTAGACAGCTTGTAGGGAAGGTATTATCTTATCTTTTAAGATTTTATATGACTCCCCCGTGAACCCGTCAGGGCCCAGAGCTTTGGAGGGAGTTAGGTGGCGGATGACATTGTCTATTTCCTGCCCTGTTATGGGAGAATTGAGCATCTCAAGATGGGAAGGGGAGATTTTAGGTAGATGCATCTGAGCTGGAAAAGAATGGGTCGCTTCCTTATTAATAGGGTCAGGGGCATATAGTGCGGAATAGAAGTCTAGTATGATCTGGCTAATGTCATTTGGCTTGGTTTTGAGGGTACCTGAGGAGTCGCGGGGAGACGTATTATGAGTGGGCTTGTGGGGGCCTCTACAGAGTCTTGCTTGTAGCTTGCCTGCTTTATTTCCAAATTTATGAAGAGTGGTGTCTAGATACGTTCTTTGGATGAGCTCCACTTTATCTGACCAAGATTCAAAAGCCTGCTTAGCCGAAAGCCACTCAGATCTGTTGTCAGGGGTGCTTGAGTTAAAAAGGGCATGCTGCGTTGGCGCTTGCTGATTTGTACTGAGATAAGGAGTATTTTTTGAAAGAGGCTGTGTAAGAGATAATCCGACCTTGGAGGTATGCCTTACCCGCCTCCCAAAACAAATTAGGGTTATCCATATGAGGAGAGTTGTGAGAAGTGTATTCCTGCCATGCTTTTTCGATAAACGACTTAAAATCTTTATTATTTTGGAGGAAGGGAGGAAATCTCCAAATGTTAGGAGATTGGAGATAATTCAAAAGATGAAGAGATACAAAGACTGGGGCATGGTCAGAAATAGCCAGATTATGAATTTCGGAATCTGAGACCTTGGGAACCAGGGGTTCAGTGCAGAAGATATAATCTATCCTCATGAGGGTGTTATGGGGATGAGAGAAAAAAGTGAACTTATTGTCCACTTGGTGTCAGAGCCTCCAAATATCGGTTAAGCCCAGGGAATTTATAATGGAAGCAAGTAATGTGGGAGCGGGGTCAACAAGTTTTGGTCCTTTTTGGTGAAGATCTATCCTCTAGGGGGTGCATTAAGCTGTTGAAGTTACCTCCTACAACATGGGGAAAATCTGGGTGTTTTAATAGAAATGCAGACATGTCGCTAAAGAACTGTTTTCCGGGGTTGTTGGGGGCATATATATTGGTTATTTGATATATTTTGTTGTCGAGTTGGAAACCATTCTGCTCTGGTCATCTGAATCTACAGAGACTATTTTGCATGAAAGATTTTTATGGAAGAGGATAAGAACGCCGGCCTTGTGGCTAATGGCTTCAGAGCCTATTACCTAGTCTACCCAAAACTTGCACATGCGGTTAAAGTCTGAGGAGGAGAGATGAGTTTCCTGTAGTAGGGCTATGTCTGCCTTGAGCCCTTTCATATTCCATGTTACAACCTTTATAGAGGGGGATCAGGAGTTAGTGGTGTTAGAGGCTGAAGAAGAACATTAGGGCCTGCATAGTGTGTAAGGGTCATATTTATGACTGGACCAGCTGTGTTAGAGTAGTAGGATGGAGTGGAAATTGGGTTACCGAAGTAGAGGGTGTGTGGTAGTAGTAGAAGTGGGGGAGGGTGAGGAACATAAGAAGTAAAAAATAAACAAAAGTCAAGAAACATCATGAACTTCTCTTTTTTCCGCATGGGTAAACTGCTTGTGAAGTCTCTCCTAAAGAGCCTGGGTGGGGCCTGGTAAGAGAGGAGGGAGATGGAGGGGTTCACCAGCAGTTGGGGCATGCGAAATAACTGAGTCGTGCACAACTAACATTTAGAAAGCAACAACTAGACCACATTGTAAGAGGTCCAAACCATGAATGCGGGTCATTAGCATTCTAGAGAGGGGCGAGACGCCAGGAGAGCATAGTTACCCATGTAAGATGAAGTTGATAAACTAAGGATCAGTCCAAGAGTACTCATTCAACTGTGGGTAGGATTTGTAGAGTTGGAGAATTTAAGACGTTTGGGCGAGTCCTTGCGGGGGCTCCTTTGATCCAGTGGATGTGTGGCCGTAGGTGAGATGGTGGTAGGGTCGAGCGAACGGAAGAATAGTTCTACTTCCGAGGGATCATGGAAAGAGAGTTGTTCCCCATTAGGCGCTTTGAGGCGTAGTAGTACCGGGAAGACCAGGGTAAATTTGATTTGATGTTGAAATAACTGTGTGCAAAATACTCTGGAACGCCTTTCTCTTCTTAGATACCTCTATGGAGTAGTTGGCAAAAATTAGAATTTTAATTGCATCGATTTGCAGAGATCTTGAGTAGAGTTGAGTGAACCCGAACTGTAAAGTTCGGGTTCGTACCGAACTTTGGGGTGTCCGTGACCCGGACCCGAACCCGGACATTTGAAAAAAAGTTTGGGTTCGAGTTCTGGGTTCGGATGTTTGATCACTCATGTTGAATAGCTGCAGGGCAGCCAATCACCAAGCGTATCACTGGTTTGCCCTTAGAAGCCATCACAGCAATGCCTACTAATGGCATGGCTGTTATTGGCCAGTGCATCATGTGACCCAGCCTCTTTATAAGCTGGAGTCACTTAGTGCTGCATATCACATGCTCTCTGGGTAGTGTAGGGAGAGGATGCTGCCAGTGCTGTGAGGGACAGATTGCAGATAGATAGATAGGTAGGTAGAGATTACTACTACTACTGCTTTTAGGGACAGATTGCAGATCTCATCCTGCATTACAGAATGATCTGACTGGACAAGGTAGAGTCTACTGCTTAGAGGGACAGATTATTGTTCTAAAATCATCTTCTAGTTCTATAGGGTCAGGTTCCTGCTGTTGCTGTAAGGGACAGATTATTGTTCTAAAATCATTTTGCAGCCCTCTAGCACTTTCCAGGACTTTTTTACAGTCATTTTGGTGCCGAAAAGTTCGGGTCCACATTGAATTCAATGGGGTTTGGGGTAAAGTTCGGGTGAAGTTCGGTACCCAACCCCGACTTTTTCCCGAAGTTCGGCCGAACCCACCGAACCCGAACATCCAGGGGTTCGATCAACTCTAATCTTGAGTGATGGAATTTTTGCAGGATGTTTGTTTTGTCAGCATAGTTTAGGTACCTCACTATTATGGGGTGAGGAGTGGAGTGTTCTGCGTTAAATGGTCCTAGACGGTGAGCCTTTTCCACCATCGCGGGGGCTGGGAGGCCCAAGGCCTCAGGATTGCGCCTGGAGCAGAAGTCGGAGAGATTTTGAGTTTGGAGTGATTCTAGGATTCCCAGGAAACGTAAATTGTTCCGGCTCGACTGATTTTCCGGGTCTTCAAGCTTTTGCAAAATAAATTGATTAGTTTTTTTCTTGGGACTGCTCTGTCCCCTGCATTTGATAAAGTTCATCCTCTAAATTTGAGATATGGTGCTCTGCTTCATTGAGCCTGCCTGCATGGTCTTTCAACTCTCTTTGTATGTGTGCCATGCTGGCATGGATGGCTTTCTGCACAGAGGCTTCAATAATAGGAGTGAGGAGAGCTGCCACGGCACGTGCAATGCGGTCGTTTCACTATCCCCTATGTTCTGTGGGGTAATTTGTGGTGTCAAACCTACTTCCATCTCTGGGTCCCTCTGTCCAGGCATGTCAGCAGATGTGAGGCAATCCTGTGCTTTGGATGTATTAGATGCATTGACCGCACTGGCCAGAGCCAGAGCCTTGGCCGTGTAGGCCGAAGCCGGGGGCTCAATTTTCGGCTGGTACGGCAGTTGCAGCCGTGGTCCCAATTTCTCCAGGTACAGGTCCATGGAGTTTGAGGGGAGGTCGCTTGAGGTGGCTATGGTGGCCAAAGGCTTCTGGGCCGGCTTTACAAGCGGGTTCTGGAGGTCTTAGTGGGAGCCGGAACTAGAAGACCCTGGGCAGCCATCTTAGTATAAGGTAGGGATGTATTTCCTTGTGTCAGAGCCTCCAGCAAGGTGGTGCACAACAGTGAGCAGCAGAGTAGTGATATCACCAAATCTCATACCAAATATCCTGCAGCTAGCAGTGCCTTAGATCTCACACTGCAGATATACAGCTATGAGGCTGTAGGCACAGGAGTGTCTAGGCACCTTCTCATACCAGGAAGCATATTGCTATTTTTCAGGAGGAAATCTAGACAAAATGGAGGTTTTTCTGGACACTATCTAGGCTCAATAAATATTTCTAAATGCTCACTCAACATAGAAAGTTCTATTTGAGTTAAGGTCCATTTTAGAAGCAGATTTCTGATTTCCTATAAATTTAAACCACACAACTTCATTACCCTGTGTTCTGTATTACTGAATTTGCTTAATACATATTTCAATATTTCCTCTTAATTAAAATTTGCTTATTATTAAAGCATATGTATTATATGAATAGGGATGGGAATGCCATCCATAATTCTCTTTTTTAAGAGGTAATATCAGTGAAGGTACAGAATAGGGAAGTGATAGGAGCATATAAGTGGTCATCCTGCATATGCACAATAGATGGCTAATTTCCCAGATCTCCAAAATAAACATTGCCCAGGTAACCATACCAAAAATGACAATGGGTTAGTGTATGTCAAAAAGATTTGGAAAAAGTCTTAAGCTTACTGAGCACAAGTAACTTTTACAATTCAAAGTTTAGAGCATGCAGGGTCAGAGGCCATACTGGTCATTGGCTGGCAGGACATGGAGTTCAGATTAGTTAAAAAGAGAAAAAAAATATCCATTTTCTATGTTGCAGCCATAACACGTAATGTATTTATGTAAAGCATCAGTATCACCTCAACAACATATTCCCCCATTGGTGAAAACACTCTCAGTGCTACTGTGCTGCTTCATTGGTCCAAGAGATACTCTCATATAGTATACTCTCATTGGTAGTTTTGTCACTAGATGGTAGTGTTATGATTATGAATAGAGTTGAGCGAACCTCTGGAAGTTCGGGTTCTGCTGGTCCGGCCAAACTTCGGGACAAAGTGCGGGTCCGGACGGAACCCGAACGATCGCACGGACACCGAACCCCATTGAAATCAATGGGGACCCGAACTTTTAGGCACAAAAATGGCTGTAACAAAGTCTTGGAAAGCCCTAGAGGGCTGCAAAAGGAAGGAAATGGGGGTAAGGGTGGGACAAGTGACCTACCAAGAAATGGGGACAGGGAAATAACTTTAAATATTTTTTAAAAAATAAAAACATAAAAAATGCAAAAATGGAGGTGAATGTGGATCATCTTCAAACTGTGTCTGAAAAGTATTAATAAACGGTAGTGTTGAGCGAACCCGGACTGTAACGTTCGGGTCCGTACCGAACTTTCGGGTGTCCGTGGCACGGACCCGGACCCGGACATTTCAAAAATCGTTCGGGTTCGGT
>BLSH010461406.1:8503-20521 GCA_018402905.1 Glandirana rugosa
ATTCTCATCATCCGTAAATGCGACCACTTTTGCGCAAACCAATCAATAAACGCCGATTGCGATTTTTTTTATCGCAAATATGAGGAAGAATATAAATCGGCCAAAAACGGTGAAAAAAAATGTTTTTTTATATTTTTTTTTTGGATTTGTATTTTAGCAAAAAGTAAGAAATTTGGGTTTTTTTGCAAAATTGTCGCTCTTCTTTTGTTTATAGCGGCGATCAGAAATGACGCAGAGGTGATCAAATACCACCAAAAGAAAGCTCTGTTTGTGGGAAAAAAAGGACGCAAATTTCGTTTGGGTACAACGTCGCACGACCGCGCAATTGTCAGTTAAAGCGACGCAGCGCCGAATCGCAAAAAGTGCTCCGGTCCTAAAGCTGGAAATCCTTCCGGGGCTGAAGTGGTTAATGTATATATACCTGCAAGCCACCTGCATGTATCCCTACCTTGCAAATGTCCCCCTTTTCAGCTGTAGCAGCCTTGCAAAACTCTGGAATCAGTGCGTGGCTCTCTTTGCTGAAGCTCGGTGGGTGGAGTTGTGTCACAAGACTTCCCACCCAGCTCTATACTGAAAGCTGGAGGAGAAAGGAGGGGGGAGTGTGAGGCTCTTTTTGTTCCGTGCAGGAGATAAGAATATGATCTGTCAGTCACACAGCATAGGATGAATTGTTTCCTATTTTTCCCTCAGTCTGTTTTTTTCCTACTGAAAAAAGATAAGGGTATTACTCAGAGTTGGATTAACTCTTCATGGTGAAACTTGGCACAGATGACATGTAATCCTCTCCTGTACAAGGTAGAAGTGTCAGTAATTTTTTTTTCAGGTTTACATCCACTTAAATGCAATCTATGCATTAAGATAAAAAATATTTTGTGTGTAGCAGCCCCCCCCCAGCACCCCCTAATTACTTACCTGAGCCCCTTCTCTCTCCAGCGGTGTCCACGATCCCCTTGGGCGTCCAGGACACTCCTCCTGATGTGCTCAGACACAGAAACAGTGCCATTGGCTCCAGTCAAAGCCAGTCAGCCAATCAGGGGAGATAGGGGGCAGGGCCAGGGCGGGGCTCAGTGTCTGAATGGATACACAAAGCTCTGACTCGGCTCAGGTGCCCCCATAGAAAGCTGCTGACTGTGGGGGTGCTCGACAGCAGGGAGGGGCCAGGAGCAGCAAAGAGGTACCTGAGAAGAGGAGGATCCGGGCTGCTCTGTGCACAGAGGAGGTAAGTGTACCGTGTTTGTTTTTTTTATGTTTTTTTCAAAAACAAGACTTTACAATCACTTTAAACGGTGTGATTATTTTTTATTTCAAATGCCAGGGGATTCTCCTTGTCAAGGTTTTACAACGGTGTGAGCAGGGGCTGTGCTCCCAGATCAGGCTCAGAATAGACAGGGAACCTAAAATATTCAGTGGCTCTTAATGGGTAGTCTTAATCTCCCCATCTTATTTGAGAACAAGATTTTCCAATATAATGGCGTTCTCCTTTAAACCACAAAAAATACATTTTGAGGCAGCAGTTCTAGTATTTAACTACATAAATATATCCTCGCTGGGTGTCTCTGGGCAGATAGTGTATCAATATGTCAGCGACAAATAAAACTGCGTTTTGCCTAAAACTTTGAATCAGTTTCTACTCTGTAATTATAGCATTTGGCAGCCAAGATCTGATCCCGCTGCCAAAAAACTAAGAACCAGAGAGGTAAATATTCCACAGCTTGTACCGAAAATGGGGATTTAATGATTTAATGTGTGTTGAATAGAGAACTATCCGCCAGTTTCTAGTGTGCCTTAGCACCTGAACATAAAGAGCCAGCGTTTAGTGTGTCTAAAAACCCTTTGTCTTACACTTACCCTTATGTATGTGATTATGGACCTGCAATAGCAGATTGAGGATTTAAAATACTTCCCAGTTAGACTTTGGAGTTTTGCATTAATCCCTCGTTCACACTGAAGGCGGGTTTGAAATTGTGTGAGTTTAGCTGAACTCACACGTTTCAAACCCAAGTTTCAGTGTGAGTTTGGGGTCGATTTGAAAGACATCGGTGCGGGTTCATACACAGATGTCTATTGAAATCGCCCTGAAGTCGCCACAAGTAGTGTAGGAACTACTTTTGGAAATTGGTGCGGCGCCACAAAGTCATCGTTGCACCAATCAGGACAATGCCGTTGCCGGCAATAGGCTGTGATTTGGCATGCGATTTGACATGTCAAATCGGGCTGATGTGAACGGGGGCTTATTCTGACTCAGAAGACACTGCCTACTTACTGAGTGGTCTTAAACTGAATTTTTACAGTCCACTGACCACCCACCGAAAAGAGGACATGGGACCCGCTCAATTCTATCCCAGAAAACAAGCAATTGCGCTGCAAGGTTGAAAAAGACTTGCTAAGCTATTGCTAGACTTGCCAGGCTTCACAAGTTTGTTGCACAATTGCAGCAAGTCCGCATTCCATGACTCCAGATCAACTTTATTTGCAAACATTCTGCAAGTCTGCTGCAAGTTCTGGTTCTGTTACTGTATGTTGTGCAATAGTCATCCCACCACAGGGGTCACTGTAGCTTAATTTTCATGCTGTAGACTTGCAGAGCTCTTGCTGTAGACTCATCAATGCAACTTTGGTCTTGCTAGAGACTTGCCATGAAAATTTTCTACAAATTGGAAAAATGTCAACTAAAACTTGTGCTTTATGTGCTCTTAAAGTGTACAGGGTGGGCCATTTATATGGATACACCTTAATAAAATGGGAATGGTTGGTGATATTAACTTCCTGTTTGTGGCACATTAGTATATGTGAGGGGGGAAACTTTTCAAGATGGGTGGTGACCATGGCGGCCATTTTGAAGTTGGCCATTTTGAATCCAACTTTTGTTTTTTCAATAGGAAGAGGGTCATGTGACACATCAAATGTATTGGGAATTTCACAAGAAAAACAATGGTGTGCTTGATTTTAACGTAACTTTATTCTTTCATGAGTTACTTACAAGTTTCTGACCACTTATAAAATGTGTTCAATGTGCTGCCCATTGTGTTGAATTGTCAATGCAACCCTCTTCTCCCACTCTTCACACACTGATAGCAACACCGCAGAAGAAATGCTAGCACAGGCTTCCAGTATCCGTAGTTTCAGGTGCTGCACATCTCGTATCTTCACAGCATATGGTTTTTTATGGTTTTTATGGTCAGTAAAAACCAATACCGGGTGAGCTGCTCCTTCCAGGAGGTACCGTCATTCCTCCAAAGCCGACTTGATGGCCAGCAATTTCCTATCACCAACATCATATTTCCAGCAAGATGGTGCACCATCACATTATGGGTGTCAGGTCCGAGCATTCCAAGATGAACACTTTCCTGGAAAGTGGATTGGTCGTCGTGGGCCAGTTGAATGGCCCCCAAGGTCTCCCGATCTGACCCCCTTAAACTTTTATCTTTGGGGTCATCTGTAGGCAATTGTCTATGCTGTGAAGATACGAGATGTGCAGCACCTGAAATTATGGACACTGGAAGCCTGTGCTAGCATTTCTCCTGCGGTGTTGCTATCAGTGTGTGAAGAGTGGGAGAAGAGGGTTGCATTGACAATCCAACACAATGGGCAGCACATTGAACACATTTTATAAGTGGTCAGCAACTTGTAAATAACTCATGAAAGAATACAGTTACGTTAAAACCAAGCACACCATTGTTTTTCTTGTGAAATTCCCAATAAGTTTGATGTGTCACATGACCCTCTTCCTATTGAAAAAACAAAAGTTGGATTCAAAATGGCCAACTTCAAAATGGCCACCATGGTCACCACCCATCTTGAAAAGTTTCCCCCCACATATACTAATGTGCCACAAACAGGAAGTTAATATCACCAACCATTCACATTTTATTAAGGTGTATCCAGATAAATGGCCCACCCTGTACAACTTGCCAGTGAAAATGTGCAGCAAGTTAACCTTGCTATCTGGGATCTGCATTGCAACAGCCCACAGCTCACACCATCTGCCAAACTCAACCATCCAGGTCAAAGGGACCACAATACAACCTTATGCCAAATACCGCTATGGTAGTTGCAGTGTGCTATTTCAATGCAAAATATCTATTGGTATTGAAATAAAATGCTTAGCTTCTTTTTGGGTCCCTCGCTGGCAGTTCTGACTCCCCCCCCTGCTGAGTTCAGTAATAGCAAGACTCATGCTATGGGGCACTCGAGCAGGCTTGCTCCCGAGCCCCGCTCCTGTGAATGGACATTTTCCATTCATACACAGAGTGCGGTTTGGCACTGCCCCACACTCTCTCCTCATTGGCTCACTGACTGTGATTGGCAGCAGCAGGAGCCAATAGCTCCCACTGCCGTGTAAGCCAATGAGGCGATGGAGACTCGGGCTGGATTGAGTTATAAGGGGGGCCTAGGAAAAATGTGTGTGCCACTCAGGCTTGATAGGTATGTGAAAAGTGCATCCGCAACTGCTGCTGGAGTGCTGACAGGGGATGGAACCCCTCCTGGCTCCTACAAGGTTCAGGAAGGGCGACCCCCTAAAAGTCGCACATCCATAGCCTCCTACTTCAATGAATGGAGTGGCAACCTCAGCTTGGACTCAAACCAGGCCACAACCCCAATGCATTTCACTCCGCCCCCGGAACTTAGTCATGGGGCGAGTAATAAGGGGGGGGCTGGGGGGAAGCTGCACCCAGAAGGTTTTTTTTACTTTAATGCACAGAATGCATTAAGGTATAAAACCTTTTTCCTTTAAAACCACTTTAACCACTTCCAACCCAGCCTATAGCAAAATGACGACCGGGCGGTGGTTCAGTTATCCTGACCGGACATCATATGATGTCCGGCAAGATAACCCGCGATCGCGCGCCCATGGGGGTGCGCATCACGGTGATAGGTGGTGCGGTGTGTCAGTCTGACTCACCGCACCGCATTCCAAAACTCGGTAAAGAAAAGCTCTTTGCCATGTGATCAGCCATGACCAATCACGGCTGATCACAGTGTAAACAGTAAGAGCCATGTATCCGCTTTTCCTCTACTCACATCTGTAGATGCAAGTAGATGAGAGCCGATTGGCATCTTCCCTGACGGGGGGGTCTGCACTGATGGTTTATCAGTGCAGCCCCTCTGAGGATCACCACCCAGGACAACCAGGGGTGTCACCCAGGACCACCAAGGATGTGCCCACCCAGGATCACCAGGGGTGCCTACCCAGGACCACCAAGGAGCCCACCCAGGACCACCAGGGAGCCCACCCAGGACCACCAGGTAAGGCATCAAATGCCCAATAGGGATGGCACTTAGTGCCCATCTCTGATGCCTGCCAGTGCCTCCTTTTTCAGTGCCATCTATCATTGCCGCCTATCAGGGCCCACCAGTGCCACCTATCTGTGCCCACCAGTGCCACATATTACTGCCACCTATCAGTGCCCATTAGTGTTGCCAATGAGTGCCCATCAGTGCCTCTTATCAGTGCCCATCAGTGCTGCATATCAGTGCCACCTATCAGTGCCCACCAGTGCCACATATCACTGCCACCTATCAGTGCCCATCAGTGCCCCCTATCAGTGCCCAGTGACACCTATCAGTGCCCATTAGTGCAATATATGAGTGCCCATCAGTGCCTCTTATCAGTGCCCATCAGTACTGCATATCAGTGCCACCTATCAGTGCCCACCAGTGCTGCTTATCGGTGCTGCCTATCAGTGCCCATCAGTGCTGCATATAACTGCCTTATCATTAGTGCCCATCAGTGCTGCCTCATCAGTGCCAATCAGTACTGCCCCATCAGGGCCTGTCAGTGAAGCATCATCAGTACCCATCAGTGATGGAGAAAACATATAAAGAAAAACGTATTTTTTTTTTTAAATTGCAGTCTTTTTTTATTTGTAGCGCAAAAAATAGAAACCCTAGTGGCGATCAAATACCACCAAAAGAAAGCTCTATTTATGGGGAGAAAAATGATAAAAATTTTGTTTGGGTACAATGTCACACAAATGTCATTCAAAATGTGACAGCGCTGAAAGCTGAAAATTGGTGGAAAGGGGGGAAAGTGCCCGGTATTAAAGTGGTTAAGGAGGCTATACATGGTTCAAAATGTGGCCATTTAAACAGGGACTGGCAGAATTTCAATCTATGTATGGGCAGGCTGGTTGTACAGAAGTCGATCTACCAATTGATTTCTCTACAACCAGCCTAATGTGTTTTACCCAATCGATCAGCACTGTCAGCTATAGCCAGCAGCATTGTTTAGTGTATTGTGATGATGAGGAAGTATCCCCACTGTCGGAATACAATGCTTCAGCGGGAGTGATTCCCCCATACACATTGAGTGTGTGGATGGGGGAATTGGGTCAAAACAAAAAAATGTATTGGCTGCCTTACTGTCATTGGCCTGCTACTTTCATTCATTGAATTTCAGTTTTTTCAATCATGGAGGCTCAGCTCAGTTACTTATTGTGACATACATTTAAAATGCAGCCTGTCTCAGAATACTCACTCTTCCAAACTGACATCCACCCATTAAGGTATTTTGATATTCTCTTAACATCTCTCAAGAGCCACCCCAAGGCTTACATGAGGGCTGGGGGGTCTTGAGAGGAGTAATAAGACAGGGTGCTGTGATGTTTTCAGGAAGCTAAGTACAGCACCAGTTGTGCTATAATTTGGGGGGCGGCAAACAATGCACCCACAGCTACCCCCACCCGGTTGGTTGGGTCTGTCACACCCCCCGGTCAGCTACCAGTCCTGCACCTACCCCATCTATGGTGTGGGCAACTCTTCCCTCTGGGCGGCAGCTTAACCTACGTCTCCTCCTCGGCATTAAGGTGGCCATGCATCTCCTATCTCCTATATGCCTGTGGCCAATAGGATCGCTTCTCCTTTTGGACAATGAGGAAATAGGTCTCAGGACCCAATTCCTGATTGGCCAGGAGGAGAATCAGTGTGACAATAGTGAATATTCATTCGCTTTTGTCACACAACTGGGTGGGCTCGGGGAGCAGTGCTCACTCCTTTTTGAAGCCTATTAGAGCCTCAGGCTCTAATCACATGCTTCAAAAGAAAAAAACCCTTGGAATCCATGCGTCTGGCGCACTGCATGTAGATTAGGGGGACTGATGCTTGGATAGGGGGCGGCGCCTCTTCCTGCGCCCTGCATTATGACCCGCCACTGTACAACACCCTTCCTGGTCCTCCCATTAGCATGATCTGCCTGCATTGCATAAAGAAGCACAGAGACCAAGTGATGACATCATTGGGTCTAAAATAAAGTAAGAAATGAAAACATAAGGTTTATAAAAAAAAAATTCAATAGCATGTTGATGAGGGAAGGTAAACTATAAGCAGATTAAACTTCAGCTTTAAAAGTAAACAAGACATACAAAACCTGTGACCAAAGTACACATTGACAGCTGAGAAGAACATACTTATGGATTTCTACAACAACAGATGGCATATAGAACATCCTGTCTCATTAGAATATCATTGCCATACACTTTCCTATGAAACTTAATCACATGAATCAAATTCTTCATCTTATATTTCCATAGAGTTTACAAACCCCACATATTGTTGCTTGTTTTGAACTTCCATCTGTGCTCTACACCTGCAGGATATTTACATCCGTTTAATGTGTTAATGGATGATGTTCCATAAAGAAACATGGAGGCTGCATTTCTTGAGCCCAGGTGCTATAAATACTAGGGTCCGGAAGAAACAACTGGCCTCCTAATGGTGTCACGAAGAAGATGGCAGTATGGGACCAAGAGTGTGGCCCTTTTGGTGGACCTCTCATGCTACAAATACTAGCACTGGAAGACACATCGGGACTCCTGATGTCACAAAAAAGATGGTTGCATGGGACCCGGAGTGCGGTGCCTTTTGGCAGATCAATGTTGCACAATGCTGGATTCACGAGACAGGTGAGAAGGGGTTGCCTTACTGCCAAAGGTTTAATCCTGGTATATTGGCACAGCCACCCATGATAGAGCATTCGATTATACAAGTTAAAGTGGAGGTCCGCCGCCCGCCGCCACACCTTTAAAAATTAAAAGCGGTGCCTTTTGGCAGATCAATATTGCACAATGCTGGATTCACAAGACAGGTGAGAAGGGGTTACCTTACTGCCAAAGGTTTAATCCTGGTATATTGGCACAGCCACCCATGATAGAGCATTCGATTATACAAGTTAAAGTGGAGGTCCGCCGCCCGCCGCCACACCTTTAAAAATTAAAAGCGGTGCCTTTTGGCAGATCAATATTGCACAATGCTGGATTCACAAGACAGGTGAGAAGGGGTTACCTTACTGCCAAAGGTTTAATCCTGGTATATTGGCACAGCCACCCATGATAGAGCATTCGATTATACAAGTTAAAGTGGAGGTCCGCCGCCCGCCGCCACACCTTTAAAAATTAAAAGCGGTGCCTTTTGGCAGATCAATATTGCACAATGCTGGATTCACAAGACAGGTGAGAAGGGGTTGCCTTACTGCCAAAGGTTTAATCCTTGTATATTGGCACAGCCACCCATGATAGAGCATTAGATTATACAAGTTAAAGTGGAGGTCCGCCGCCCGCCGCCACCCCTCTAAAAATTAAAAGTCAGCAGCTACACATACTGTAGCTGCTGACTTTTAACATTAGGACACTTACCTGTCCTGAAGTCCAGTGATGTTGGCATCGCCAGCAATCTTTGGATCGGTTGGACGAGTGCTGCCATCGCCATTGAGAGTAAGGGAACCCTTCGCGGCCGGGTCCCTACTGCACATGCGCGAGCCGCCGCTGCGCTCTCTCATTGGCCCAGCAGCGGAGGAGGAGGGAACCGGGCTGGTGACCTCAGAAGACAGGTGTTCTCTTCCCCCTCCTCACCCGAAAGGTGCCAAATGTGACAACTGAGGAGGGGAAGAATCCAACGAGCGTAAGTTCCACTTTTGGGTGGAACTCCGCTTTAACAGTATAATGGTGGTGGAGAAATGGGTACACACCTGTCAGGACAGGTTTGACAAGTTTTAGGTAAAATGGGCAACCTGGATACACTTTGCTACCTCTACATGGAGCCAGCCATGAGTAACTTTTTAATATTGGTTGTACTATTCAGGGGTATAGCTCCTCAGGACCATGTGCAAAGCTGTTTAAACATAAAGGCGTTTATTGTTTCTTCCAAAGCAAACAAAATGCAAACAAAAACAGCACTTCCAGCAGCAACACTGAGTACACTTGAACCCAGAAAATATAGCACATAAGTCTGCTTATCTTCAGCACAAACAGCATTAAGGAATCAAAGAAACATAAAGTCATATACAGGATTTTACCCCCAGGTTAGCACAGTCCAACTCTGGTTGTTTGGCAGTTCCCAGCACATGTCCAGTGCTCCAACAGGTCTCAGACACCTACTCCCACGCTAGTACTAAGGGCTTCCTGTTTTATGTGCTTACATGCAAGTTATTGCCATAAAAAGTGTATGGGGACCCAGGTCCTGCCCTAGGGGACAAGAAAACAAAAAAAGTTTTTAAATTAATTGTTTTTTCAGGAGCAGTGATTTTAATAATGATTAAGGTGAAAAAATAAAAATAAAATATTCCTTTAAATATCATGCCTGGGGGATCCCCTTTGTCTGCCTGTAAAGTGGCACATCTCTGCGATGTGTAGAACAGTGCAGGAGCAAAATTACATTTATAAAGGAAAATGTAATTTAAAATTGCAACGGCTGAAATGTATTGCCGGCTCTTGGCAATATAGATTAAAAATCATTAAAAAAATTTGCATGGGGTCCCCCCAGTCTATACGAGGTTGTTTGGGTCTGGTAGGAGTTTTAAAGGGAACCCCGCACCAACATTTTAAAAAAGAAATGGTGTGGGCCCCCCCCCAAAATTCACACCAGACCCTTATCCGAGCATGCAACGTGGCAGGTCAGGATGGGGGGGGGGGGGGCTACCAAGTGCCCCTCCTCCTGAACCATAACAGGCCAATGCACTCAAAATGAGGAGGGTGCTTTGGGGTCCCCCCAAAACACCTTGTCTCCAAGTTGAAGGGGACAAGGGCCTCTTCCCGACAACCCTTGCCGGTGGTTGTCAGGGTCTGCGGGCGAGGAGCTTATTGGAATAAGCCCTCATCAACATGGGGACAAGGTGCTTTGGAGGACCCCAAAGCACCCACCCCATATTGAAGTCATGTGGCCTGGTATGGTTCAGGAGGGGTGGGGCACTCGCTCGCCCCCCCTATCTTGACCTACCAGGTTGCATGCTCAGATAAGGGTCTGGTATGGATTTTTGGGGGACCCCACACCTTTTTTTATTTTGGCGTGGGGTTCCCCTTAAAATCCATACCAGACCTGAAGGGCCTGGTATGGATTTTGGGGGGGACCCCCAATGCCATTTTTTTTAAAAATTTTACCACTGGGTTCCCCTTAACCACTTCAATAGACTGTGTTATATATGCTACACGGACTCTACTATATATTCTCCACTGTATTATACATACTACAATGACTGCACTATATACTCTGAACTGATATATATAGTATCTAACAAAATGAGTACACTCCTCACATTTTTGTAAATATTTTATTATATCTTTTCATGTGAAAATACTGAAGAAATGACACTTTGCTACAATGTAAAGTAGTGAGTGTACAGCTTGTATAACAATGTAAATTTGCTGTCCCCTCAATATAACTCAACACAAAGCCATTAATGTACACCCCTAAGTGAAAATATCCAAATTGGGCCCAATTAGCCATTTTCCCTCCCCGGTGCCATGTGACTCATTAGTGTTACATTAGTGTTACAAGGTCTCAGGTGTGAATGGGGAGCAGTTGTGTTAAATTTGGTGTTATCACTCTCATTCCCTCATACTGGTCACTGGAAGTTCAACATGGCACCTCATGGCAAAGAACTCTCTGAGGATCTGGAAAAAAAGAATTGTTGCTCTACATAAAGATGGCCTAGGCTATAAGAAGATTGCCAAGACCCTGGAACTAAGCTGCAGCATGGTGGCCAAGACCATACCGCAGTTTAACAGGACAGGTTCCACGGTTCGCCACGGTTGACCAAAGAAGTTGATTGCACGTGCTCAGCATCATATGCAGAGGTTGTCTTTGGGTAATAGACATATCAGTGCTGCCAGCATTGCTGCAGAGGCTGAAGGGGTGGGGGGTCAGCCTGTCAGTGCTCAGACTATACGTTGCACACTGAAGCAAATTGGTCTGCATGGCTGTCGTCCAAAAGGTAAGCCTCTTCAAAACTTGATGCAGAAGAAAGCCCGCAAACAGTTTGCTGAAGTCAAGCAGACTAAGGACATGGATTACTGGAACCATGCCCTGTGGTCTGATGAGACCAAGATAAACTTATTTGGTTCAGATGGTGTCAAGCGTGGCGGCAACCAGGTGAGGAGTACAAAGACAAGCGTGTCTTGCCTACAGTCAAGCATGGTGGTGGGAGTGTCATTGTCTGAGGCTGCATGAGTACTGCTGGCACTGGGGAGCTATAGTTCATTGAGGGAAATCGTGAATGCTAACATGTACTGTGACATACTGAAGCAGAGCATGATCCCCTCCCTTGAGACTGGGCTGCAGGGCAGCATTCCAACATTATAAAAACCCCAAACACACCTCCAAGACGACCACTGCCTTGCTAAAGAAGCTGAAAGTAAAGGTGATGGACTGGCCAAGCATGTCTCCAGACCTAAACCCTATTGAGCATCTGTGGGGCATCCTCAAATGGAAGGTGGAGGAGTTCAAGGTCTCTAACAGCCACCAGCTCTGTGATGTCATCATGGAGGAGTGGAAGAGGACTCCAGGGACAACCTGTGATGCTCTGGTGAACTTCATACCCAAGAGGGTTAAGGCAGTGCTGGAAAATAATGGTGGCCACACAAAATATTGACACTTTGGGCCCAATTTGTACATTTTCACTTAGGGGTGTACTCACTTTTGTTGCCAACTTTTACATGTTTAACCCGGGTTTCACAGTTATAAAACACACCGGTGGTAATAAAAGGTCGTGACGGAATTGGGAGAACCCATACTTCAAGTGGTCTCGTA
>BLSH010461406.1:25904-42785 GCA_018402905.1 Glandirana rugosa
ATGCCCCTGCCAAGCCCGCCCCCCCCCCCCCCCCACAGTTAGAACACACCCAGGGAACATAGTTAACTCCGTCATTGCCCCCTGCAGGTTAACCCCTTCACTGACAATGACATTTATACAGTAATCAGTGGATATTTACATTTCTGATCGCTGTATAAATATCATTGGTCCCAAAAAAGTGTCAAAAATGTCCGACATGTCCGCCGCAATATCGCAGTCCCGATAAAAATCGCAGATCGCTGCCATTACTAGTAAAAAAATAAAAATAAATAAAAACGCCATAAACCAATGTCCATAGTTTGTAAACGCTATTACTTTTGCGCAACCCAATCAATATACGCCGATTTGGGGTTTTTTTTACCAAAAATATGTAAAACTGATGTATACATTTGTTTTTTTATTTTTATTTTTGGATATTTATTATAGCAAAAAGTAAAAAATATTGTTCTTTAGCGCAAAAAATAAAAAGGCTATCAAATACCACCAAAAGAAAGCTATATTAGTGGGAAAAAAAGGACACCAAGTTTGTTCGGGTATAACGTCGCATGACCGCGCAATTGTCATTCAAAGAGCGACAGCGCTGAAAACTGAAAATTGGTCCGGGCAGGAGGGGGGTTTAAGCGCCCAGTAAGGAAGTGGATAAAAATATCCATACTCTCCGCAGCCACTACCAATTGTGGAAGAGAGTTCTACATCCTTCTTGCCCTGACACTGAAGAACCCCCTACACAGTTTAATATTAAACTGCTTCTCCTCCAGTCTCATTGTGTGGCCCCTTGTCCTCCTACACTCCCTGAGACTGAACAGTTTTTTTCCTATGCTGGGATCTCCATTGAGGTATTTATAGATCGCTACCATGTCCCCTCTCAAGCGTCGCTTCTCCAGAGTGAATACATTTAGTGTTGCCTCCCTCCAAATTCCACGGGACACCTTTCTCCAGTGATACCAGACCAGTGAGCCAGCACTAAATCTAACTAATCCTAACACCTATCTAGAGGGATGCTACACTAAGAACAGTGTGAAAATGACTTGTTGGTGAGAGATGTCAGAAGAGAATAGCCAGATGAGTTCAAGCTGATAGACAGGCTACGGGAACTCAGATAACTGCTTTTTACAACTGTGATGAGCAAAGATTAGCTACAACAACCCACATCTGGTTCCACTCTTGTCAGCCAAGAACAAAATGTTGAGACTGCGGTGGGCACAGAGTCACCAATGTTTGAAGAATGGAAAAATGTAGCCTGGTCTGATAAATCTTGTTTACTGATGAGGGACACAGATGGTAGGCCAGTCACCAGATCTGAATCCAAAAGAACATCTTTAAAATATAGTAAAAAGGGAGATTCACTGCATTAATTTTGTATCTGAGGTCTGCAGAAATTGCATGTTGCAACTAAATCAACTTCACAAGAATCTCAAAGGAATCTTTGTAGACTATGGAAACCATACCATTGGACAGCGAAGGAATAGCAGCACACTGGTGAGTCATCACTCTGTTTACTCTGAATGTTTCTCCCTGACATAGTATAATGAACAAAAAAGTACATATAAAATATACGTTTTCAAAGAAATGTGCAAAGGTACTACTTGATAACATGACTGTGATTAAGAAAATGAAGCTGTAGAGAGTTATAATATGTATTTAAAGAGAAGTATGGGAATAGTTCTTTTGTTTTGGAATCATACTTACCTAGGTGGATGGAGCATCGGTCAGATGCTGCATCTGTCCCCCGCTGGCTCTAAGACCAAACACCGCTGATCGCTCAGTTCTCAGGGCTCCCTAAGCAGATTGTTGGTAACTGTCAGTCACTGGAGCGCTGTGCTGTGGAAGGGATGGGAGCGGTCAGCTCAGGCCCTTAGCAGCTTGCTGAGTCCAGGCATGTGGACACCATATGGTCGCGATCTTTCTTGAGCCTGGACCAGCTCTTTGATGTCAGCCTCAGCCCCCTGCCTGCTGAAAACGGGTCACAGGAGTGCAGACTGAACTGCACTCCTGCGAGCCACAGGAGAAGTACAGCCAAACAAGCTTTGGCTGTACTTCTCCTTTAAAGCAGCCTATTACCAGTAATTAAAAAATCCATCTAACTGAGTAAATTCTTATCTTTATGGGTGTCCGTGCTGCCATAATACGGCTTTGTTGAAATGAATCCTCTACTGAGAATGATCTGTCCAATCAGTACGTATCCAAAAGATAGACCTGATGGAAAACATTTAGAGTGTGGTAGGGCTGGGTCAGCATGTCAGAGGGCCTGCATCCTCACAAGGAAACTTGCTGCTGGCATGCCAGGCGTATTAGGCACATGTCACACTTACAGTACCTGCTCTGTGTAATGGTTTTGCACAGAGCAGCCCTGATCCTTCGCTTCTCGGGTCCCCCGCCTGCACTCCTGGCCCCTTCCCCCTACTGAGTGCCCCCATAGCAAACTGCTTGCTCTGGGGGTACTTGTGCATGCTCGTTCCCAAGTTGCCTCTGTGTTCAGCCCTGTCCCCTGCTCCCTCCTCACAGGCTGTGATTGCCAATGGCTACCGCTGCTGCCTCTCAGCCAATGAGGAAGGAGAGACTCGGGAGTGCTTCTGCTCTCGTACACATTGCTGGATAAGGGATCGAGCTCTAGTTTGTATGGGGGGTGGGCTGCGGGGAGAGCAGCACACTGAAGGTTTTTTACCCTCTTGCATGGAATGCATTAAAGTAAAAAGCCTTTCGATTTTAGAACCACTTTAATGAGTGTTTCCTTCACACTTTAGTTTCAATGCCTGCTCACTTGTTGACTGTCTCTCTATAACTGAAAATCCATATGGAAAAGCAGTGTTAGAAAAGGGCATGTCCCGGCCGCTCCCGGCCTCCGCGCGTTCACACGCGTTCGTGCGCGTTCACGTGCGCGTGCCCGCACGCGCTAATGGCGCCAATAGCGGCCATTTAAGCAGGACAGCACTAGGAGATGGGTGCTGTCCGTTATACAGCATTCTGGTTCCTGTTACCCCAGCATTACTCTGTGAGACTTCCTGTATCTGTGCCCCCGTCTTCCTGTTGACCTGTTTTGCCTGCTGCCTGCCCTGACCTTCAGCCTGCCTCTGACTACGCCTCTGCCTGATCCTCTGAACCTTCTGCTGCCCGTATGTTGCCGACCATGCCTGTACCCGACTATCCGCTTGCCTGAACCACTTGTACCGCACCGCCAGCCCGTTACCAACCCTGCCCGAACCACCATCCTTCTGCCTGCACGAGCTCCAGTGGACCATCACCTGTCATCTGTGACCAAGTCCTCGTGCCCCCCTGTGCTCCAAAGTTCCCTGTCTCCACTACCAGGGGCTTTTGAACCAGGGCCGCAAGTGAGGTTGCCCCCGCATAAGTCAGACTCAACCACCAGGTATGTGTGACAGCAACGGACAGCCATGTCTGAGTCTACGCTGGGGCCCTCTATCATGGAGGAATTGTGTGTCCATCTTGTCGGCCTGTCTCAAGCAGTCAAGAGCCTCCAGGATGAGTATGCCCGCCTGGAAAGACAAGTTCAGGATCTGGCGTCAGCAACAGCTGTTCCCAACCAGACTTCAGCTCGCATCTTAGTGACTCTCTCTACGGAACCCAAAGTGCCAATACCCGAGTGGTTTACGGGGGACCGCCAGAGCTTTCGGACTTCCTGTGAATTGTACTTTGCCCTACAACCCCTAACCTTCTCTCTGGAGTCAGCCAAAGTGGGCTTCGTGATCTCGCTCCTCCGAGATGGGCCTCAGGCCTGGGCTCACCGGTTGTTGGAGCAGAAAGACCCGGAGACCTCAACCCTGGAGCGTTCCTTCCAAGCCATGGCCCAGTTATATGAGGACCCCCACCAGGCCGCCACGGCGGAGACCGTGCTTCACACACTCCAGCAGGGCCACCGTACAGCAGAAGAGTACGTCTCCGAGTTTCGGCGATGGAGCGCCGATACAGCCTTGAACGGTCCGGCCCTCTGTTACCAGTTCTGGCTGGGGCTCTCGGAGCCGCTCAAGGATGAGTTGGCCCGCGTCGGGGTTTCTCACACCCTGGACGCGCTGGTCAATTTGGCCATCCAGATTGACCGCCGCCTGCGGGAACGCAGAGCAGAGAGAGCTGCTGCACCCCCGTGGGCCTCTCAGGGGACACCCAGTCCTACCTCGACCTCCTCCTCTCCACATGGACACTTGGAACCACGGCAGTATGGGCGTCCCCACCCTTCCCTGTCACCTGAAGAGCGACTGAGGCGCATGACTTTCAACCTGTGTTTGTACTGCGGGGAATCAGGACATCTGGTCCGGGACTGCCCCGCCAAGGGCCTTACTCTGGTCACGGGGAACGTGCTATCTCTACCTGACACCAAGTCTTACCTTGTCCTCTCCTTGTCCCTCCAGCTGCCCGGTGGAAGCGTGCAGGTCCCAGCCATCTTGGATACAGGGGCCTGCAGTTGCTTTATGGATCTTGCTTTTGCCACCCAGCATCGCATTCCGCTCTGAACCAAGGACCACCCAATGGTCATCCGGTTGGCTGATGGGTTGACTATCAGATCTGGTGCAGTGACCCAGGAGACGCTCCCTCTTTCTGCCAACACAAAAGGGGGTCATGCAGAATTCCTACTGCTGGACGTCATCACATCCCCACTGTTCCCGGTTATCCTTGGCCTACCCTGGTTCCGGGCCTACTGCCCTCTGATCAATTGGAAGACTGGGTCACCATATTGCCTCAGCCACTGACTGCCGCAGTCTCCACAAGACCCCCCAGCTCTTCTTAGTATGGGCTCAGACCCTGATCTGGAAACCCGCTCAATGGTTCCTGAAGTCTACTGTGACTACCTAGATGTAATTAGTAAGAAGGGGGCCGATACCCTATCTCCTCACAGGTCATACGACTGCCCAATCGACCTGCTGCCAGGGGCTGAAGTTCCGTTTGGTCGGATCTTTCCCTTGTCTGAAGTAGAATTAGTGGCTCTTAAAGCCTACCTGAATGAGAACTTCATCCGGCCCTCCACGTCACCCGCGGGAGCGGGGATATTCTTCGTAGAGAAGAAGGACCATTCACTCTGGCCTTGCATCGACTACCGGGACCTCAACAAGGTCACCATAAAGATTGGTACCCATTGCCACTAGTTCCGGAACTCTTTCAGAGGCTTAGCTCAGCTAAAGTGTTCACCAAACTAGACCTCTGCAGAGCCTACAATCTGATACATATACGGGAGGGGGCGAGTGGAAGACGGCCTTTCGTACTCGGTTTGGCCATTTCAAGTACCTGGTCATGCCATTTGGGCTCTGCAATGCCCCAGCGACCTTTCAGCATCTGATTAATGATGTCTTCAGAGATTACCTTGACCTGTTTGTGATCATTTATCTCAACAATATCCTTGTCTTCTCCCCCTCCCTAGAGGAACACCACAGGCATGTGAAGAGCGTACTAGGCCGCCTACGGGAACACGGGCTATACACGAAGGCAGAGAACTGCGCCTTCAAATGTGCGGACATTTCCTTCTTAGGCTTCCACATTTCCACGAAGGGCACCACCATGGATCCGCAAAAAGTTACCTCCATCATCGATGGGCAGCGCCAGTTGACAAAAAAGGAGTGCAGCGCTTCGTAGGCTTTGCCAACTTTTATAGGAAGTTTATTGTGGGATTTTCAGCAGTAATTGCTCCTATAACGCAGCTTACGAAGCAGAATTTCCACTTTACCTGATCCACGGAGGCACAGGCAGCCTTCCAGTATCTGAAAAAGCTGTTTACCTCTGCTCCTGTTCTAAAGCATCCCGACCCAGCACTACCTTATATCCTAGAGGTGGACGCTTCTGAGATCGCAGTCGGGGCGGTCCTATCCCAGAGACAGGGCCCAAAGGCTCTACTTCACCCCATCGCCTTCTTCTCTTGGAAGCTCACCCCGCCGAGAGAAACTATGACGTTGGAGACAGAGAATTGCTCGCTATCAAGTCCGCCCTGGAGGAATGGCGGTATTTCCTTGAAGGAGCAGCACACCCCATCTTGGTCTTTACCGACCACAAAAATTTGGAATACCTGCTAAGAGGCTCAAACCTCGTCAGGCCCGATGGGCCTTATTTTTCTCCCGCTTCCAGCTCCACATAACCTATAGGCCTGGGTCCAAAAAGGTGAAGCCGGACACGCTGTCCCGAATGTTCTTTGACCCTGTGGAAGCTTCTCCTCCGGACACCATCCTCCCAGCTCACAGCTTCTTACTGGTCCAGGAGGACCTCTTAACGCAAATCAGGCGGGCGCTGGCTGGTTCCTCTTTGCCGAGAGACTTAGACTTATCGATAAAGGATGGGCTGTGGTGGTCGGGTACCCGGATCTTCGTACCTGAGGAGTTCCGCCTGGATACCCTAGAACTTTGTCATGACAGCAAGCTGGCGGGACATTTTGGCAGTCGTAAGACCATGGAGTTGCTAGGACGCACCTTCTGGTGGCCCCGTATGAATGAGGACTGTAAAATCTACGTAGGAGCATGCCCTGTCTATGCCTGAAACAAGGCCGAGAGAACCAAGGCCTGGGGGCTGCTGAACCCATTGCCTATCCCAGACCGTCCTTGGTCACACATCTCCATGGACTATTGTCGAGCTGCCCCCATCTGCGGGATTCAACACCATTTTTGTAGTGGTAGACCGTCTTACCAAAATGGCACACTTCATTCCTATGCGAGGTACTCCCTCTGCCTTGGAGACGGCCAAGACTTTCATCAGAGAAATTGTGCGGCTGCATGGTATCCCTATCAACATTGTCTCGGATCAGGGAGTACAATTTACCTGTGGAGGTCTCTGTGTACCATCTTGGGGGTAGGTCTGGCTTTTTCTTCTGCTTACCATCCTCAATCAAACGGCCAGACAGGGAGGACCAACCAGACCCTCGAGCAGTCCCTCCGCTGCTACTCCTCGTACTCCCAGGACGATTGGATCTCTTTGTTGCCGGTAGCCGAGTTCGCCTACAATAATGCAATCCATTCTGCCACCAAGTAATCTCCGTTTTGGGCGAATCTCGGCTACCACCCCACATTCCTGCCTAATATTCTAACCGAGAGTCCTGTGCCTGCTGTGCAGGAGGTCGCACAATTCCTGGAGAGGAACAACTGTCTTCTGCAAGAGACTCTCGCACAAAACCAGGAGCATGACAAGAGAACATTTGACAGAGGGAGACGAGGAGAGTTGAGCCTGCAACCAGGCGACCGGGTCTGGTTGGCCACCAAGAATCTGAGGCTGTCATGCCCTTCTAAAAAATTAGGTCTTAGATACATCGGGCCCTTGCCAGTCAAACAGAAGATCAACAACGTGGCTTACGAGCTGGACCTTCCTCCTTTACTCAAAGTGCATCCAGTCTTCCATGTAAACCTGCTTAAACCAGTGATTAAGGATCCCTTCCTGGGGCGGAAAACAGGCCCACCAGAACCAGTCCTGGGGGATGGAGAGTAGGAGTTCAAGTTGGAAACTATTCTTGACTGCAGAAGGAGAGCTGGCATTACGCAGTTCTTGGGGAAGTGGAGAGGTTATGGGCCTGAAGAAAGCTCTTGGGAGCCAGAGAGCAACCTGCATACCTAAGAACTTGTTAAGACTTTTTGGAGGAACAATCCGGTCAAGAGAGCCCAGTTGGGCATCCCGAGGCCAATGTTAGAAAAGGGCATGTCCTGGCCGCTCCCGACCTCCGCGCGCGTTCACGTGCGTGCGCGCCTGCACGCGCTAATGGTGCCAATAGCGGCCATTTAAGCAGGACAGCACCAGGAGACGGGTGCTGTCCGTTCTACAGTATTCTGGTTCCTGTGACCCCAGCATTACTCTGTGAGAGTTCCTGTATCTGTGCCCCCGGCTTCCTGTTGACCTGTTTTGCCTGCTGCCTGCCCTGACCTTCAGCCTGCCTCTGACTACGCCTCTGCCTGATCCTCTGAACCTTCTGTTGCCCGTACGTTGCCGACCCTGCCTGTACCCGACTATCCGCTTGCCTGAACCACTTGTACCGCACCGCCAGCACTGCCTGCAGGAGCTCCAGTGGACCATCATCTGTCATCTGTGACCAAGTCCAGCCCTAGTGCCCACCTGTGCTCCAGAGTTCCCTGTCTCCACTACCAGGGGCTCTCGAACCAGGGCCATAAGTGAGGTTGCCCCCTGCATAAGTCAGACTCAACCACCAGGTACGTGACAAGGAGACAGTGAAGGGTCTCTGCTCTGACTTATTCACTTATGCATGGCTGTTGTGAATATAGTTGTACAGCAGTAAAGTAAAATTAGGCCCTTTGTGGCATTGCAGTAAAATCACTAATGAAATATATGTAATTAATTTCCTGCTGCAGATTTTTGGGTGCAAGTGTTAACCATGATTTATTTATAGGCAATATTCCCTATTTACCTAGCTTAAATGAAAAAAAAATAGTTTCTCATATTGTAATTTTAAAAAATAAAGAAGAGATATATATAAAATAGTACACTTTACCTTTAAAGGAAAAAAATCTTATTTTTCTACCCACGTTGTTATTTTTTTTCCAAGACATCAAGTGCCCTTTAAGATAGAATAGGTGGAATATACAGAATTTTCATACTGTAATATTATGATTATTGTAAGCAGATCAGTCTTCCTCTCTACACTCTGGGAGTGATGAGGCAAGCAGCTTGAGTACATTCTGATCAATAACATCCTCCTTTGGACAATATTGATTGCTCTAAGCCCGAGCCTTTAAATGAACTTGTTTAATGCAGGTTCTGATTGACTTGCAAAGCGATGTCACAGGCCATTAAAGCCTGGCATGGGATATCTATGGCAAGAGAGTAAGATGATTCCAACGGAACAATGCTTGAAAGAAAATAAGTACAATATCACCATTGTTTATCGGTGATATCTGTTCCATTACTGTAGAGAAAGTGAAGCTGCAGGAAGCAAATGCAGTCATGCAGTGAACTGTTAAATGCTCTCCAGGAAATATTGTCACTGTACTAAATTGAGAAAGTTTACTATGTTTATTTTAATTTGAGTTTTAAATTATTTTCTCTGTGGCATGTCGGTTGTATTGAGCAGGGTTTCACAATGCCTTTGTGAATTATCGGCGGGTCCCGGTGGACATTGCGTCTGCTGGACCCACTGATTGGCACCTCTGACCTGATTCATTTCAGGTAGAAAAAATGTTAAAATCAAAAATTTACTAAAGAAGGAGAGTAGAGTCTTGGGCTTTACTATAAGAAATCAGATACTGCAGAGGATACAGCAGTGTACAATTATATTAGGGACAGTTTTATTGAGGAATTATATGCCTAACCGATATATGCCTAACTTTTATTTTAACTATGGAGATAGGTGGGTAATTGATGTGGTTTAAGTGCACACTGTTCTTGCACAACAGAAGATTTATGGAACTTAAACAAGTCCCATAAACAAAAAAACTCCCAAAGAAATTAAAAAATCCAAAAAAAAAACACTTTTCTAAAAAAAAAAAAAATGAAATAAAGGCCCTATTAACATAATAACAAAATAATAAACAACATACCACCGAAATAATTGAAAATCCCATAATACCACCTACCAGAAACAAAAGTTTGGTGAAATAAAAATTGAAAAGCACCCGCTGACCTGAAATCAACCAAAAAATAAATGAAAGTGGTTATAAAATTAAAACATTTTTTTTTTTTGCTTTACTGCATTACTTGCATTAAGGTAAAAAAAAACATTTTGCCACTTTCTGTACCTGCTCCCCCCTAAACACTTATCTGATTCCTGTATTGATCCAGCGCTGTGCCCGGTCAATGGCAGTCATATGATGTGAGGAAGGAGCAGGGGGTACGGGATCAGGATCAAGCCCAAATGTCTGCCACCATAGCAAGCTGCTTGATGTAGATGTGAAGTGGTTTTACAAATGAGATCACCCAACCCTGTCAAATAGGGATTGGTGTGGTAACCTATTTGGGGCAGGGGGCAAGGCACGCTGTGAATGGATGATTATAATCAAATGCTTGCCGCATATAAGAGCATGTGTGAGTGTAGACACAATTATAACAGGTTATATATAATTTTTGGGATACTGCACTATTGAGATTTTTTCTTTATTGGAGATACTAATAAAATACTAATAAGAAAAGGATTCAGATATGGATGGTGGGAGATTGATGTGTAGTTTATTGTTTAGTAAGAATTTGAGGAAAAAAGGGAAGAAGGAGTCACAAATCACTGGTAGTTATATGGTGACACTCACATATGTGAGTACATTATTTGAGAGAGTGTGTAGTATTGTATTAGACTATATAAGTTTTTGTCTTTGGTGACACACGGGAGGAGTATGGAAGAAACACAAGGAAGACACCAAGACGCTGATGCGATTAAGCTATATTGGACCTATTTTTTCAGGCATGGGTCAACAAATCTGTTAAGAATCTTGCAGATTGAATTTACTGTATTGGACATAGTTCAAAAGCTATGCACTGCATTATGGTTCCTAAAATATTATCCCAGGTGAATCTGCACAAAAATAACCAGAATGGTGAATTCCAAAACCCTTAATATGCCCTTTAAACTCGCGGATGCGGTAAAACCAAACCTTATCCTTATTGCGGTCTTATTAGGTTATTGTGGGTGATCCACAAATACCTACATTTAGTATAGTGGCAAAAATATGGAAGACCTAATATATAAATAATGGTAACTAACAGTGTAAAAGTAGTTGAATATTGCGGAATTTGCTTTGCAAAAAATTGTTTAATCCACCAGGAAACATTCTTTCTGATGAGTAGCTTTAAGGAATTTTCTTTGATCACCAGTCTCACCTTTGTGACACATCCCCCCATTTATTATATGATTTACTATTACCTTTTGTGTTTTTTTAACTCTTCCCTAACTGTATCTAGTTGTCATGTTATTGCAGAATTCAGTTTTGCATTCTGGTTATCCTCCATACTGAAGAGAGAGGACCATTGAAATGATTGATCACCAGTGAAAGAGAGCCTTGTTTGAAGGGAGAAAATCACCTTAAAAGGCAACGTATAGTAAGGATAGGCATTCAAGTTATGGTGAGGTTATTAGGCACTCACCCTATACCTGTGACTGGAATGTTATATTGATAATAGCAATATGGCTGTTTAATGGCATTTTTTAAAATAAAGCTGTGGCATTGTTCTTTTCCTGTTGAATCTGTTTCTATGGCATTATTTGAGTTGGGCTACAGTTGTTGTAGGATTTTGAATGCATATGCTATAAAGCAACCAAGCTTATGCTGGAACATGAAGTATCATGTAAGAAAAAATATAGAAACAACCTAGATAGTATGTGATGGACTTTATGGGCACACACAAGACTAAAAATATGGTAAAAAATATGATTTTTATTACAAATCTTTTAAATATTTATAAAAGATCAAATACATGGGTAATACATGGGTACTCATAGACAAAAGAACACCAACACAAAGAGTAACAGTCTATAGGATCTAAATGATTTTAACAGGATGTGATACAAAGTACCAAATACTGTAAATATGTGGCAATCAACGAAGGTCGACGCGTTTCACCCTTAGGCTTCCTCTGGACCTTGTCCTGATAGACTGCGAGTAGAAAATTTATATATTATACACATGAAATATGTAACAGTATTCATATGACAATATTATTTATACAAATATACCAAACTCAGTCAGATAAAATGACCAGAGCACCTTCTTCCACATGTTTGCTGTGTCCCCACATGGCTTCTTACAAGCTGCAAACGGGACTTCTTATGGCTTTCTTTCAACAATAGCTTTCTTCTTGCCACTCTTCCATAAAGGCCAGACTTGTGGAGTGCATGACTAATAGTTGTCCTGCAGACAGATTCTCCTACCTGAGCTATGGATCTCTGCAGCGCCTCCAAAGTTACAATGGGCCTCTTGGCTGCTTCTCTGATTAATGCTCTCCTTGCCCAGCCTGTCAGTTTAGGTTGGCGGCCATGTCTTGGTAGGTTTTTAGTTGGGCCATACGCTTTCCATTTTCATATGATGGATTGAACAGAGCTCCTTGAGATGTGCAAAGCTTGGGATTTTTTTTATAACCTAACCCTGCTTTAAACTTCTCCACAACTTTATCCCTGACCTGTCTGGTGTTTTCCTTGGCCTTCATGATGCTGTTTGTTCACTAAGGTTCTCTAACAAACCTCTGAGGGCTTCACAGAACAGCTGTATTTATACTGAGATTAAATTACACACAGTTGGACTCTATTTACTAATCAGGTGACTTCTAAAGGCAATTGGTTCAACTAGATTTTATTTAGAGGTATCAGAGTAAAGGGGGCTATGCACGCTACACTTTTCAGATATTTATTTGTAAAGAATCTTGAAAAACATTTATAATTTTCCTTCCGCTTCACAATTATGTGCCACTTTGTGGTGGGCTATCACATAAATTAGCAAAAAATAAATTTAAATGGGGGCGTGGTTTGGCGCTGCAACAGGATGGCCACATAAACCCGGAGCTCCGGAATCCATGGCCGAATACACCGTCCATTGAGCACGATAGACGGTAGTAGCATTCCTACAGGATGGCGGGGAAACGCACCTCTGCTCCCAGGACACAGGAGGACCCCCACACCCAGCTGAGCCGCACTATCCCAGCAATGTTATGAACTCAGGCGCCAAACACGCAGGCCTCACTACAAGCCAAGGACTCAGGTACTGCGGCATCCGGCAGAGCCTCGGATGCCCACACCCTGGGACCGCACGGTATGCAAACTCCAATGTCATCCCCACTACTAAGCCTGGCGGACTTGCAAATGGTCGATGCTGACATCAAGAACACACTTTCTGCAGCCATCGCCGACCTCAGAACAGACTTAATGTCAGTGGCAGCCAGGTAGGATCATGTGGAAGCAGCAACTAGCACGCAGGGGGCCGCCATTTAGCAAGTACAACAGGTCAGTGCACATACCCAGCACTTCCTGGACATGCACAGGCACCTCGAGGACCTAGACAACTGGGGCAGGAGTTAGAGGAATCCCCGAAACCACCAAAGGCCCGCACCTACAAGCCACAGTATGGACCATTATCAATACATTACTGGACAGACCCCTGGATGCCCCAGTGGAAATGGAATGATGCCACCGTGCCCTCCGGCCTAGGGGCGGGGACAATGACCCGACGAGAGACACTGTGTGCTGCCTAGTGAACTATAGCCAGAAGGAGGACATACTGAGGGCGGCATGGAACAGATACCAACTGGAGCACTTGGGGGCCCGCATACAAATCTTCCAGGACTTGTCCAACATCACCCTCCAGAATTGGAGAGACCTCTGTCCCCTCCTCCAGGTACTCAGGGACAGGTGGATCTCCTACCACTGGGAGTTCCCATTCTGCCTGCAGGCTTCAGCTGGGAACCGCACAGCATTCCTGAGAACTCCAGCGGACCTCCAAGCATTCTGGACACCTTCAAGATGCCCCTAGTTCCAGTGCCGGAGTGGTACGGAACCCTGCTCCAACCCGAACCATGGATACACATCCCGCTAGAGGAATCACCTCATCACCAAAGGCACAGACAGAGACTACGGAGAAATTCGTCCAACGCACCACACAGGCACCGCGGGGACACGGAGACGGAAGAAACGCCGAGAACACCCCCCCATCGGTCCGCCGCAAGACAGACCAGGGTGGCTCCATCTAACGGGACACCCAAAGCCAACCCAACAACTGATTTTTTTAATTTTTGATTTTACTTTGTTCTCCTCTACACTGTTTCTCGGTCTTTTTTTAGAAAGTTGAGTTAAGCTGTCTATCAGCGTAGCAAACTGAGCAGTCTGGACCAAGGCCATGTGTGTTCTGAAACCCGGAAAGCCAAGACAGAGAAGATTCCACTCCTTGAAAACCCGGTAAATACCTTGGGTTATTACTGCTCAGCTTACATGATGGGCTGGCTGAGGGGTGGAGGGAGTAAGGGGATTGGGCGCCTCTAGATGCAAGATGCCAAAGACCCCTGCATGGTAAGCAACGAGTAAACGGAGGGCACTGGGTGAGCATTTTCTAGGCCCGCAGCACACATCCCCTAACTTCCCGGGGGATGCCAGGTTATTTGGGGATAAGTTCATCAATCCAAGGCCCCTGGGTCTCTTGTAATGAACAGCCTCCTCGGACAGACTATATCTTTGTGCCCGGGAGCTTTCAACTTCCTTACGCCGGATCATGAAGGCCTATTTTGAGACACGTCCACCTCCAGTGGTAAGGCTAGGAACTTGAGGCCCTTCAGTCCCATAACAGGGGCCTGGAAGATCCAGAAATGAGGACCTCTTTTATTCCCCTGGGCTCAGCCCCTCCACCTACAGTGAGACAGGTCTCACACGCTCTCCCTCTAGCCTTCACCCCCGTACATCTTCACAGATTCAACACATGGTACTACACTGCTTGGGGTTAGGTTTTCAAGCTACTGCTCGGTTTATAGTTATGCAATAATTAGACCTGTACATGCAAACTCTCACGACTGTTATGTATGTTTTATACTGTTTTGCCTTGTCAGTATCCAGTGGTTGGTCACGGACATGGAGACTGCTCCATACATGATTGGGAATGTGCCTATCCCTGATGGAGATGTCCACCATTTGCCATGATTCATCTCCAGTCCTGGGGCTGCTTCCCCCCCGCTTGCTCCTCGGGCCAGTTACACGCTCTGGGTGTGTTTTACCCAGTGACTGGACACACCTGCCATGTTCGGCGGGGGGGGACTGAGCTCTGGGGGGGTGAGGGCTCACAGAGCAAAGCCTCTCTATGCTCGTGACTTGTGGTACAGTGGGAGGTTTCAAGTCCTTCCCAGATGATGGCAATGGAGCTGCCGTGCCCCTGGGGTCCCTCGCCCATTCGAGTGGGGGGCCCCGGGGCAACAGGCGGTCAGGATGCTGGGATTCAAATGTTGGACATATGTGATATATTTCATTTGAGGGTTTACTCCACTCACTTTAACTGCTTTATGACAGCGGGGGGTCTGGGCACCCACCACATCCCCCTAACTGGCGAGTCATGCCTGGCTGGTCTCAGAGCAACAGCGGGCATGACCTGGGGGTGGGGCGGGAGCCCAGCACCGCTCTGGACCCGGTCCTGGGAAGGGGTGTACCCTACGGTGGCCGGAGGGGAGTAGAGGCAGTTTTAGTTCTAGTTCTAGATTTAGCTTAGCTGTTTTCTGCTGTGTCTGTGTTTCTATGAGGGCTTGACAGTGTGCACTTGGCAGACGTCTCCCCTTAAGGGCGCTTGTTGCTTAATGGGGACACGTGGCCCAAACCCATTCTACATGTAACCCCTGAGCCCGACCCATTCAGCTTTCCTGCTGGCAAGAGTCTATCTCATATGGCTTCGCAAGCGGCCAGTGGATGCCCGGACATCCACCATGTTTTGGTGTTATCCCCCATCCCCCACCTCAAGGGGGCAGGCTCCTCCTTGACCCACCCGTCATTCACCTAGCTCGATACCCCATTTGCCTTGATTTGACTAGGTGGGCTAGCAGGAAATGACCCCACCTCTGGTGATTTGAGAAGGGGGGATTGCAGGAGGCACACATGCCATCACAGTCTCAGTCTCCACTGCAGTGTGTGATTTCCACACACCAGCAGCAGAGATCGTAGGTGGGAACTCTTCCCTGTCTCAATCCATCCTACCCCCCCACCTCCCCCCCCACAGGTGTTCTCGATCTTCCCTTGTCCTACCCACCCCACCCCCCTTTTTTTCTCTCTCCCTCCTTGATCCCCCTCCTTATATCCTAACATTTTGCCCCCCCCCCTCTAAACCAGCCCCATATCCAGCCCCCGCACTTGCCCGCCAATTGGAAGATGCCACATCCAAGGGCACAACTTGCAGGCCAAACCACTTTAACCAACCGTACTAGTCCAACCTTCATTAAAGTACTAATGTGCCGGAGAAACGCAGCAGCGTGCTAGCTGAAGCTCACAGACTTAGGGCCCATATAGTCTTTTTCCAGGAGACACACTTCAAAAGGGGGACTACACCTAAATGCCACAACCAACGCTTCCCTGTAGCCTTCCATGCCACCTGTACCGACTCCAAAACCAAAGGGGTCTCTCTTTTATTATCCAAATCCTGTCCATTAGTTCTTACAGAACAGCTCCTAGATACCGAAGGCAAATGCCTGTTCTTGAAGGGCACGTGGCGCAATAGACCAATGACACTAGCCAACATATATTGCCCTAACTCCAACCAAGTGCCATTCGTGAGAGAGGTCCTATTGAAGCTAACCAATTTTCAAGAGGGCCTCCTAATCCTTGGGGGCGACCTCAATATGGCTTTGGATCCATCCTTAGACACCTCTTCGGAGACCTCATCACTAACGTACTCAGCACTCGGGCAGGTGAAGCTCCACCTAGCCTCTATGGCTTTGCATGATACGTGGAGAACACTTAACCTACAGGAGAGGGACTATATGTATTACTCTTCACTAGAGTTGAGCGAACCCGGACTGTAAAGTTCAGGTCCGTACCAAACTTTTGGGTGTCCGGGAGCCGGACCCGAACCCGGACTTTTCAAAAAAAGTCCGGGTTCGGGTCCGGGGGTTCTGGTATTTTATTCCACGTGTTGAAAAGCTGCCAAGGGCAGCCAATCAACAAGTGTTTCACTGGTTTTCCCTTGAAGCCATCACAGCCATGCCTACTAATGGCATGGCTGTGATTGGCCAGTGTAGCAAGTCATTACGTCCTACTCTACAAGACGTTAGACAGGGAGTGTCTCGGTCGTCGTAGGAGAGGGATTTGATAGGACTCTCGTATACTGTACGTCGTGTCGCTGAGGTCGGGGTATATCTCCGACCCAGTGTACCACGTGACCGGTTAGTGTCGGTACGGTAATCATCCGTACCGACACTACCGAAGTTCCCTTTTGGTCACTTTGTGAACAACTAACCGACGGGAACCGTCGAAAAGTTGTGCACCTTATTTTATGGTCTTGGGGGCCTGTGGGT
>BLSH010461406.1:57051-83879 GCA_018402905.1 Glandirana rugosa
CTCGCAGGTGTAACGGTGGCAGTTATATACCATCCGCCACACCTTGGCCAATTTTCGTTCGGAAATGTTAGTGAAATTAACTGGTTCGACTTCAATCGTTGACTAACCGATGGAACGTGTCGACGTGGTCTATGACTCACGTTGTCAAAATCATTTAGAGGGGGTTTCATAAGTATTTATAAGTAGGTTGTCCTAAAGGGAGTTATATATATCTTTCAGTTTTTTACGAACGGTAGTGTATGGCATAAAAAGCGGCATATTCTGCGTGAAAAAGAAGGGGTTTTGACCCCCCCTTTTCAAGCGCTCCGCGGATTCGGATCGCGGATCTATTCGTCGTATAAGACGCACCAACTTTTCCCCCCCAGTTTTGGGGAAGAAAAAGTGCGTCTTATACGGCGAAAAATACGGTATGTGATGGCAAGCATTTTTTGACTTTCTATATATATTGAGGGAAATCCTGTTGGATGAATATTTATGAATACTTTGGGGGAGATTTACTAAAACTGTTGCACTCAGTATCTGGTGCAGCTGTGCAAGGTAGCCAATCAGTTGCTAACTTCAGCTTGGTCAATTAAAGTGATTGTAAAGGCTTGCTTTTAACCGGTTCCACACCGCCTACCATATATTGACGGTGGCAATGTGGACGCTCAGCGCGAATTGCCATAAAAAAAGCGGTGATCTGCGGGTGGCCACTAGGGGGGCGCGCGCGTGCCCGTCGTACTCCTGAAATAAGCACTCCTGATGTAAACACGGTGGTTCCCCACTCTGTTAGTGGGGGCATAGGAGATATACTGATCCCTGTGACTGGGATCAGTTAGATCTTTTATGCCCATGGTAGCCCAGTCCCCCCACAGTTAGAACACACCCAGGGAACACAGTTAACCCCTAGATCACCCCTGCAGGTAAAACCCCTTCACTGCCAATGACATTTATACAGTAATCACTGGATATTTAAATTTCTGCTCGCTTTATAAATGTCATTGGTCCCAAAAAAAAAATAAAAACCCCAGAAATGAATTCTCATCATCCGTAAACGCAGCCACTTTTGCACAAACCAATCAATAAACGTTGATTGCGATTTTTTTATTTTACCAAAAATATGAGGAAGAATATAAATCGGGCAAAACCGATGAAAAAAATGTTTTTTTATATTTTTTTTGGATTTGTATTTTAGCAAAAAGTAAGAAATTTGTTGTTTTTTTTTGCAAAATTGTCGCTCTTCTTTTATTTATAGCGATGATCAGAAATGACGCAGGTGATCAAATACCACCAAAAGAAAGCTCTATTTGTGAGAAAAAAGGACGCAAATTTAGTTTTGATACAACGTCGCATGACCGCGCAATTGTCAGTTAAAGCGACGCAGTGTCGAATCGCAAAAAGTGCTCTGGTCAGGAAAGGGGTAAAACTTTCCGGGACTGAAGTGGTTAAAAAAAAAATAACAAACTAACAAACATGTTATACTTACCTCCTCTGTGCAGTTGGATTTTCACAGAGCTTCCTGGATCCTCCGCTTGTTGGGTCCCTCTTTTCTGCTCTTGGCCCCTCCCTTCTTTGAGTGCCCCCTCAGCCAGCAGCTCTCTATGGGGGCACCCAAGCCGAGTCAGAGCTCTGTATATACATTCAGACACGGAGCCCCGACCTGGTCCCGCCCCCTCTCTCCCCTGATTGGCTGACAGACTTTGATTGACAGTCGCGGGAGCCAATTGCGCCACTGCTGTGCCTCAGCCAATCAGGAGGAGTGTACTGGATGGCTGAGGGGATTGTGGACATTTCTGGAGAGAGAAGGGGCTTGGAGCAAGTATTAGGGAGTGCTGAGGAGGCTGCTACACACAGAAGGTTTTTTATCTGAATACATAGAATGGATTAAGATAAAAAACTTCTGCCTTTACAACCCTTTTAAGCTTTGGCAATAAAAGCTCAAATCTGATTGGTTTCTGTGTAGAGTTGCACCAGATGTTGCACTCTCCAGTTTTGGTAAATAACCTCCTTTGATTTCTGTAGAAACTTTAAAGAGGAAGTAAATGATGGGTTTTACTTCCTCTTTAACCAGTTCCCGACCGTGCGCCATGTTTTCACGGCGGCAGTCAGGATGCTGAGCGCGAATCGGCATAAAAAGACGGCGATCTGCAATCAGCCACTAGGGGGTGCGCGCGTGCCACTGGTGGCACGCGCGCGCACCCACCACACTCCTGAGGAGTGTGCCCACGGCTCAGGCGGACCCGATGTCCACCGGCGAGCCACGATGAGCGGCCACAGGGAAAGAACGGGGAACCGCCATAATATCACAGTACTGCTAAGGCCTCATACACACGGGCGTATTTTGACGCCGGCGTCTACTGACGTTTTTTAGCTGCTCCCCATGTTAGTCAATGGCCACATAAAATACGTCGGCGTTTTTGAGCTGTAGATGGCGTCGGCGTATCAGAGAACCCACGACCAGCGCGTTCCTTGGCTGCAACGACGTCAAAAAGCGCCGCAAAACGCCACGAGACGCCAACAGACGCCAACAAACGCCACCTAATATTGTACCGGCGTTTTCCGGCGTTTTTTGACGCCGACGTTTTTAGGTTGAAAAATAGCAGAGGAATGATTTTTTTTTAAAAAA
This sequence comes from Glandirana rugosa, assembly GCA_018402905.1. Lineage (NCBI taxonomy): Eukaryota > Metazoa > Chordata > Amphibia > Anura > Ranidae > Glandirana > Glandirana rugosa. Next base: position 59,657 of record BLSH010461406.1, read on the forward strand.
CGTCTATTGACGCCGACGCTCACTAGCGCTCAAAAACGCCAATGCATAACGCCGAAAAACGTCGACTTTATCTCCTTGACGTCGGGCCCGACATTTTGTTTATTATTTTATATACGCCCGTGTGTATGATTATGCTAAAAATCACAGATCGCCGCCATTACTAGTAAAAAATAAAAAAAAATAAAAACCCCAGAAATGAATTCTCACTATCCGTAAACGTGGCCACTTTTGCGCAAACCAATCAATAAACGCAATTGCGATTTTTTTTTTTATCACAAATATGAGGAATTATATAAATCGGCCAAAAACTGTGAAAAAAATGTTTTTTTATATTTTTTTTTTTGGATTTGAATCTTAGCAAAAAGTAAGAAATTTGGTTTTTTTTGCAAAATGGTCGCTCTTCTTTTGTTTATAGCGGCAATCAGAAATGACGCAGAGGGGATCAAATACCACCAAAAGAAAGCTCTATTTGTGGGAAAAAAGGACGCAAATTGTATTTGGGTACAACGTCGTGCGACCGCGCAATTGTCAGTTAAAGCGACGCAGCGCCGAATCGCAAAAAGTGCTCTGGTCCTAAAGCTGGAAAACCTTCCGGTTGGTAAGTGGTTAATACTTGTTATTACCCTGCAATATAACAGCATAATAGGCTAGTATGCATAGCATACTAGTCTATAATGTGACACTTACCTGCATTGAAAGCCCGCGCTGTTCTCACTCCAGGAAGTGGCCATCTTCACCCCTCTTCCTTTCGGGGCTCTGTGACTTGCCGGAGCCGAGTGATGTCACTCCCGCACATGCGCTTGGGAGCCACCATTCGTGGCACGATCTCAGTGAAGAAACAGCACGGAGGCCATTTCTTCACTGCACATGTGCCCGATGATGTCGGCACAGGGAAGTACACTGTATATCTCCTAAACCATGCAGGTTTAGGAGATATGCAGGGAACCTACTGGTTATTATAGGCTTACCTGTAGGTTAAAGTGGTTGTCCAGAGTTGACAACCACTTTAATAAACTTTTAAGAGCTTATAAACACTTAATACTGGAGCAAATTCGTTTGTGACAATTTTGGGTAGAGTGCCATTTAAAGCGTTTTTGTTTTGCTTTGTTTTTTTCACTAATCTTGGATCGCAAATAGTATACGAATTTATTTCATGTAAATCTTTTTAGATAATTTCTTAGGTGCATATATGTTTACATTTTGATATTATCCCTTAGTAGACGTGCAAAAAAAAAAACACAATCCAAGGCACATCTACGGGCTCTCATAATGCCCCCCATATGTCAATAAATTGTATTAATATAATGAAAAGCTATATATAAATGAGTGAAACTCCCTAACTCACAGGGGGAGCACAACAGCAACCCAAGGAATATTACTGTGACCTTATCATAGTCTTCAGGATCCACCTATTAAGCTGTGATATTAAAGTGGGAAAATGCCCAAATAAATGAACATACATAAGTGAACATTAAAATGATAAAATTCACTATATGTGTAAAAGAAAAACACCAGAAAAAGGTTATGAGTTAGTGCCCATCATCCACCAAGATCTAAAACACCAAAAATAGGCTTGAATGCTAAGACATAAAGTAATAATGTCCATGAGGAAATCTTGTAAATGGTGATTTTATGATGTATGACTGAAGTTAAGCATTTTAGATTTCGTTGTATGCTTGAACAATTATGCAATACCTAAAAGTCTCATGTAGCACTACATTCAAGAATGAGTGCTTCTTTATGTGGCAAAATGATGACATGATTTCAACTAGGTTTAGACAAAGGCACTGGACTGGATCTCAAGGGCTTTCTTATAATCATGTATGGTAAAGCTGTTTTGAAAAGTTATACTGTTACTATATATGTGACGTCTCAGTAATTTATCCATGCAGACCTTCTTTTTAAGGTTTGTAGATGTTGGGAATGTGCATCTCATTGGGATGTCTATCTACCAGTGGTGGGCGTTAAATGGTTAATGAATGGCCTTTAAAGAAGGAAATGATTAATAAGTATCCATAAATAAACCAGACACATTTTTTCACAATTATACATGAAGAATGCCTGAAATTGGATTTCTACTATTAGAGCTTCTCTAAGTGTTAATGAACTGCTTAATTTGGATATTTTGTCTAATGCATGTGATAATTAATTTTAAAATAACCTGTCCTTGTATGCAGTCCAATTAGACTTTACACACAAAGGGAGGGAAAAAAACTTATTTTTTAGATAAGGAAAATTATTCATTCCAGACACCATAAATCATTTACTTTGTAGATTCAATTTTAATTATATAAATGTTACCATTATCAGCTTTTTTGTAAAGATAGGTAAATCCATGATGAATTTTAATGGGGAAAGACAAGACATTTGAACAGCGTGAAACTTCTTCAGTTTGTCGCTGGAGGGAAGGCGAGGGGTTGCAGAGACCGGTGCAAAGGACACTGGAGCAAAAACAAAGAAATTGTTCAAAACAAGCAATCAGAGCCCTTGATTTAAATAAAGGAATTCTAATTGGTTTCTTTGGGCAATGGCCCCACTTTTGCATCAGTGTTCTTTAACCCCTTGATGACCAAAGGTCATTGAAGCCTGGTTGTCCAGACGAAATATAGCAGTGTCAAAATGCATTGGTTAACTTGACAATAACCTTCTGACTTATTTGCCAACCTAAAAAATGTAAATGTTGTTTATAAGAATGTATCAAAATGTTATTTAGTACGCTGTTTTTATATATCTATATATTATATATCTTAAACTAAAGTGGACAGTTTTGACTCAAGCAGTGTTCTAAAATCATCTTCAAACTGTGAGTGAAAAGTCTTAATTAGCAGGGAGAAGCCATATCACTGTTCTACAATCATCTTCAAACTGTGTGTGAAAACTATAAATTAGCCGGGAGAAGCCATATCACTGTTCTACAATCATCTTCAAACTGTGTGAAAACTATAAATTAGCCGGGAGAAGCCAGGGTTTTTTTATGCATGTTATTAGAGCCAGAGGCTCTAATTGGCTTAAAAAAAGAATGGGCTTGGGGCGCAGAGCATTGCACCCCGAGTCCACCCAGTTGTAGAACAATAGCAAATTAATATTTGTTGTTGTCTTCCTGATTCTCTCCCAGCCAATTAAGAAGTGGGTCCTGAGACCCGATTGGCCAGGGAGTCTCAGGACCCTCTTCCTGTTTGACTGGGGGGAGAAGCAATGGCCCCGGAGTGAGGAGTCACTGCGAGGAGCAGCAGCCCTACCCCGGATTCTTTGACTCTGCCTCCTAAGGTAAGGAGGCTTCTGTCCGTCTCCCTCGGAGAGCGGGTGTGGGTGATCGTCACCCACACGTCTTCACATCTGACTCCCGCGGGGGGTGGGGGTTGGGGGTGGAGTTGGATTGCCACCCCCCCCCAAAATATTGCGCACCAGCTGCCACTGTTGCTGACTCTGATTTTATTGCAACTGTAAGCTTCTCACAGTGTGCATTAGAAGCTGTAGTAAGTCAGATAGAGCCTACCTCATTTCTTGGCTGGAGGACATGCAGCATCATCCAACTTTTTCCTTCTTAGCCTTACTGTCCATGTGCATCCCTTTCATTCATTGGATTTCAAATATTATAATTAGACATGTGCAATTTGTTTAGTTTCAAATTTGTTTTTTAACAAATTTTTTGAAATTCATTAATTCAGACGAATCTGAATTTACGAATTTTTGTTATTTCAAATTAGAAAATTCGGTAATCCGAAAATCGTAAAATCCGAAATTTGGTAATCGGAAAAGCCGAAAATCTAAAATTCGAAGATTCTGAGATTTGGAAATCCGAAAATTTGAAAACCCAATAATTTGAAAATCTGAAATAATAACTAACTAATAAAAACTTAACTATTTTACTAGCTATTAGCCACTTGCTTACTGGGCACTTAAACCCCCCTCCTGCCCCGACCAATTTTTTTTTTCAGCGCTATCGCATTTTGAATGACAATTGCGCGGGCACGTTGTACCCAAACAAAATTTTTATAATTTTTTTCCCCACAAATACAGCTTTCTTTTGGTGGTATTTGATCACCTCTGTGGGTTGTATTTTTTGTGCTATAAACAAAGAGCGATAATTTTGAAAAAAGAACAATATTTTTTACTTTTTGCTATAATACAAATCCAAAAAAAATATTAAAAAAAAAATATTTCATCAGGTTTGGCCGATATATATTCTTCTACATATTTTTGGTAAAAAAAATGCAATCGTATATTGATTGGTTTGCGCAAAAGTTATTGCGTCTACAAACTATGGGAGTTGATTTATGGCGTTTTTATTATTTATTTTTTACTAGTAATAGCGGCGATCTGCGATTTTTATCGGGACTTTGATATTGGGGCGGGCATGTCAGACAATTTTGACACTTTTTTGGGACCAATGACATTTATACAGCGATCAGAAATTTAAATGTCCACTGATTACTATATAAATTTGGCAGGGAAGGGGTTAATACTAAGGGGGCAATGAAGGGGTTAACTGTGTTCCCTGTATGTGTCCTAACTGTGTGGGGGAGGGGCTGGCAGGAACATAACAGATCTAACTGATCCCAGTGACACTGAGTCCACCGGACCCACAGGCACGCCCACGCAGCGTGCGGCCGCCGCGCTTGCCCCACCGCCTGTGAATGCATGCTAGGAGCGTGCACAAGGGTGGACGTCCATGGACATCCGCTGGGCAATTTAGATCCATGCTGTAGCCGTCTTTCGGCTATAGCGTGGATCTGAACTGGTTAAATTATAGGTATTGGAATTTCCTTGAACATTTGGCTGTTAGTGATAAATTTCATATTTACATTCACTAACAGCCAAATTTGAAAGTAAATTCCAATACCTATAATTAAATAATTATTTATTAGTTAATTATTATTTAAAATTTTCTTTTTTATTTTCAAATTTCTGAATTGCGAATTTCCGACTTTTCAAATTTTCTGATTTTTTACTTCAGAATTTCCAAATTTCTGACTTTTCGAATTTCGGCATTTTCACATTTCGAATTACCGAATTTCCGAATTTTGAATTTCTGAATTTTCAAATTTCCGAATTCCCGAAAAAATAAAAAAACAAACTAAATGGAAATGAATGAATTTTTCGGCCTTGCACATGTCTACTTTTAATCATGGAGACTCAGCATCACATGTGGGTGTTACTATAGCTTCCTTTTCTTAGCACCCTGCTGGCCATTGCCACAAGCCATGATCTGCTTACATTTAATAGAGAAGCAAAAAAAACTCTGTGATGGTGTCACTGGGTTTCAAATAAGGTATGTAATGAAAATGGGAAGGCTTCATTCTATTGGCATATTGGTGAAAAGGAAAGGAGGGAAGACAAAATGTGAAATCTTTATTCCAAAATAAAAAAAAAAACAGTTTGCCGTAACTGCTTATAAAGTTTTAGCTGGAGTTTGGCTAAAAAAAAGAAAACTACCGTATATACTCGAGTATAAGCCGAGTTTTTCAGCACATTTTTTGTGCTGAAAAAGACCCCCCTCGGCTTATACTCGAGTCAGTGTCTGTGGGTGATGAGTAGATTCACATTAAACAGAGCCGTGCTGCTTCTAAGAGCCGTTCTGTGCTTTGTAAGTGTGATTAAACACATTGGAATGCAGAGAATGCTGAGAGAGGTGTCAGATTCTCAGCTTGATGTCGGGAGGTGGGGGAGGTGGGCGGGTCAAGCTGATGTTAGCTGTTCAGTCCCGCCCACCTCCTGATCTCCGGGAAGAGCTGCAGCTCTCTCAGCATTCTTTGCATTCCAATGTGTTTAATCACACTTACACAGCACAGAACGGCTCTTAGAAGCAGCACAGCTCTGTTTAATGTGAATCTACCACAGTCTCTGTGTCCTGGCTACAATCCCTGAGTTCTGGCTCCCTGTCCCTGTGTTCTGGCTACAATCCCTGAGTTCTGGCTCCCTGTCCCTGTGTTCTGGCTACAATTCCTATGTTCTGGCTCCCTGTCCCTGTGTTCTGGCTACAATTCCTGTTTTCTGGCTACAATTCCTGTGTTCTGGCTGCTGCATTTGCCACCCTAGGCTTATACTCGGGTCAACAACTTTTCCCAGTTTTTTGTGGTAAAATTAGGTGCCTCGGCTTATATTCGAGACGGCTTATACTCGAGTATATACGGTAATCAAACATCTAATGATTGGTAAGCTGCAATATATTATATTTTTGGTTTTGAGTTTAATATCGCTTTAAACATCTTTACCCCGTTGATTTGACAACAGACTTCCTGGCATCATGGAATTGGATCATGTAGTTAGAACAGGGTGATTTCACAAACTTTCACCCATACCATCACGTTTTTGGTCAATTGACATTTACTTTGAAGCCGGTCAGAGGTGACTGAAATTACGTCAGCCCCGGAAGGATTTCCCAGTTTAGGACCAGAATTTTTTTGCGATTCGGCACTGCGTCACTTTAACTGACAATTGCGCGGTCGTGCGATGTTGAACCCAAACACAATTTGTGTCCCTTTTTTCCCACAAATGGAGCTGTCTTTTGGTGGTATTTGATCACCTCTGCGGCATTTCGGATCACCGCTATAAACAAAAGAAGACCGACCATTTTGCAAAATAAAAACAATATTTCTTACTTTTTGCTAAAATACAAATCCAAAAAAAAATATATAAAAAAACATTTTTTTCATCGTTTTGGCCAATTTATATTCTTCCTCATATTTTTGGTAAAAAAAATCGGCATTTATTGTTTGGTTTGCGCAAAAGTTGCCGCGTTTACGAATGATGAGAATTAATTTCTGGGGTTTTTATTTTTTTTAATATTATACTAGTAATGGCGGCGATCTACGATTTTTATCGGGACTGCAATATTGCAGCGGACATGTCGGACCGTTTTGACACTTTTTTGGGACCATTGGCTTTGGCATTTATACAGCGATCAGTGCTATAAAAATGCACTAATTACTGTGTAAATGCCATTGGCAGTGAAGGGGTTAACCTGGAGGGGGCTATAAGGGGCTAACTGAGTGATCACGGATCCCATATACAGGATCTGCCTGTGATCACAGCCCTTCCCCCTCTGTCAGAATGGAGATCCGTGTTTACATACATGGACCTCCGTTCTGTCAATCTGGGGGGGTGATCACGGGTAACCGGTGGACATCGAGTCTGCTGTACCTGCTCCCTGGCCCCCCCAGAACACAGTGAGCATGTAAGCGCACCTCCGGCGACACGCGTGCGCTCACAATACTCGTTCTCGCGGCCGCCGTCAGATGACAGCGTTTCCTGATAACGAACCAAGTTGCCGCCGTCAAACTACGGCAGGCGGTCGGCAACTGGTTAAGGTGACTGAGCTATCTGTGTGGCATTAAATGCTAGAGTATGTTCCTGGTATTCTAAGACCTAAAGACGCTGCTTAGATAAGAAACAAAGCCCTCTTCAAAATCTGACATTACTATTAGCTATACCACGATCTGGATAATTGAGAATCTTTATAAACCAGCTATACCACGATCTGGATAATTGAGAATCTTCATAAACCTACCCATAATAAAGACATTTACAGAGAAATCAATGACCAATGATTTGCTTTTTTTCTAAACACGCTGTCCCAGACCATAGACACATTTGTCAAAAGCCCAGGCCTATTCCACCTTTATTTCCCCGATCTCTTATTAGTTGGCTTCACTGGGGTTAATGGCAAAGATGCAAGCGATGACTGTGTCACACTTGGTCACATAGTGCCACCTATATTAATTATGCATTCCTGAGCTCTCTCAGGAGAAACATTTGTTTTCCATATTCATTAATCAATAAAATAAATGTACCAGACCTTGGCAGACCTTCAGTTGACACAATTAGCTGTATTTTAAAGATTTCAGCCTGTCATTGCCATAAATGGAAATATGGGCAAGGGCCGAAGGAGATCCTCTTGAAATATTATTTGTGGAATCACTCATTTTAACAACAACTATATATACACTGCGTATACAGTATATATTGTACTGTGCAAACGTTTTAGGCAGGTGTAAAAAAATACTGTAAATTAGGAATGCTTTCAGGAATAGAAGTGTTAATAGAATATTTTTATCAATGAACAAAATGGAAAGTAAATTGATAAAAGAGAAATTCAAATCAATATTTATTGTGACCACCCTTTGCTTTTTTGAAGGAATTCTGTAACAAGGTTATTCCAAACATCTTGAAGAACTAATCACAGATCTTCTGTGGATATAGGATGTCTCACATCCTTCTGTATCTTCATCCCACACAGTCTTGATGATGTTGAGATCGGGGCTCTGTGGGGGCCCAATCATTTCCAGACTCCTTGTTCCTTTTTACACTGAACATAGTTCTTAACAACATTGGCTGTTCCAGGTTGTTGTCCTGATGCAGAATAAATTTGGGGCCAACCACACTCCTCCTTGATGGTATGGATGACGTCTAAGTATCTGCCTGCATTTTTCAGCATTGAGGACACTATTGATCCAATCCCCAGCTCCATATACAGAAATGCAACCCCAAACTTGCAAGGAATCTCCACCATGCTTCACTGTTGTCTGCAGACACTCATAACTGTACCATTCTCCAGCCCTTCAGCAACAAACTGCCTCCTGCTACTGCAAAATATTTCACATATTGACTCATCAGTCCAAAGCAGCAACTGCCATTTTTTCTCCACTCCAATTCCTATGTGTTAGTGCATAGGATGTGAAAACAAGGCTAAGCAACTCAACTATGCACAAAAATATAGGTACTGGGGTGCAGAAAAATGCCAGTCCTCAGGCAGAGTACTCAGGTGCACCCTAACTGGCTTGAAGACATTACGAACATAGTGCATCACTGATCTTCAATTCCAGAAGAAGCATTGCAGGGGGGCACATCATGGTGGATTCATGTAAGTGAAAAAGGGGTTAGCAAGGTTTAAAAAAAAAAACACTGTGATTGGGTGGGAATTAAAAGAGGGGTGCAATTTTTCCCAGGTAGGGGCCTTGAATTGGATGCACATCCTAACTTAAATGTTGTTGTCTGCATCCTCTGAGATGTATTTAACCCTTGGACATAATCTCACAAAAATTGAAATATCTATTTCAGGGGGTGCCTAAAATCTGACTTGTATCGTATTGCAGATGTATGGGAAAATCTGTGACTCAATCACACAAGCAGAACATGACATTTCTGGGGAAGTATAGAACACCCCCAAGTCGCCATACTGCATTGTATTTTACAGAAAATGACTACACCTGCAGACCTAAAAGAAAAAGTAATTTGTAATAGAATTGTGTGTAGAAGTAGAAGTGGTTGTAAACCCTTACATATACCCAGTAACCGGCCAGGTGATACACAGAGATTAAACAAATAGTCCTCTATAAGTTGTACCTGTTTATCTGCATCTTCTCTTCTCTACATCGCTTCAAAGTCCAGGATTTATAAAGCTTGTTTGAGATGTCAGAAAAAGGGGGTAGAGAACTGAAGTTACACTCTGCAGAGCTCAGTGAGGAGATCTCTGAGAGCTGATTGGCGGGAAGGGAAACACCCCCTTCACACAGCACACAAGAATAAAGCTGAGGCTGTCAATCAGCTGGAGGTCTCTTCCCTGTCACCTTTTTTCTCTTGGTGTCAGGAAAACTTGTCAGAAGTGACTCATGTTGATAGCAGAAGAACAAAGCAGCAGGCAGAAATGACACTTACAAGTACACTCTATAGAGGTATATGCTTTGTTCATATATCATGTCTGAAGTTTACAACCACTTTAAATGACTACATGGCTAGTGTAACATATACATACACAGTATCTCATAAAAGTGAGTACACCCCTCACTTTTTTGTAAATATTTTATTCTATCTGTTCATGAGACAACACTGAAGAAATGACACTTTGCTACAATGTAAAGTAGTGAGTGTACAGCTTGTATAACAGTGTAAATCTGCTGTCCCCTCAAAATAACTCAACACACAGCCATTAATGTCTAAACCGCTGGCAACAAAAGTGAGTACACCCCTAAGTGAAAATGTCCAAAATGGGAACAAAGTGTCAATATTCTGTGTGGCCACCATTATTTTCCAGCACTGCCTTAACCCTCTTGGGCATGGGGTTCACCAGAGCTTTACAGGTTGCCACTGGAGTCCTCTTCCACTCCTCCATGACGACATCACGGAGCTGGTGGATGTTAGAGGCCTTACGCTCCTCTACCTTCCGTTTGAGGATGCCCCACAAATGCTCAATAGGGTTTAGGTCTGGAGACATGCTTGGCCAGTCCATCACCTTCACCTTCAGCTTCTTTAGCTAGGCAGTGGCCGTCTTGGAGGTGTGTTTGGAGTCATTATCATGTTGGAATATTGCCCTGTGGCCCAGTCTCTGAAGGGAGGGGACCATGCTCTGCTTCAGTATGTCACAGTACATGTTGGCATTCATGGTTCCCTCAATGAACTGTAGCTCACCAGTGCCAGCAGCACTCATGCAGCCCCAGACCATGACACTCCCACCACCATGCTTGAATGTAGGCAAGACACACTTGTCTTTGTACTCCTCACCTGATTGCTGCCACACACACTTGTCACCATGTAAACCAAATAAGTTTATCTTGGTCTCATCAGACCACAGGACATGTTTCCAGTAATCCATGTCCTTAGTCTGCTTGTCTTCCGCAAACTGTTTGCGGGCTTTCTTGTGCACCATCTTTAGAGGCTTCTTTCTGGAACGACAGCCATGCAGACCAATTTGATGCAGTGTGTGGCGTATGGTCTGAGCACTGACAGGCTGATCCCCCACTTCTGCAACCTCAACCTCTGCAGCAATGCTGGCAGCACTCATACGTCTATTTCCCAAAGACAACCTCTGGATATGACGCTGAGCATGTGCACTCAACTTCTTTGGTCGACCATGGAGAGGCCTGTTCTGAGTGGAACCTGCCCTGTTAAACCGCTGTATGGTCTTGGCCACTGTGCTGCAGTTCAGTTTTAGGGTCTTGGTAATCTTCTTATAGCCTAGGCCATCTTTATGTAGAGCAACAATTCTTTTTTTTCAGATCCTCAGAGAGTTCTTTGCCATGAGGTGCCATGTTGAACTTCCAGTGACCTGTATGAGAGAGTGTGAGCGATAACATCAAATTTAACACACCTGCTCCCCATTTGTCTAGGTAAATATATTTCTATAGGTGCTATTAACATGAAATTTTCACCCCATGTCGGTAACAACCCATGCAATCCATACATATAAAGAAACCAAAACAAATACGTTCAAAAATGAAGTTATGTGTAATAAAATGGAATGACACAGGGAAAAAAGTATTGAATGCAAGTAATAAATACATTTCAGATAGCATGGTCAATACTTTTTTCCTGTGCCATTCTATTTTATTAGACATAACTTCATTGCTGAACTTATTTGTTTTGGTTTTTTGTATGTATGGATTGCATGGGTTGTTACCGACACGTGGTGACAATTTCTTGTCAATAGCACCTTTAGAAATATATTTATCTAGAAAAATGGTGACGTGTTCAATACTTATTTTACCCGCTGTATGTATACATATATATATATATATATATATATATATATATATATATATATATATACAGTATATATAGAAAATCGAAGATGGTATTGCTGCACAAACTTCTTTTATTGAAGGAGAAAATAACAAAGTTACATGGTATACATGGTAACAGTTTTGGACTAGTGTTGCTAACGCCCTTCTTGAAAGACCAAATACCAGCAAGTGACCATACACCTCTAGTGTTATATAGGACACCTGTAACAATTCATCAATAATTAATTAGTTAATGCAATTAACCTTGAATCCATTGCTAACTCTTGTAATACATAATGACAGACTAAAATACAAAATGTTTAAGTAGAAGCAATGTTTTCAACAGGTGTAACCAATCCTCCATTCATTACAGATATAGTTAGGTAAGAATTCTGCAAACAAGGAAAGCCCTGTAAAAGAAAATAATACAAACACAACTAAACATCACTGTTTATATGAAGTGAGAACAAATATAAAATAAGAATAATATTATACAATATTAAAAAAGATATTAGAAGAGTTAAACAAATGTTGGCAAAATGTTGGGAAAATGTACCTAAAGGCACCTACACGTTTTTGATAGTTCAATGCTTGTTATAAAAATAAGTACAGATCAAAATCACTGTTTAACCCCTTCAGCTGAAGAGTGTTCAAACAGTGAATCCAACTGACTTCTTTCTTTCTAAGAATGCTTTCACAGTCACCCCCCCCCCCCCCGTCTATTCTTAAATACCACATCAATGACCATATATCTCAGTTGAGAGACACTATGGCCCTTCTCTTGAAAATGTCTAGCTACAGGTTGATCTAATTTATCTTGTATAGCATATTTATGTCTCACTATGTGGTCTTTAATTTTTTGTGTAGTCTCTCCTACATACACCAGCCCACATGGGCACTTAATAATATACACCACATAAGAAGACTGACAAGTGAAGTAGTCTCTTATTGGTATAGAATAACCTTTATGAGGATGTAAAAATTGTTTCCCTTTGGTCATACAAGTACATTGAATACAGGACAAGCAGGGAAATTAACCTGTGTTAGGGGGTCCCAAAAAGGTAGGTGATTTTATTATACTGATCAGATCTAACCATAGATGGTTCTACCACGACGGAATGATGGTAGAGGAAACTGTTGAAACTCTGGAATTGTAGGATAATTCCTTTTAAGTACTGATCAGTGTTTTTTCATCATATTAAAGATCTGTTTAGAAAAAAGGTGAAATTGTGAAACAATAGGCAGTTTACGGCTCATGTATTTAACTTTATCATATTGAAAATTCATGCGTTTTTGATGAACCATTTGTTTAGGATATCCATGTTTCTGGAGTCTGCATTCCCTTTCATCCAATCTAGTTTAATGTCTAACGGGATCTGTAGTGATTTTAGACACTCTTTTGAATTGACTCCGGGGGATGGACTTTAACACCCCTGGAGGGTGGAAACTAGAATAATGCAGTAACTAGTTACGATCCGTAGGTCTTCTGTACAGGTCACTAACTATATGTCCATCTTGTATAGTTGTATAGTCAGTAACTTATCCAGAAAGGGTACCTGTTTATCTCCATATGATATGTTAAATTTTAAACCCAGAATCAAATAATTCAAGTAGGTATTAAACATTAATAATGAGTCCACATCCCCCATGAATAAATGATGAATTGTTACAGGTGACCTATATAACACTAGAGGTGTATGGTCACTTGCAGGTATTTGGTCTTTGAAGAAGGGCATTAGCAACACTAGCCTGAAACTGTTACCATGTATACCATGTAACTTTGTTATTTTCTTCTTCAATAAAAGAAGTTTGTGCAGCAATCCCATCTTCGATTTTCTATAGGATGGTCCTTAGGAGGACCTGATTGCTTGGCACATACAACTGGAACTGTGTGCACCTCACCTTCAGAACTTCATTATACATACCCTTGTGAGTGAGCACCAGCAGTTATCTGGAATCATTGAAGCAATGGCAACAGGTGGATCATTTTCTTATATGGACGAGGAAACAGCCAGGATATACACCGGCACTACAGGGAGTAGAGACTTCCTCATTGAAAGTTTGGCTTTACAGCTATCACACAAGTTGGAGAAACGACATTATAAACTTACATCTATGGAACTACATGAGATTACTCTGACAGAGCATCACAGACTACAATTGATACCCCAAGGACTAAGAGTACGTATAGTTCCTACTCTATTTTCCCATAATGATGATTTAAAAAAAACTTTTACACAGATCATTAACAAATGCTCGTTTGATCTCATCACCCTCGCAGTACAATTCCTGCAGAAGGAGCGGATTACCATCATGCAGGAGATTGCAGATCTGGGGAAACAAATGACAGGTTTAACTGGACAGGAAGATTTTCTCAAGGCTAAAAAAAATCTGGATGAGAAACTGATTGCACATAGAAAGGGGATTGAGACCCGCAAATGGGCCAAAATGGATCGGGACAGAGATGATTATACCAACAACCGTGTGTACAGTTGGTCGGAGCCTAATCATTTCCGACCTAGATTCAGAAACACACGTCGCGATACACAGTTATCTACTTCCAAGTCATCCATGGCTTCTACGGGCTCATCAACAAATGCTTCCAGAGGCTCCTCTTTTTTAGCACACACTTCCCCCAATCCAAATGCAGGAGGAGAAGAGGTAAGAAGAACTGAAGGCGGAGGGACATGGCCAATTGCCACCAGGACAAGGAACAGACAGAGCACTTAGCTACATGTGTGGTACACAATATTTATTTTATCTCTTTAACCAAACTTGAATTACAGGTGTTGAACAAGAGACTTAATTTTTCTCCTAAACCCAAAATGAATACTTTTGTTTTGAGACAGGATTTATATAATTTTTTCAGGCAAATTCATTTGAAGGATTCGAGAATGATGTTAAATCATTTTTATGAAATTGGCTCTTTACCACGTGACCGGCTGTGTCCAATCACAGCCGGTCACATATGTTTTGCTCGTGATCGGTGCTCGTGCGTGCCCCTGGGGTATCCCGGGGACCTCTGTATGTGGCCAGGCAGTGTAAAAGTCTTACACGTGTGGTATCACCATACTCGGGACGAGCAGCAGAATGTATTTTGGGGTGTAATTTTTGCTATGTACATGCTATGTGTTAGAAAAATAAATAGGTTTTCATTTTCTTTCCACGTTTTCCAAAAAATGTTCAAAAGACTCATAATGCCTCATAGAGTATACGTTGGGGTGTTTGCTTTCCAAAATGGGGTCATTTTGTGGGTAATTCCATTGTCCTGGTGCTCCAGGGCCTTCAAAAGTGTAATAGGTCATTAGGAAATTTTATGTTTCATTTATGCTCCTAGAACACCTGACGGTGCTCCCTGCATGCTGGACCTCTCTATGTGGCCAGGCTTTGTAAAAGTCTCACACATATGGTATTGCCATACTCGGGACGTGTAGCATAATATATTTTGGGGTGTAATTTCTGCTATGTACATGCTATGTGTTACAAATATCTTATACAGTGACCACTTTGTGTAAAAAAAAATATGTTTTTATTTGTCTTTCCACGTTTTTCAAAGCCTTTTGGAAAAAAAATGAACCATTCAAAAGCCTCATTATGCCTCATAGAATATACGTTGAGGCATTTGCTTTCCAAAATGAGGTCATTTTGTGGACAATTCCTTTGTCCTGGTGCTCCAGGGCCTTCAAAAGTGTAATAGGTTGTTAGGAAATGTTATGTGTAATTTATGCTCCTAGAATGCATGACGGTGCTGCCTGCATGTTGGACATCTCTATGTGGCCAGGCTGTGAAAAAATCTCCCTCATGTGGTATTGCCATATTTGAGAGGAGTAGCAGAATGTATTTTGGGGTGTAATTGGAAGTATGCATATGCTGTGTGTGAGAAATAACTTGTTATTTTGACAATTTTGTGTAAAAAAAAAATATTAATAATCATTTCTTAATTTTCCCAAGAATTGTGGGAAAAAATACAACTTCAAAAAGCTTGCCATGCCTCCTACTAAATACCTTGGACTGTCTACTTTTCAAAAAGGGGTCATTGGGGGGGTATTTGTACTTTCCTGATATTTCAGGGCCTCAGAAAATTAAATAGACCGTCAGTACATCAGGTGTGATCAATTTTCAATGATTTGCACTATAGATTGTTGACTCTATAACTTTAACACAGACCAAATAATATACACTTATTTGGGTTATTTTTACCAAATATATGTAGCAGTATAAATGTTAGCTCAAATTTATGAACAAAATTACTTATTAGCAAAATTGTATCATAAAAACTAAAAAATGTGGGGTTTTTTTTCAAAATATTCGCTATTTTTTCACTTATGTCGCAAAAAATAAAAAACCCAGTGTTGATTAAACACCACCAAAAGAAAGCTCTATTTGTGTGAAGAAAATTATAAAAAATGTGTTTGGGTACAGCGTGCATGACTGAGTAATTGGCATTCAAAGTGTGAGAGCACTGAAAGTTGAAAATTGGTCTGGGCAGCAAGGGAGTATAAGTGCCCAGTATCGAAGTGGTTAAGCAGCTCACTGATTTTACTTGTTGACTACTTATTGGTATTTCCATCATTGCTAAGTTGTATATTACTGTTAATTGACATTTGAACACATCCTTCGTGACTCACTTCCTTCTGTATGCTTTAGTATTTTTAGCTATTACAATCAGCATAACCTTCAACACAATTTTCAAGGTGTACTCGTTATTTATTTATGAAATGTGCACTCCAGCAATAGTGTTTGCTATTAATGTAATGTAACCTAGCATATAAATTATAACTTAATGAGAAATCTGCAGACTCATGGTTGGGAAAGCTAGTCATTTTATGCAAGGTCTCCCAGTGCTCATAGTGACCACACTGATTAAATCCATAGCTGGTAAAATCACTCCATAACACTCCATGCAGTTTGTTTATACCTTTGTGCATACAAACCAGTGACCTGAATAGAGAGAGGTTAACACTTGGATATAATTGACAAGAGGAAAGAAAAAGTAAACTTCTCGGTTAATGACAGCTTGAAAAGAAGGTATACGGAGTCAGGTATTCCAGTCATGTCAGACCTAGTTTTCACCTGTGTATTAGCATGAAAGTGCTGCACCCTGCCACAGTATGGAAAAGGTTTTCTATAACCTGGGATTCTCATCTAGGCAGGTTGTGTGGCTCCAGGGTGCTTGTTTCATACAGGGCTTTTTGGAATGTTAATTTCCTAAGAGGTAAGTAAGACACAGTCTGGGTCCTGGAGCCCAGAGGCTTTATAGAGCCTCAGGAGTGATTAAGTCTCCAATCCTAGGTCTGGGTTTTGCAGACAACCAGCACAGGGGTCAGGAGGGTTCCACCTAGGAGACAAGTGAAAGGTGGTTCAGCAGGGATCTTCTAGCTGTGTGGATAGAGTTTGTGTAAGAAGACCAAGTGAAAGCCAGGAGGCTGATAACCTGTAATTGTTGCAGAGAAACACTGAAAAGCCCCTGCAAGGGAAACCCATTGGTTTAATAAAAGTGGGCTGTGCCCTGCCATAATATGAAATGTTTTTTTTTTTATCACCCAGGGTTCTCATTAAGGCAGGTTGAAGGGCTCCAAGGTGCTTGTGTCATACATAGAAAGCCGGATTTTCAGTGCCCTCGGGGGTTGACAAAAATCCAGTCTGGGCCCTTGAACACGGAACTTTGTGATACTTGGGAGGAATGATATCTTCATCTTGGGTCCAGGTTTTGTACACTACCAAGCACACTGATTGGGCTTTTGTTAGGGAGGTGACTTGTATTCAAGGCTCCTCCCTGGCAGACAGAGGAGGTCTCCAGCCAGGAGTGAGGATGACTCCACCTAGGAGACAGTTGCCAGTGCAGCTGGGAGCTACTAGGTGCATGCATAGGGTTTGTGTAAGAACACTGTTTTGGGAAAACAGACAAGGAACTGAGGATTGGGGCCAGAGCAGTAGCAAGTGTAAAGCCAGAAGGCAGATTAACATGTATTTTGTGGCAAAGAAATACTGAAAAACCCCTGCAAGGGAAATCTATGTGTTAAACTTGAACTAAAATGGGCTGTGCCCTGTCATAATACAAAATAGGTTTTGTATCACCCAGGGTTTTCATCAAGGTAGGTTGAAGGCCTCCAAGGTGCTTGTGCAATACACAAAAAAAATGGATTTTCAGAGTGCTCGGAGTTCAGTAAAACCCAGTCTGGGTCCTTGAACACAGAAACTTTGTAAAACTTGGGAGGGATGTTTCCAATCCTGGGTCCAGGTTTTGTAGACTACCAACACACTGATTGGCCTTTTGTTAGAGAGGTGACTGTTATTCTGGGCTCCACCCTAGTGGACAGAGGAGGTCTCCACTCAGGAGCCAGTGCAGCAGGGAGCTACTAGGTGCATGCATAGAGTTTGTGTAAGAAGATCATTTGGAGAAGATAGACAAAGGCCTGACAAATGAGGCCAGAGCAGCAGCAAGTGTAAAGCTGACAAGCTGATGAACATATGTTTTGTGGCAGAGAAATGCTTAAAAAAATCCTTCAAGGGAAACACATGTGTTGATCTTCAAAAAAGAAGATTTACATGAATTTCTGCATCCTTTACCCTTTGAAGCTGGTTCTCACAATAGGTAAAAATCTCACCGTTGGAATGACGGGATGGATAATGTTCAAGCTGCACAATCACTACACTCTTCATCACACATCACACGACTGCAATACAAAATAGATACCTGCATAGTTATCAGATAGAAAAAAAATATGAGGTTCAACCAGTGAAGAAAAATAAATTAACAACAAAAAAACTTCCTGGTTCTGGCTGCGCTTCAAGTCTGGACAATACTACAGTACTATTTCTCAATTGTTTTTATTCAAGTTATTAGGGTAAATAATAACAGCTTAACAATAGTACATTTTTAGATATAAAGAAGTAAATGTACAGAGAGGGCGTGCCTCGTCCATCCATATTCTATTAACAATCGTAAAAGAAGTGATGTTTACAAACTTATTAATATTTAGTATAGGTGCATTACCAAGCCTTCCCAGAAGCTGGTTATCCCAAAGAAGATGATTGATTTTGATGAGGGGCGACTGACCCTACCCCAGACACCCCTATGGCAACTTGTTGTGTCTTAATGGGGTTGCGGTCTCGTGTCCTCCTATAATTGAGATACTTGGGTTATTTTCTGTCCTAGTTTTGGTGTTACTCAGGGAAGGTTTGTCAGCACTTTGGTCTATTTCACATTTCCCAAACTTAGTACATTTCAGGCATGCGGAATTGGTATCTTCAACATCTAAATTATTTAACTGTTTGAAGCCTTCTCTGGTGGGTA
Source organism: Glandirana rugosa (assembly GCA_018402905.1). Classification (NCBI taxonomy): domain Eukaryota; kingdom Metazoa; phylum Chordata; class Amphibia; order Anura; family Ranidae; genus Glandirana; species Glandirana rugosa. The sequence goes on from BLSH010461406.1 coordinate 78,452, forward strand.
AGTTGTAGGCTTGGTATCTTGAAGTGAAAAAGCATAAAAAGAGAAGCAAACAAGGGAAAGAGGAGGTAGAGAAAGAGGGTAGAGAGGGGAGGGCATAAGGGAGAGCACGTCTTGGCAGGGGTATTCTAATAATGTTTGGATTGTTGTGTTACACCATGTCACCCTGGGTGACCATGTTTTATATAATTTGTTGTATGTACTCCGATCAGGGATTAACTTTATCTTGTAGGTGTGGTGTTCCTGTACTTGTTTGATTACCTGCAGAGTTTGGAGTTCCGCTTGGTCTTTCCAGTGTCTTGTAATGTTTTGTCTCGCTGCTAAGAGAATGACATAGGGGGCGCATTTTGTGCCCACGTACATGGGATAGCGGCCGCTTCCCCCCCCCACCCCCCTGTTTATATAAGTAATTTTTGTACTAATGCTTATTACATATTTGGTGTTTAACATGGGTACTGTCTCTTTAAGAAGCAGGTTCTAAGGTACCTGTTCAGGTAGCACCTGAATGGTCCAGGTAAGTCAGGTGACCGCAGAAGATTCCAGAACTCACCTGTCAGGTTATGTAAGGATGTGCTCACCTGAGGCTCCTTGCAGTTGGCTGGACACTGGACTCAGATCCTGCGGGTCCGCCATGAAGACTCTCATCAGGCAGTTGTTGGAGCGGGCGGAAAGCGCGGGGGGAGAAGAATGGATTCGCCAGTGCCTCTCAATGCAAGTGGGAATGGATGGAAGGCAAGAAGAAGCGGTCGTTCTGCAGGGACCGTCCAGCGCTCCTCAACCAACACCAGCCATGTCAGGAGAGCCGTCTCCAGCTCGCAGCCTCCGGCGCAGCCGCGCGGTCGAAAGAACGGCTATTGTGGAAGAGCCTGAAGAGGAGGAGGGGGATGCTATCATCGCTCCCCCAGCATTGCGGGGCAGTGCGAGGCAGAAGCGTGCATTGTCACGCTCACCGAGGAGGCGCGGCCATGGTCGGAGCCGTGGGCGGCGCCCAACACAGACCCCTCCAGCTGCCACTCAAGCAGTGAAGGAAGCAAGCCAGACCCAGGAACAGCCGTCCAGGCGCTCTCTGCTGGAAGCTTCAGCAATAGCACCTATTGCTGTGCAGGAAGGTATATTAACCCCTTCCGCCCCTCATGTCAACCCTTCTCACTCTGTTCAAGTGGGTTCCCTGCCTCTGCTTGATTCTTTAGTGTCCTCCTTTTCAAAGATAGCAGAGGCAGTGATTTCCCAGCGGTCGTCACTTATTCCCAGTGTGTCAACCCCTGTTACTAGTCCGTCCCCCGTGTTTAACCCTACACATGTTTGGTCTTCTGACAGTGTCCCTGTTACACATTCAAATACGGTCCCTGTGATTGACCTTACTACCCATGCTGTTCCTGAGACTGCTATTAGGGAAGTGTTGCCTTGTGACATGTCCCCTTTGGGTTTTCACCTGTCACCTCAGGTAAAGGAAAAAATTTGGAAGGGGGAGTTCATTGACATTTTGTCACTACTTCCCTCCTCAAAGGAATTTCTTAAATTTGAAAAAAAATCAGAGGATAAATCAGAAGAAGACAGAAGGAGACCTGTATCCAGGACCTTTTTTAATTGGTTACAGGCCTTTTGTAATTTTTCCAGCATCATGGGCGAAAAATTTCCTGATCGTTGCAGCGGTTTTTTTCAGCACTTAGAGATAATTCTTGAAGCCTATAAGAGTTTTGGGGGACTTGGTTGGTTTTATTATGACGAGTCATTTCGCCAGAAGATGGCGGTTTATCCCACTTTAAAATGGGGAATGAAAGATGTGGGATTATGGCTCAATTTGATAATTCCCCAAAAAACTTTACCAAGCAAACAATTGCCGGTCATTAATAGTAGCAGTTCTCAATCTCTGTATAGGCGCGGTTATTGTTTTGCATATAATGAGGGTCAGTGTAAGTGGGGCGCTTTGTGTCGTTACAAACATGAGTGCTCTTTTTGTTCTGGCCCTCATCCGCTAGCTAGGTGTTTCAAAAAGCCCACCCCCAATGTGCATAAGGATATTTTTTCAAAAGGCCTGCACGCCAGTGAGGCTGGAAAGAATGCTACATTGGTTAGTAATGTACCCAGACAAGGAGAGGGCCAACCTACTAATTAAGGGGTTTTCTGAAGGTTTTCCTTTACCTTCATTTGTTGGTTCTGGCTGCTTTCCTGTTAAAAATTTAAAATCGGTAGACAAATACAGTGATATTGTTAGAGAAAAAATTTTAAAAGAGAGTGGCGGGCCCCTTTAGTTACCCCCCTTTTGTCAATTTCCGTTTATCTCCCTTGGGTATTGTCCCCAAAAAAGAACCAGGTTCTTTCAGGTTAATCCATCATTTGTCCTTCCCTAAGGGTGGTTCTTTAAATGATGATATCGATTCTTCTCTTTCTTCGGTATCATATTCGTCCTTTGAGGATGCAGTCACCATTATAAAAGCCTGCGGGAGAGGTGCTTTATTGTCAAAAGCTGATATCAAGTCTGCCTTTAGACTGCTGCCTATTTCTCCTTTATCCTTTAACTCTCTTGGTTTTTGTTTTGAGGGATGTTATTTCTTCGATAAGTGTCTCCCGATGGGATGTTCTTTGTCTTGCTCCTATTTTGAATCTTTTTCTTCCTTTATACAATGGGTTGTCACCATGGAATCGGGTTTTGACACTATCATTCATTATCTCGATGATTTTTTGTTTGTTGGCCCAGCAGATTCTGGGGTTTGTCTATCTCTTTTAAATTTCTTTATTGGCATTTCTGACTACTTGGGCATCCCTTTGGCAACTGAAAAAACTATTTTTCCTGCCACATCCCTGGATTTTCTGGGCATCACCATTGACTCATCGGCCATGGAATTTAGGCTGCCAGAAGCGAAGCTTTCGAGATTAACGGCTTTGATTTCCGTTATGCTTCGAAAGCGCAAGGTTTTGCTTAGGGAGCTTCAATCTCTGCTTGGTCTCCTGGCCTTCGCATCAAGGGTGATGCCGGTAGGTCGAATCTTTTCTCGGCGTTTGTCCTTAGCAACTGCCGGGTTAAAATCTCCATTTTCTCATATTCGACTTTCAAAGGATCTCAAGGAGGACTTGTCAATGTGGCTTAAATTCTTTGGCCAGTATAATGGGAGATCGATGTTTCAAGACGATTTCGTTTTCGCAGCAGAGCTGGAGCTTTTTACTGACGCAGCCGGCTCGAGAGGTTTTGCGGCTGTATGGCGCACTCACTGGCTGTGCGGTTCCTGGCCCGAAGCTTGGATCAAAAACAAGGCCATTAAGAGTATCGTTTTGCTGGAACTGTTTCCTGTAGTGGCAGCCTTTGATCTTTGGGGTCCTCATTTTGCAAACAAGAGAATTCTGATTCAGACAGATAATAAAGGGGTTCTTTTCGCTTTTTGTTTTTCTTTTTCTTTTTGTTATTCATCTGATTCGGTATTTTGTCCTGCTTTGTCTAAAATGTAATATTTGGGTAAAAGCCTTATATATCCCTGGCAAAGCTAACTCCGTCGCGGATGCTTTATCCCGTTTCCAGATGTCTCGTTTTCGCCAGCTTCATCCACAAGCAGATCGCGAGGGTTGGGTTTGTCCGGATCATCTGTGGAGTCTTATCTAGACACTCTGTCTGCGGCAATCAAGAATTCGCTGGCACCACATACCTGGTTTGATTATTCTGCAGCCTGGAAGAAATGGCTGGCATTCTGTAGGGATTTTGATTTTCACCAATTTGGACACTCTGAACACGCAATCTTGTCTTTTTTATGCTTGTTAATGCATGATCACTTGTCCCATGGTCAGATAGTCAAGACATTGGCTGGGATATCTTTCTTTTTTAAGTTATATGGTCTACCCCCGGCGAATGCATTCTTTTCTGTAAAGCAAGCGTTAAAAGGGTATAGAAAATATACTTACTCTCCTGATTTGCGTAGACCTGTGACCCTGGATATTTTGCAGCGGCTTTGTTCGGCCGCGCAGGCAATATACTTTGATCATTTTGAGGTGCTGCTTTTCCAGGTAGCCTTCTGCCTGGCCTTTTTTGCAGCCTTGAGAGTATCCGAATTAGTCCCTCCCAACAAGCAAGGCGCGTCCGGGCTAAGACTGCAGGATGTTCTTTTGGGGGATACAGGTGTCCGTATATATATTCGTCAGTCCAAAATGGACCAACTAGGCAAGGGATGTTGGATCCAGTTATATTCCTGTGGTGACCCTATAATTTGCCCCAAATTAGTGATCAGTAGATATTTGTCCGTTAGGCCTTGCCTAGCTGGTAATCTTTTGATCCATCAATCCGGTCTCCCTCTTACGAGGTTCCAGTTTTCCTCTGTGTTTAAAAAATGCCTTCAAGTCATTGGTTTGTCCAAGGCTCATTTTTCGACCCATTCTTTCCGTATCGGTGCGGCCACTGAGGCGGCCAGAATGGGTCTGGATGAGGCTTTAATTAAAAGGCTGGGGCGGTGGGAATCAGATAGATTCAAAGTGTATATAAGACCTAACCTTTCTATTTGATTCTTCTTTAGGTCCTAGAAAGATTGTTTGGATAATCGGCCACTCCTTTATTTTCTGGGCACGTAGGAGAGCTTCTCAGCGTTGCTACACTGAAAACCTTTCTCTTCCCAGTGACTCTGTATCTATATTTTGGAAAGGTATTAAAGGGTTACGTTGGAGCCAGCTGTCTTTTCACTTAGCAAAGTTATGTGCACACTGGCCCCCACCTTCAATAATTTTGATACATGAGGGGGGAAATGATATTGGCCGTATGAAATCGGTGGATCTGTTGTTTTTGATTAAACAGGACTTTCAGCGTTTTAAGCTTTCTTTTCCACTTTGTACTTTTATTTTTTCTGAAATAGTTCCCCGCCTCCTTTGATTCTCCTCGCCGAATTTGAGAGCGCTGGAGAAGGTTAGAAGGCGGATTAATAGGTCTTTGGAAAAATTCATGCCAGGGATTGGTGGAATGTCATATCGGCATATTGATCTGGAGGGAGGTATACCTGGGTTTTACAGGCCGGACTCCATTCACCTGTCGGATGTGGGTCTTGACCTGTTTAATCTTGGTCTTCAATGCAGTTTAGAAATGGCCGCGGCTATTGGGTAGGCCAATCCAGTTTTCAACTGGATTGGCTGGTGGGGACTATTGTTGAATTTGTTGAATTTTCTGCTTGAGTCCTAAGACTGAGCAGGATTTTTCCATTATTATAGTTCGGTTAAGTCATATGTCTGATTCTGGTATTTTCAATTGAATGAAATATTTAAATAAAAATAAAAGAATATGTTATGTGCTTACCAATAAAAGTGCCGCGGCCATTTATTTAGCCATATATATTGTAGTCAGTGTTTTCATTTTGTATAAGTGGTTTGGTTTTGGGGGGGGGGCGGGGGAGTGGTGCGGCCTGCGCTCCCATGACATAGGGGGCGCATTTTGTGCCCACGTACATGGGATAGCGGCCGCTTT
>BLSH010461406.1:94194-113557 GCA_018402905.1 Glandirana rugosa
ATCATCAAGACTACTGTAGTTAATACCCTCCTCAGAGTTAGGGAAAGGTTAGAGAGTAGAAATGGTTGGACCGCGAGTCGTATAGTTCAAAGAGTTAAAACCACCCTGTTTTAGATACGGATCCCTGTCTTAATCTCAAGTCGCTTGAAGACCTTCAAGCCCAAGACGACCAAGCCGGCTTGAAGCCCTGTTTCAGGCCCAAGCCCAGGCCTGTCTTGGGCTTGAAACTGGGTCTGGGGCTTGGGGTAACTTTAGTTACCCTTGGGTATGAAAATCCGTGTTTTTACCGACATTCTTTCAGGTTATCCCCATTTCTTTGTAGGGCACTTGTCCGACCCTTACCCCCATTTTCCTTCCTTTTGCAGACCTCTAGGACTTTCCTGGACTTTCTTACAGCCATTTTTGTGCCTAAAAGTATGGGTTCCCATTGATTTCAATGGGGTTCGGGGTCTGGGTCAAAGTTCGGGTTCTGTCCGGACCCGAACCCGGACTTTGTCCCGAAGTTCGGCCGAACCAGCAGAACCCGAACTTCCAGAAGTTCGCTGAACTCTAATTCTGTCCCTAGGCATAGATTTTGTCCCACCAAAATTGAGAAACTTGATATGCTGAGCGCCAGGTTGGTAAAGATGAGAGATTGGAAAGGGATTGAGACTCCTCCCATAATTGATGTCATCAGAACTACTAACACTCACATCATATACGAACTAATGTACGCTGCTTATTTTGGTCAAAACAAAACTAAACACCCACTATGGAAACCTTGGATAGACTGGAATAGCTCAAGATCATAGAATATTTCTATATGACATATACATTCAGATTCTTAATATAGATGACTCACTTTACCAAACCCACTTAAAACTGCATCTTTACATCTCATCCTAAATTTATGTTTGTCAAGTTTTATTATACGTTTATCTTGGTCCACTTAACCAAGGCACCCAGTTGGTGCTCTTTCCTTTTGAAGTAAGTTCCTAAAATCTCTAATATCACCGGTGGGATGGTATGGATGCCCAATGGCAGCCTGGGTGGACATAGGTATCCTGGCGGTGTGGGGTGGGGTTGGTCTTCCTGTCCTTGCAGTGTGCTCCCTCTTGGGGCAAGGGCAGGGATGATGTCACCCACTGCACCGGGGGTACACGGTGACTTCAGGGTTACCACGATTTATATAGAACCTTTACTTGTATTATATATAGGATCCTTACCTTGTGAGACTAAAGCATTAAGTTTCAATGTGAACATATAGTTGGTTAATGTAAATATCTATGTACACTATGTTACTCTATTTTTTTGTGCTTTGTACTATATAACTTGAAAATGTCTTCAATAAAAAAATATTGAAATTAAAAACTTCCTGGTTCAAAATTCTACATCGGTATTGAAAAATATACATAGTCATTCATCTTCAACTCTTACATGTAACAACAAAAGTCTCTTCTTGTATCCAAAATATTAAAATCATTCAATATTTAGATTTGATAGCCATTTCACAAAGCTTTTTCCTTTATTTTTGCCATTACTTTCATGACATGACATATTATGTAGTTACTCTATAAAGGAAGTCAATTCACAAAACTCAATTGCGTTTGACCTGCTTTTTAAGAGGTGGTAAAATAATGTTACTTTTTTTAACCTACTTAGTCATTATTTTAACAACATGAATGATAACATATTCTTGAAATACAATTCACAAATAGAAAATTGCCTTTTATTGTTAGTGTGGTGTAGCATTATCACCTCCTTCAGGGTGACATTATGACAGATTGAAGCCATATATATCACACGGCAAACTGAGTATGCAATAACTATTCTAAATTTTGTGAAATGCATGTTGTAGGAAGCAAAATAAAGAGTGGTAAAGGAACAGACAACTTAAAACTGAATTCCAGGAATGGCTATGTTTGCATAGTTACATTAGTCCAGTTTGAACCAGTGTGAGTATGCATGTGCCATACCTGGCTGATCCCTGTAAAAGCTTGAAATCACTGTAGGAGGCACCACAATTTTTTTTTTATTTTTATTGAAAAAATATACTTTCTTAGGATATAAATGTAGCACCCTCCTAGGTAGGTGCTAAGATAGTTAAGTAAGTTATCGTTTTTGGTTTTGAGAGACACTTTGCGAAGAGTTATCCAGAATGGACACTTTGTGAAGATGTGTCTTCTGTAAAGAATGGACCTGTTGAGGAGTATGTAGGGTGACTTTCTTTCCTGTCAAATATGGAAGGATCACCTGGTGGACTATTTTTGGCGGGGCCATGGACTCTGGGTAGCAGAGCCTGGACCCTACAAAAAAGGTTCTTTATAGACTCTTGATGTTATAACTGCTTTGTGTTAGATACCATGTTTCCCCGAAAATAAGACACTGTCTTATATTTATTTTTTCTCAAGAAAACACACTATGGCTTATTTTTAGGGGATGTCTTATTTACTTACTCAGGAAAAGCAGAGATAGGCCAGCAAAGCTGATGTGTACTATAAGTGCTGAGTTTTACTTCTTCCCCCCTGAGGTCTTGCACCATGCGGCACAGAACGACCGGAACCGGACGACAATTCTGCACAGAACGACCGGAACTGAACGACTAGGACCTGACAGGGGAAGCCGACCTGACAGGGGGAGCCGACCTTGTTAATGGGGCTGCCCACACCTCTCTGGTCACCTCTGAGGTGGTAATTTTTCTCTCTTCCAAGTGAAGATGGCTGGATTTGACCACAGCGTTTCATCTGTTGCTAAGTGTATGTGCTTGTGTAGTTAGCCATAGGGATTAGTTGGGAATCTTTTGGCACCCCCACCAATCTATTTAGATTTGGCGGGGGTGCCTTGTAAATGTGTACTTGTATATTTGTACAGAGAGTTTTTATTTTTTAACTATTTATTGGTAAATATTGGCACATATGTGGAATGCCTCATTGCCCCATTCATTTGTTTTCCATTTTCCCTTCCAACTTGTGGAACACTTCCCTCATTTTTTTTGAAAAAGTTTTTAGAGGCCAATGGCCCAGGCCAGTGAGGAGATGGCCATTTTTGGCAGGGGGGGAGGTGGATGTAGCACACTCATAGGTAGGTGCTAGGATAGTTCAGTAAGCAATAGTGTTTGGTTTTGGCTGTCATTCTGTAGGCAGTGTGGCTGCATTTGTTTGGTAGGCAAAAACATATTCTGCTCACCGTATCCAGTGAAGCTGTAATTTGTTAGTTAGGTCTGCTCAGTGTATTCAGGTGCTGCCAGTCTGGCTTATAGCTTCCTCTGTATCCAGGAGTGCTAAGAAGTTTCTGGATAGTAGGTGTGAAGCTATGCAGATGGCACCATGAATATGGAAACAGCCCCAGCCAATCCCAGAGAGGCAGGCTCTGATGGCATGCTGAGAGACTGTATTTATTCAGTGAACACACTGAGCTATGGGTGGAGGAGACCAGCCTGAGGGGACACGCTGCTCTCTCAGGCATAGGCTGCCATGTGGAGGCCTCAGGTGGGCAACCTGAGTGAGGAATGCAGAGACTTGGGTGCTTAGAAGAAGCTGACTGAGGGGGCTTGTCTGCCCAATACCTATCTGATATCACTGGAGGGCATCGCTTGGTAGATTGGACATTGAAAAAGATATTGGGGACCTTGTGCTCTAACTACCCCTCTGGTGCCTGGTTATAGTCAGCTGTGGGTCTGTTAAAGGGGACCCCAGTTGGTGTCCTGAAGAGCTCTGTTCAGATATTTGTCCACTAAAGCAAAGGGACTTTGCTTTAAGGTTATACTACTACTTAAAATGGATGTAAACCCTCACATATGCCCAGTGAATTGAACAGCCTCAGGTGATACACAGGAATGAAACAAATTTCCCAACATAAGTTTTACATGCATATCTCTCGTCTTCAGCTTGCTATATTATTTAGAGTTATTACATCGGGTTAGAATTTTCACTTCCTCATTCAGCCCTGGGAGTGTAGTCTTGGCTTACACTGGGAGACAGCTGATTGGAGGAAAGGCCCACACCCCCACTCCACATAGGCAGAAGAATGAAGATAATTTCCGAGCTGTGCTGTGACGAGACAAGCTCTCTGCTAATCTATTTATAGCAACCTCCCACGACACAAATTTTCAGCTGCTTTTATCTCTTGCATGGGAGAACTTGTCAGAAGTTATCAGGCTGATAACAGAGGAATGACACAGCAGAAAGACACGGGACTTAGGGCTTTGGGGAGAGATAAGTAAACACTACAAATTTGTGAGCCCTGGTCAAATTTCATAAATCGGGTTTACATCCACTTTAAGCAGGAAGGAAGATTAAGTCCTCAGTAGTACATAGTTCTTATTCTTGGAGTATCCCGCCACTTCCCTCAATTCTATCCAAGTTTTCCAAAAATAATACCAACAAAAACAACATCACCTAGACTGTTTTTTGGAGAAAGAGTGAATGAGCCTGTTGTGTGCCTGGCTGCGGGGCTAAAATTGGGAAGACCTGGACAAGTAATTCATGCAGCTCCTATGGCTACATAAAGTATATTAAAAAATGTTTTGCTACTACAGTGACTGCCACTAACTTCTGGAGCCTGCATAGTGAACACAGGACTTTGCATGGGCACCATTCAGAGAACACATTGCATTTTTCTTAACCGCTTGCTGACCGCCTTGCATACTTTTACGGCGGCAAGTTGGATCCAATGCGCAGATCACCATTTATAAGCGGTGATCCACGCAGCCGCAGTTGCGGGCGGGTGCGTGCCACCGTCAGCGCGCTCTAGTGCCCATGATCACCTTCTAGAAAAGAAGAGCGGGGAACCGCCGATGTAAACACGGCGGTTCCCCGTTCTGTCAGTGAGCATGACAGTGATCTACTGATTCTTGTCATTGGGATTAATTAGATCTCTTATGCCCCTGCCAGTCCAGCCCCTACACAGTTAGGGAACACAGTTAACCCCTTGATTACCCCCTGCAAGTTACCTTCCCTGCCAGTGACATTTATACAGTAATCAGTGGCTATTTTTAGCTCTGATTGCTGTATAAATGTCAATGGTCCCAAAAAGGTGTCAAAAATGTACGATTTGTCCGCCGCAATGTCGCAGTTGCGATAAAAATCGCAGATCGCTGCCATTACTAGTAAAAAAAAAATAGTTAAAAGGCCATAAATTAATTCTCATGGTTTGTAAGCACGGCAACTTTTGCAAAATCCAATCAATATATGCAGATTGCGATTTTTTTTACCACACATATGTAGAAGAATATATATTGGCCAAAACTGATGAATAAATTCATTTTTTAATATATTTTTTTGGATATGTATTATAGCAAAAAGTAAAAAATATTGTTTTTTGTTCAAAATTGTTGCTTTTTTTTGTTTATAGCACAAAAAAATAAAAACTGCAGAGGTGATCAAATACCACCAAAAGAAAGCTCTATTTGTGGGGAAAAAAAGGACGTCAATTTTGTTTGGGTACAACATCGCACGACCGTGCAATTGTCAGTTAAAGCAATGCAGTGCCGAATCTCAAAAAGTGCTCTGCTCAGGCATGGGGTAAATCCTTCTGGGGCTGAAGTGGTTAATGAATGCAAAGTGTTTTCTCAAGGTATGAGGTGGAGAGGCGGGACAGTAATTTCACAGCCTCCACCTCAGAGAATGCTTAGCATTTTCTCAATGAATGCAAAGTGTTCCCTTAATGGTGTCCTGTCCCTGCAAATGTCCTCCTTTGCTAGGAGCAGCAGGGCAGCCACTCAGGAGTTGGAGGCCAGTGTCAATCACTGTAGTAACAGTGCCTACTACAGAGATTTCTGGATTCCACAGTGATCCCACAGGTTTGGCACATGCATTTGTACATTGGTCCAGGATGGACGAATTGAACTATGCAAGAATAGCCAAACCTGGATTCAGCTTTACCTTCTTACTCAGTTAGTATCCAACCTATAATAGTAGCTGGTGGTTTCTATATGCTCCAGACTCCCAAACTGCAGTAACCTCCATAAATTCTCCAGGGCTGCAGCCTCCAAACAACAACTCATAGGTCTTGCTCGCCTAGGTTTTCCTTGTGCTTCCATTAAAAAAAAAAATCACCATTTTGGTTACCTGTTTTACACAGAATATAATAAAGCTGCAGAATAGCCTTGTTAAAATATTTTAGAGAAGAGTCCTCAAAGCAAGTAAGACCAGCAAGAAAACAAGCTTGGATCAAACAAATCCTCTGGTAGGTAAACTACTTTTTTACTGAGGTTCTTCATTAAATGATGTGTTTAATAAAGATATGGCATAGGGCAATACACAATGTAGTATTTGCTAAGTGTTTTTAGAAACATCGTGATATATATATATATATATATTATACACTATATTGCCAAAAGTATTGGGACACTCCTCCCAAAATCATTGGGTTGAGGTGTTCCAATCACCTCCATGGCCACATGTGTATAAAATCAAGCACCTAGGCATGCAGACTGCTTCTACAAACATTTGTGAAAGAATAGATCACTCTCGGGAGCTCAGTGAATTCAAGTGTGGTGCCATGTAAGGATGGGCTCGGGTGTGTTCGGAACCGAACGTGCTCGAGTCCGCCAGGAAGTGAACCCTGTGCCACGCTAATCACAGGCAGGGAGTCATTCCCCAATCACTGCAGCCACGCATCTGGGAAATGTCTCACTGCCTGTGATTAGCACAGTGCAGGGTTCACTTCCTAGCGGACTTGGGCAAGTTATGTTCCGAACATGCCCGATCCCATCCTTTGTGCCATGATAGGTTGCCATCTGAGCAATAAGTCCATCCGTGATATTGCCTTGCTGCCAAATATTTCACAGTCATCTGTTACCTTACATCACCAAGTGCAATAAAAAGCGTTGGATGCAGTGGTGTAAAGCACACCGCCACTGGACTCTAAAGCAGTGGAGATGTGCTCTCTGGAGTGATTAATCATGCTTCTCTGTCTGGCAATCCAATGGACGTGTCTGGGTTTGGTGGTTGCCAGAAGAACGGTACTTGCCTCACTGCATTGTGCCAAGTGTAACATTTGCTGGAGGAGGGATTATGGTGTGGGGTTATTTTTCTAGGGTTGGGCTTGGCCCCTTAGTTCCAGTCAAGGGAACACTTAAGGCATCAGCGTACCAAGACATTTTGGACAATTTTATGCTACCCACTTTGTGGAAACAGTTTGGGGACGGCCCCTTCCTGTTACAACATGACTGCGCACCAGTGAACAAAGCAAGGTCCATAAAGACATAGATGAGCTAGTTTGGAGTATAGGAACTTGACTGGCCTGCACAGAGTCCTGACCTCAACCCGATAGAACACCTTTGGGATTAATTAGAGCGGAGCCAGGCCTTCTTGTCCAACATCAGTGCCTGACCTCACAAATGTTCTTCTGGGAGAATGGTAAAACATTCCCATAGACACTCCTAAACCTTGTGGACAACCTTTCCAGAAAAGTTGAAGCTGTTATAGCTACAAAAGGTGGGCCAAATCAATGTTGAACCCTACGGAATAAGACGGGGATGCCATTGATGTTCATGTGCGTGTAAAGGCAGTCCAAATACTTTTGGAAATATTGTGTATATATAAAAAGTGAGTACACCCCTCACATTTTTGTAAATATTTTATTATATCTTTTCATGTGACAACACTGAAGAAATGACACTTTGCTACAATGTAAAGTAGTGAGTGTACAGCTTGTATAACAGTGTAAATTTGCTGCCCCCTCAAAATAACCCAACACACAGCCATTAATGTCTAAACTGCTTCCATACTTTAACCATTTTGCCTGTAATTTTCTCTAGGTGCACATTTGTTGCATTATAAACTCAGTGAATGTGAATAGTGAATTTTGGCAAATGTTGCAGTGCCATAGTGCCATTTGGGAAATACAAATATTCACCTGTGCCTAAGAATATTGAGAGATATACCAATCAGTCATTACATTATGACTACTGACAGGTAAAGTTTATAATATTGATTATCTCTTTACAATGGCACCTGAAAGTGGTTGGGATATAATAGGCAGGGAGTGAACATGTGGTCCCCGAAGTTCATGTGTTAAAAGCAAGAAAAATGGGGCAGTGTAAGTATTTGAGTGACTTTGGCCAAAATTGTAAATAGTCTAGATGACTGGGTCAAAGCAATTCAAGCCTCAGGCTCTAATCATGTGCTTCATGTGCTACTCCTAAGTGAAAATGTCCAAATTGGGCCCAAAGTGTTCAAAATTTTGTGTGCCCACCATTATTTTCCAGCATTGCATTAACCCTCTTGGGCATGGAGTTCATCAGAGCTTCACAGGTTGCCACTGGTGTCCTCTTCTACTTCTACATAGAAACATAGAAACATAGAAAAGTGACGGCAGAAAAAGACTGAGTAGTCCATCGAGTCTGCCCCTTTTTATTTATTTTTAATTTTTTTTTTTATAGTTTTTTTTTTTTTTTTTACATTAACCTTGTTGTCTGACTATAGATTTATGTTTATCCCAAGCATGTTTGAAGCCATTTACTCTCTCCATGATGACATCACGGAGCTGGTGGATGTTAGAGACCTTGCGCTCCTCCACCTTCCGTTTGAGGATGCCCCACAGATGCTCAATAGGGTTGAGGTCTGGAGACATGCTTGGCCAGTCCATCACCTTTACCCTCAGATTTATTAGCAAGGCAGTGGTCATCTTGGAGGTGTGTTTGGGGTCGTTATCATGTTGGAATACTGCCCTGCATCCCAGTCTCTGAAGGGAGGGGATCATGCTCTGCTTCAGTATGTCACAGTACATGTTGGCATTCATGGTTCCCTCAATGAACTGTAGCTCCCCAGTGCCGGCAGCACTCATGCAGCCCCAGACCAAGACACTCCCACCACCATGCTTGACTGTAGGCAAGACACACTTGTCTTTGTACTCCTCACCCGGTTGCCGCCACAAACCCTTGACACCATCTGAACTAAATACAATGTTCTTGGTCTCATCAGACCACAGGACATGGTTCCTGTAATCCATGCCCTTAGTCTGCTTGTCTTCAGCAAACTGTTTGTGGGCTTTCTTGTGCATCATCTTTAGAAGAGGCTTCCTTCTGGGACGACAGTCATGCAGACCAATTTGAGCAAAAAAAGAGGAGGGGGTTTGGGACTTTAAACAAGAAACATGTTACAATGTATCTCCATCCCTGTATTTCATGCATAAAAAAGAAGAGGTTGGGACTTTGAATGAGGTGGGTATGATGAGACTTCAAAACATATGAATCAAAGTAATATGGATGTGTTTATTCACTAAAACACACAACAATGACATGCAACAGTGGATACATAAAAATATGGTAAACGCATAACAGCACATTGTAACCATATGTAGATGTCAACTTAAAGTGGTTGTCAACTCATGACAACCACTTTAACTTACAGGTAAGCCTATAATAAGGCGTACCTGTAGGTTCCCTGCATATCTCCCAAACTTGCATGGTTTAGGAGATATACAGTGTACTGCGATGTGCCTATGTCATCTGGGACATGTGCAGTGAAGAAACGGCCCCTGTGCTGTTCCTTCACTGAGATTGTGCCGTGACTGGCGGCTCCCGCGCGCATGACATCACAGGACTCTGGCCAGTCACAGAGCAGGAGATCGCGGCCCCGGAAGGAAGAGGGGCAGAAGATGAATGCGGCCTGGAGTGGGGACATCGCTGGATATCGCTGGACATTGCGGGCTTCCAATGCAGGTACGTGGAAATTTAAGGCCTAATATGCAATGCATACTAGCCCATTGCAGGGTAACATAGAGAAAGTAAACCCCATCATATCCACATGTATATGGTTACAATGTGCTGTTATGTGTTTACCATATTTTTATGTATCCACTTTTGCATCTCATTGTTGTGTGTTTTAGTGAATAAACACATCCATATTACTTTGATTCATATCAAAGCAGCACTCATACGTCTATTTCCCAAAGACAACCTCTGGATATGACGCTGAGCACATGCACTCAACTTCTTTGGTCGACCATGGCGAGGCCTGTTATGAGTGGAACCTGTTCTCTTAAACCGCTGTATGGTCTTGCCCACCATGCTGCAGCTCAGTTTCAGGGTCTTGACAATCTTCTTAAAGCCTAGGCCATCTTTATGTAGAGCAACAATTTTTTTTTTCAGATCCTCAGAGAGTTCTTTGTCATGAGGTGCCATGTTGAACTTCCAGTGACCAGTATGAGAGAGTGAGAGCAATAACACCAAATTTAACACACCTACTCCCCATTCACACCTGAGACCTTGTAGCACTAATGAGTCACATAACACCGGGGAGGGAAAATGGCTAATTGGACCCAATTTAGACATTTTCACTTAGGGGTGTACTCACTTTTGTTGCCTGTGGTTTAGACATTAATGGCTGTGTGTTGAGTTATTTTGAGGGGACAGCAAATTTACACTGTTATACAAGCTGTACACTCACTACTCTACATTGTAGCAAAGTGTCATTTCTTCAGTGTTGTCACATGAAAATATATAATAAAATATTTACAAAAATGTGAGGGGTGTTCTCCCTTTTGTGAGATACTGTATATATATATAGATAGATAGATAGATAGATAGATAGATAGATAGATAGATAGATAGATAGATAGATAGATAGAAAGGTAGGTAGATAGATAGATAGATAGATAGATAGATAGATAGATAGATAGATAGATAGATAGATAGATAGATAGATATACACTGATCAGCCATAACATTATGACCACCCACCTAATTTTAAATAGGTCCCCCTTTTGCTGCCCAATCAGCCCTGAACCCATTGAGGCAGTGGTGGCCTGTCCATAAAGGGCGCCCCCCTAATCCATCCTAATTTTTTGAAGCACATGATTAGAGCCTGAGGCTTGAAGTTGCTTTGACCCAGTCATCTTGACTAGTTACAATTTTGGCCAAAGTCACTCAAATCCTTACACTGTCCCATTTTTCTTGCGTTTAACAAATGAACTTCAGGGACCACATGTTCACTCCCTGCCTATTATACCCCAACCACTTTCAGGTGCCATTGTAAAGAGATAATCAATATTATAAACTTTACCTGTCAGTAGTCATAATGTAATGACTGATTGGTATATCTCTCAATATTCTTAGGCACAGGTGAATATTTGTATTTCCCAAATGGCACTATGGCACTGCAACATTTGCCAAAATTCACTATTCACATTCACTGAGTTTATAATGCAACAAATGTGCACCTAGAGAAAATAACAGGCAAAATGGTTAAAGTATGGAAGCTTTACAGCTATTTTGAGGCTGGTAATTATATCAGTTGGAGCTCTCCATAGTGCTGAACCATGCTTTTAACATCGTTTTAGCAATTGGAGAATTTTTTTGTTAGTTTTTCTTTATTTTATTTTTTTATTATAGGCATTTATTAGATAAGAGCCAATTATCCTACCAGCATGCATTTGGAGTGTGGGAGGAAACCTGTACAAGCACAGGTAGAACTTGCAAGCTATATGCAGGTAGTGTCCTGGTTGGGATTTGAACCAAGGACCCTATTGCTGCAAGGCAATAGTTTTAACCAATATACCACTGTGGTTAAAAAAAACATCCCATTATAGCCACTAACAGACTCCCTGGTACTGGTCCCTAAAACCCCTTTCACACTGAAGGCAGTTTTCAGGCGTTTTAGTGCTAGAAATACCGTCTGAAAACTTCCTCCCATGTCTCTCGAATGTGAAAGCCTGAGTGCTTTCACACTGGGGCGGAGCGCTTGTAGGACGTTAGGAAAAGTCCTGCAGGAGGCATCTTTGGGGAGGGCTGGGAACACTGTATTCAGCGCTCAAAAATGCCCCTGCTCATTGCAATGAATGGGCAGCGCTTCTGAAGAGCCTGAAAAGCATTTCGGAAGCGGTGCAACGAGTGGCATTTTTAACCCCTTTTTTTGGGTTAAAGTGCCCCGTTAGTGGCTGAAAAAGTGGCACTTAAACAGTGGTAAAGCGCCACTAAAACCAGCTGCGTATTACCGCTAACGCGGCCGCGGCCCCAGTGTGAAAGGGGTCTTAGTTCTATATAGAATGTTCACATGCCTCTCTACATGGGGAACAGGTTATTGGCCATCCCTTTGTGAACTGATTTTTAGAGTACCAAGTGGAAAAAAAACAGTTAAAAGAGATGTTTGTTTTTGTTTTGTTTTTTAAATCATACTTACCTTGTTGGATGCAGCATCTACCCGATGCTGCATCTGTCCCCCGTCGGCTCTAAGACTGAGAACCAAGTGATCACACATCGCTGATCGCTCGGTTCTCAGTGCTCTGTGAGCAGAGAGCTGTTGACTGTCTCTGCTCTGCCCCCTCCTCGCTCACTGGAGTGATGGGCTGTGGAGGGGGCAGGAGTGGCTGGCGCAGGCTCTCAGCAGCTCACTGAGAGGCTGAGCCAGATGCCAGTCCAGGATTCTGGGCTGGTCGCAATCTTTCCACATCCTTGACCAGCCCTGTGACATCAGCCGACAGCAGGCTTCAACCCACTTTCTGATGAAAACAGGTCACAGGAGTGCAGAACAAACTGCACTCCTGTGATCCACAGGAGAAGTACAGCCAAAGGAGCATTGGCTGTACTTCAGGGGACCCAGGAATTTCGACACTTCCATAGGTGTCATTTTCCCTACAGACTGCTCACCAGTGTAATGAACAGAGCAGTGTCCTGGTGCAGGCAGGGAATAAGGTCATTAGCCAGTCATCTATTATAGGTATTCTTCTTTGGAAGGTTTTCATTTAACAGTATTGTGCACTTTCAAATGTTTTGTTGTTTTAATTAGGTATTAGTGTACTTAGTGTACTGTATGTTTGTTAGCCTTTCCTTCTAATCATTGATGGGCTCACATGTTGTGGCTACAGCTTTTAGTGCTATGGCTGATTAATTCCTCTATGTTTAGGTTTTATTTTTTTGTTTGAGAAATGACACTTACCTAGGTGGATGCAGCATCATTCCTGTACCTGCCCCCCATTGTCTCTAAGGCTGAGAACTGAGCGATCGAAGACCACTGATCGCTCAGTTCTCAGTGCTCCGCTGTCTGCTGAAAACGGGTCACAGGCATGCAGAACGAACTGCACTCTTGTGATCCCCAGAGAAGTACAGCCAAACAAGCTTTGGCTATACTTTTCCTTTAATTCTGCTTGCTTGTCCCTAGGGACAGGTGACTTCTTGTTCCAGGTCACACAGCATCCAATCCATGCCTCATCATTTCCTTGGTGCTGAATCCTAAATGTAATGAAACACTGCATGGTGATCCCTCTGTTAATCGATCTGCCTGGTTGTGGCTGTGTCAGATCTCATTACTGTTTAGCCCTTACCAGCATAATACTAGACAAGGTGACCCGGGGGATTGTAGTTTCTTCACAGGAAGTGTCAGGTCACAGACTACAGACAGAGGTCATACATTAACCTGTGAAGTTCCATGTTCTGTGCCTCATGTTAGAATACAAACATAAACTTCTTCAGTAATGTAAAGAATTACTCAATTACAGGCTGTGCGTGCAGGACAACGCATGACACCATGAAACTACACAATCAATGCACATCTTATGAGGGTAAAAAACAGAAGGTGCAGGTAGGAAGGTTTATAATGCCTTTGTAGATCTCACCCCCCAAAGGGGCCACTAGAAATAACCCAGGCTTCCTTTACATGTTCAGAGGCTGCCAACCCAGGTACCAGCTTTAAGCTCTGTTCACACATAGGGGTTTTGAATCGTGGGTGGATTTGGTGCAATTCTGCCTGCCATTTCGAAATGTGCTCTTAAAATTACACATCAGAGTGTTCAGGTGTTATTGATTTCAGTAGCACATAAAAACAGGGTGCAATTCTGCCGTGATTGTCACGTGACACGTGTTGCAGCAAATTCGCCCCGCATTTTTGGGTGCCATTGAAATGAATGGCCCATGAAAACAATGATATGTGATTTGACATTTTAACAGCATGTTTTGAAATCATGGGCAGAATCATGGCGATTCTGCCTGAGATTCAAAACGCCTATGTGTGATGGGAGCCTACGAGCACACCAACATATTTCAGGCGCAGTCTAGGGGTGTCTATCTAAACACAGGTGGGTAGAAGAATGAGGTTGCAGGATACATCAAAATAAATGCTTTCATTAGAGGACAGGTTCTCAAGCAAAGTCCTTTATTAGCAGCCTTAAGAATTTCTGGAGGTGGAGGGGACAGCCAGCTAATCTGAGACTTTGTAAGAGCAGTCACAGTCCTTGTAGCAACCTCTGGCATCTAACCTTAAAATCACAAGCACCCCTGGAGTGCTAGAGAAAAGGTCCTACTCATATTGTTCAAAAACAGCTCCCCAACCATCTTCCCCGCAAACAGCTTTAGTTAAAGGGTTCCCTATTCCAGGCAAGCTTCATAAGCAGTGTCTTCCAGCATGTTTCTTTAAGTCCAGTTTCCTTCAAGACCTTCAGCCACGTCCATGCTGAGGCCTAACAGCAAGGCTCTCCTGTAACACAGGCTGTGATCTGGTAAGTATTCATAACCCAGTGGCTCACCCTCCTACTCCTGTTTCTGGAAGCTTCTTTCAGAGGCAGGCAGGAGTAATCAACCCCTAGGTCCTTGAATTGACCTTACCAGATCTGAAAAAAAGTGCTGCTCTACTGAGTACAGCGCAGCCAAAAACTAAATGTATCCAGCCTGTCCTGTAGGGCACTACACCTTTAATGACAAAGTCACTTTATTGCCACTGGTGAAGATACCTGGTAAGCGGATTTTAAATACACCAGACACTGTAAGGGTGGTGCCCCTCCACTATCGGATTCCTTCTGACATCTTTGTTCTAACACCATAGACCAGGCTTTGGGAAAGGAAGTGAATGAAAATCTGACCAAAGAGGCACAGATGGCAAAAAACAGACAGGGGTCCCTCCCCTACTATATCCAAAATGAAAAAAAAAAAGCTTGCTTTAGTTCTACTTTCAAAGTATAACTGAAGGCAAAACTTTTTTTTTAGTTTTGGATATAGTTGAGAAGGATTAGAACTCTTGGCAGTTTTTTTTTTGTCTGTGCCCACATTAGGGAGAGTCGTCCTCTCTATTTGTCCTGTTTACTGTTATCACTGAAAGTGATGGGAAATCCCAAATTTTAAGTGGTCACCAGAACAAGGGGGAACTCATCCAATGGGGACACTAGTTCTGGTGACTACCAGGGACTTCTGTCACTTTGGGGTGATTTAATCTCACTTTCCATTTTGGTTATGGGACAGGAAATTAAGAGAAATTTCCGCAATGGGACACAGAAAAAAAAAAACAGGAGTTATAACCTCCCTTACTTTATCCAAAGGTTTTGGGGTTTATTTAATAAAGGCAAATATACTGTGCACTTTGCAAAGTGCAGTTACACTATACAAGTGCAGTTGCTCCAGAGCTTAGTAAATGTGGTAAAGCTTCACTTTGCAAAGGATACCCAATCACATGCTAGGGAAAAAAACAAAAAAAAACCAGCACTTTTGCTTGCACCTGATTGGATGATGGAAGTCAGCAGCGCTTCTACTCATTTACTAAGCTCTGGAGTAATTGCACTTGCAGAGGGAAACTGCACTTGGCAAAGAGCACAGTCTAATTTCCATTAGTAAATCTATCCCAAAAGAGATTCTTTAACCACTTCCTGCAAACTGATGTACCTGTAAGCTGCAGGCTTCACCCCGGTACCCTTTTGTAGAGCTAGCGGTTGGCTTTCTAGTGATTATACCAGCGATGTGGCTCAGCAGCTCCTCAGCCGTTATCACAAGGGGATGTCTGTCCCCTCCCCTGCTGCCTTCTGCCCCTCCGCCCGGGTCTCCTGCCCCACTGGGAGACCTGATCAATCAGCTGGCCCTTCCGCCGACTGGCCAGATTCACAAACAAAGCCGGAATCATCTTTGATTGGGTCCCTGATGTAAAAACCAATGGTGCCGATTAAAAAAAAAAAAAGTCAGTATTCCATAACTATTATTTTGGCGTTTTGAATATTTTTAAGTGCAAAGGCGGGATTTGGGGTCTTTTAGACCTCAGATCCCTCTATAAATAGTGTAGCCAGGCACTGGATATTTACATCCCCTGCAATCAGAAGACATTCAATGTTAGTAATTATAAGGCAGTTGCTTTCCTCTAGTTGTCAGAGATTGCAATCTGAAGTTCTGGCCGGACTGCCTGTGTGCAGGCGCACGTGGGAGCGTGCACGCATGGCAGGTGTGCGCCATCACTGGCGCCAAACAGCCTATTTGAGTGGTCAGCACTGGAGTTGAGCGAACACCTGGATGTTCAGGTTTGGCGGGTCCGGCCGAACTTCGCGAAAAAGTTCGGGTTCGGTACTGAACGTTACCCGAGCTTGACCCAGAACCCCATTGGAGTCAATGGGGACCCAAACTTTTCGGCACAAAAATGGCTGTAAAAAAGTCCTGGCAAGTGCTAGAGGGCTGCAAAAGGAAGTAAAATGGGGGTAAGAGTAGGACAAGTAGTGCGCCTACAAAAAAATGGGGTTAGGGAAAATAACTTAAAATCAAATAATAAAAATAAAAATTGGAAGGGGGGGTGGATGTGGAGTAGGAGCCTAGAGGTTGACTAGGCTGTGACTGTGGCAGTGTAGGTGGAAGTGGCGGTGGTGGAGGAGGTAGCTAACACTGTTATTTGTTTGTTTGTTTTTTTTTTCTAATTGGGGTAGCCCTCAAAATATTGAGGCATATTCAAAAAACTAGTATACCAATGGCTGTGTGAGGCTGGTCTAAATGTCTATTCTAAACAAGGTACAGACAAGTCTTGTGGGATCCATGCCTGGTTCATTTTAATAAAGGTTAGCTTGTCCACGTTGGCTGTGGACAGGCTGCTGCGCTTGTCTGTGATACCGCTCCTTTCCGTGCTAAACACACGTTCAGACAATACACTGGCTGCAGGGCAGGCCAGCACCTCCAAGGCATAAAGGGCAAGCTCAGGCCATGTGCCCAATTTGGAGACCCAGAAGTTGAATGGGGCAGACCCATCAGTCAGTACGTGTAGGCGTGTGCACACATACTGTTCCACCATGTTGCTGAAATGCTGCCTCCTGCTAAGACCTTGCCTATCAGCTGGTGGTGCTGTTTGTTGTGGCGGGCTGCTGACAAAGCTTTGCCACATTTCGGCCATGCTAACCCTGCCTTCTGAGGTGCTGGCGGGAGCATAGTTGCGTTGGCGGCCTCTTCCTCCTCCTCCTCTGCCTTCGCCTTGTGCTTCCACTGAGCCCCCGGTGTCATTTGGGAATGCCCTCAGCAGCGCCTCTGCCAGTGTGCGCTTGTAGTCGCACATCTTCCTCTCACGCTCCAGTGAGGGAATTAAGGAGGGCACGTTGTCCTTGTAATGGGGATCCAGCAGGGTGGCCACCCAGTAATCAGAACAAGTTACAATGTGGGTAACTCGGCTGTCGTTGCGCAGGCACTGCAGCATGTAGTCGGCCATGTGTGCCAGGCTGCCCAGAGGCAAAGACAAGCTGTCCTCTGTGGGAGGTGTATCATCTGCGTCCTCCGTATCCCCCCAGTCACTCTCCAGTGATGCCCACAGGCTGCATTGGGTGCCACCCTGCTGTGGTTCCTCCTCCTCATGATGATCTTCCTCGTCCTCCTCATCCTCCAGAACTGGGCCCTGGCTTGAATATTTTTGATCTGGCCTATGCTGGTGCAGGAACCCACCCTCCGAGCCATTTGTGAATGACTGGCCCGATAACCGTGGAAATGACCCCTCTTCCTCCTCCACCTCCTCATCCTCCTGCGCCACATCCTCTTCCATCATGGCCCGAAGTGTTTTTTCAAGGAGATATAGAAGTGGGATAGTAACGCTGAGAACAGCGTCATCGGCACTGGCCATGTTGGTGGAGTACTCAAAACACCGCAATACAGTACACAGGTCTCGCATGGAGGCCCACTCGTTGGTGGTGAAGTGTTGCTGCTCCGCAGAGCGACTGACCCGTGCGTGCTGAAGCTGAAACTCCACTATTGCCTGCTGCTGCTCGCACAGTCTCTCCAGAATGTGCAAGGTGGAGTTCCACCTTGTGGGCACGTCGCATAGGAGGCGGTAAGCGGGAAGGCTGAAGTCCCACTGCAGCGCAGACAGGCGAGCAGCAGCAGGGTGAGAACGCTGAAAGTGCGCACAGACGGCCCGCACTTTATGCAGCAGCTCTGACATATCCGGGTAGTTTTTTAGAAATTTCTGTACCACCAAATTCAGCACATGCGCCAGGCAAGGGATGTGCGTCAAACCGGCTAGGCCCAGAGCCGCTACGAGATTTCGCCCATTGTCGCACACCACCTGGCTGGGCTTGAGGCTCAGTGGCAACAACCACTCATCGGTCTGTTGTTCAATGCCCGTCCACAGCTCCTGCGCAGTGTGGGGTTTAACCCCCAAACATATCAGTTTTAAAACAGCCGGCTGTCGTTTCCCCCTGGATGTGCTGAAGTTGGTGGTGAAGGTGTTACGCTGAGCGGATGAGGAGGTGGTAGAGGAGATGGAATTGCAGTAGGAGGAGGAGGTAACAGGAGGCAAAGACAAATACCCTGCAATCCTCGGTGGTGGAAGGACATGCGCCAAATGGCTAGCCGCCTCAGGCCCACCC
Source organism: Glandirana rugosa (assembly GCA_018402905.1). Taxonomy (NCBI): domain Eukaryota; kingdom Metazoa; phylum Chordata; class Amphibia; order Anura; family Ranidae; genus Glandirana; species Glandirana rugosa. The sequence continues at coordinate 112,699 of BLSH010461406.1, forward strand.
GCCACTACATTTGCCCAGTGTGCAGTTAGCGAGATATAGTGTCCCTGCCTGTGCTTACTGGTCCATGTATCAGTGGTTATGTGGACCTTGCCACAGATGGCGTTGATCTTGTCCCTGACTTGTTTGTGCAGGGAAGGGATGGCTCGTCTGGAAAAGTAGTGGCGGCTGGGAACCACATACTGTGGGACAGCCACCGCCATCAGGTTTTTAAAACTGTCTGTGTCCACCAGACGGAATGACAGCATTTCAAAGGCCAGGAATTTTGAAATGCTGGCATTCAGGGCCAGGGATCGCGGGTGGGTAGGGGGGTACTTCCTCTTTCTCTCCAGTGTTTGGGAGATGGAGAGCTGTAAGCTTCCATGGGACCCTTTGGAAATTCTTGGGGATGGTGGTGGTGCTGTCACATGCTCTATTTGCTGGGTGGCAGTTGACACTGTCACTGTAGAGGTGGAGGAAGAGGCCGAGGCAGCAACAGAAGAGGAAGCAGGAGGAGGCCGAGACCTTTCTTGGGTTTTGAGATAATTATTCCAATGCAGCTTGTACCTTGAATTTAGATGCCTGATCATGCAGGTTGTGGTCAGGCGGGGGAACGCCTTTGAGCTGCCTTTTGTGTGCTAGGTCCCTGGGTGCGGTGGGTAGTAGCAGGCCTACTGTCTAGGGGACGCTCACTCCGCTTCTGCAACCTGCTTCCTCTTTTGCTGTGCTGGTGCCTCTGTGCGACCACCACCTCTTCCTCCAAACTGCACATGTCACTCGCATGACCCTCATTCCATGTGGGGTCTAGGACCCCATCATCCTCCACATCATCTTCCACCCACCCTTCACCACTGCCCTCCTTGTCAGTCTGCACACTGAGGCA